>OY743165.1:1800000-2138847 GCA_963555695.1 Dasypolia templi
AAAAAATACACGGCTTTATCCTGACCATTTTTGTACCTATAGCTATGTCTTGATTTCTGTCTGATTTTATTGTACTATTGTATCTGAATTGGTTCCAACAGTTTCTGAGCTACGCCGTCGCCACCACGAATCCCTACAAAGCTGACAAACTCCTTGAATCCTTATCTCTTCATCTCTCAACACATCGGTGTCGATAATGTTATTATTTTTAAAATAATATGCCTAGCTGCTTCAATGCCTATGACACTAAAACGCAGTCTCATGGACATGAGTATTCTTCCCATCTTAACCTATGGTGCACAGACTCGCTTAGCGTTCTTTCAGAGTTTTATTTTAATATGCTCTTCTCCCATGGGTCTTAGCGTGATATTAAATAGCCTATAGCCTTCCTCAAGAATAAGATTATCCAATGCAAAAAGATTTTTTCAAATCGACCGGTTTTTACTGAGATTATCCCCTACGTACAAGCGTACAAACTTGTTTAAAATATTAGTATAGACAAGTCGCGACTCGACCTTCCAGGTCAAGGCTGTGTTCAGTACTGAAAATCTTTAGTATACTACATGTAGGTAGGTATTTAGCAAAGTATATTCTACACAACGTTTAGGTATACGACACAACTAAGAAGATCTATCTACTCGTATGCACAAAAATCACGCTCTAAAAAGTACGAAATAAGAAAATATTGCAAATAGAAATCAAGACATCGGTACAAAAATGGTCAGGCTATAGCCGTGGTCGCATGCCATTATAATTTTGTAGGTGTTCCTGGTACCCACATGGTATACAGTGTTTAGTTTTTGAACTTAGTTAGTATTTAAGTAATTTTTTGGGTTATATAACATTGATATTATATGTTTTTTATGTGATAATTAAGCGCTTTTAGTTTATGACTTTACGTCCTAAATATAACCCGAGCATTTTGAGCTAATACTCGTATCAAACGCTGCAATTGGTGAATGGTTCACTCGATTGACAAAAGGCAAAAAACGGAACCCTTATGGATTCGTCATGTCTGTCTGTCCGTCCTTAAGTCACTGTCACTTTTTCCGAAACTGTAAAAATATACTGATGATACTTGGTAAGTAGGTGTGTTCTGTGAACCGCATTAAGATTTACACAGAGATAAAAATAAAATTAAAAACTTTGGGGGTCCCATACTTAGAACTGAAACAAAATTTTTTTTTCATCAAACCCTTACGTGTATCTATGGATAGGTCTTCAAAAATAATATTGAGGTTTCCAATATAATTTTTTTCTAAACTTAATGGTTTGCGCGAGAGACACTTCCAAAGTGGTAAAATGTGTCTCCCCCCCCCCCTGTAACTTCTAATATATAAGAGAATGATAAAACTTAAAAAAAAATATGATGTACAACTTCCACCGAAAATTGGTTTGAACGAGATCTAGTAAGTAGTTTTTTTTAATAAGTCATAAATCGTAAACCGCAATTTACCTTTCATTCTTCCCAGCTAAAGCACTAGGAAGTGGTGAAGGGCGGGCGTTTTGGGGGACTGTCTTATGTAATTTTGACGTTCGAAAAGTTCTGACTCTCAGCCTAGTTTGAATAAATGACTTTTGATTTTGATTCAATCAACTCTTGCTAGTATGAAACCCTTCATGGGCGAGTCCGACTCGCACTTGGCCGCTTTTTTTTTTCATTCCACGTTCTCATTAAACCGTCAAAATTATATAGGAATTAACGTTCATCTGAAATCAAATCCAAAATCGTTGGATCTCCACTAAATTCATTTTTCATTTATTTCGTGTTCAGGATTTGAATATCGAACGGGACAAATTGTAGAGGGAAACTTACATTCTTAACGTTAACTGCGTAGACAGGAGATAGGGGACGCCACGTGCTACGATTTCAATTTATTTTCCTTCTTATTTTTGTATTGAAAACAAAATAATAACTTCACGGGATTCAAAAACGGATGGAATGATTTTTGGCATAATTCTTTAGATAAATTGTTATCCATAACATCAAGCCTGTATTCGCGGATAGAAGCACCACATTTCGCCAGTTATGTTTAAGCCATGTAATAGGGGGCGAGCCTATTGACTTCAATCGACCACAAATCCAGACTCCAAGCTGCTACTGAGAAATACTAGATGCTAAAACCCAATAGCACTTTGTTCGACCTGGGAATCGAACCCGGGGCCTCATGCTCAGCAGTAGCGCTGAGCAAATTGTTTTCCAAAAGACCTAAAGAGCTCTTAGATTGATCTAGGGCTTCCACTACGCCTAGCATGTACACCATAGAAACGAGAAGAAAATACAAAATACAGATAAACAAAAGAAATCTGTTATTTTATCTGTGATTCTGTCTATTATTTCGTCGAGAAAAGTTGCTCATGCCACGCGTGTTGGAGTTTCTTGCCCGTTCTTCTCCATAGAGATCTACGTTTTGGAATGGGCAACTAGCTTCAACTTTCTGACCAACTGACCGACTCCTTGACAATTCAAAAGTGCCTGTAAATCGTTTCAATGAAATAAATGCTTTGAGTTTGAGGTAGATATTACAGACAGCTGTGCTGCTGGAAAGTTGGTCGCCACTTCTTATCCCTTCTTCTTATTATGCGAACGCACTAAGATGTGGTGAAGGGCGGTCGTGCCGGGGGACTGTCTTATGGCATTTGCAGTGCTGTCTGCCAGTGCTGTCTGCCAGTGCTGTCTGCCAGTGCTGTCTGCCAGTGCTGTCTGCCAGTGCTGTATGCCAGTGCTGTCTGCCAGTGCTGAGACACTGCAGCACTGAGAAGACTTCGGGAAGAACAATCGTAATGTTTTGTTGTATTAAATGGTGGAATGAAAACATAGCCTTTGTCCTGCTATTAGAACAAAACACAAAATGCGATCTCCCGACGTCTATATTTGTGATAACAAGCCACTGATAACAAAATCGGATACAAACTAATCTTCAAGATAACAAATTATATAAGTAACGTAAAATATGACACTATCTTTGTAATAAACAATGGTGACAGACATCTTTTTTCACGAGACAGTCACAAGACTTGGAGGTCTGATGAAATCATCTTGAGACGGACTTATTTTGTTGTGTGACGGAGTGCAAATTAGACCTGCACCCTAATTTCGTAATACACAATCAATCGGAATCTGAATCGTTTTGAAACAGATTGCTAATCCATTGCTTCTTAAGTTCGATAAAAATTCTGCTCAACAATATATAGAACGCAATGAATGTTCTTGAACCGTCAAAATCAAACAGATTAGTGGTAATCGTTTACGAAAATGTGTTACGCAATTAGGGTGCTGTTTGTGGCAGTGCCGAAAATCCCGAGATCAGCCAAGTACAGCCCCGGGATTTTCGGGGTCAGGAAACGGCCGGGATCCCGGGATTTTCGGGGTCAGGAAACGGCCGGGATCCCGGGATCCCGGGATTGTATTCTCTAGACTTATATCCTGTAACGGTACATGTACGTATATAATTAAATCATCTTCGCTTGTCCCATGTAACTTGAGGTTGGCGCATCACGTTCTCTCCACCCACTCTCCCCTGTCAACCATCACGACAGCATTCACTCCCTTCTCTTTCATACAATAGGGATGATGAGTCATATTAAAAATGTTCGAAAAAATAATGTAATTTCGAAGAAGGCACGGTAAAAATTCGATAATCGAAAAAATCTGTTAAATTTGAAGAAGCTACACGCTTTAAAAATTTTGGAGGGGATTATTCCCGTCCTTGTCGCGCGGTCCGGCCGATGTATGGCGCTAGTATGAAGTTACATAGTCGTGACGTCACTTCTACAATAGTGCTGTTCTTGTCTAACACTTACTTTAAAACGTTTATAACTTGGCAATTTTTAAGCTTTTACACATTTTGTAATATTGCTTGCATTATTTGGAAACAAATATTTATTTGATTTAAAAATAATAAAAATTGTCTGCATCCCTATTTTCCACACAATCCATCCATCTTTTCTTTGTCCTTCCTCTCCATCCATCATGGTATGAGCTGTTCTCATATAGTTTGTGGTGATGCAATAGTAGACCAAGGGGGTATCGTGTTACCCAGCAACTGTGTTGTGGAGGTCAAATTTGCAGTCGCTCTGTGTAAAATACTGGTATTCGGCTGCTGGCTTTTAAACACAAAAGTTTGATAAAAACATAAATACATAAAAATATCTAATAACTTAAATTATTTAAGGAATAAATTACAGACGAATTGGACTACATCTTTGAATAAAAATGCAAAAAATGTAGGTATATATCCTCTGCTGTATACCTACAGACTTCCCCTTTCCATCAAATACTGGCCACACATCTTCCCCTATTCCATGTAACGTGGGAGCGGTTTTTGCTTCCATTCTCCCCTGTCGAGCGTCTCGCTATCATTCACTCCCATCTTTTTTATATCTTTCCTCCAATCCGTCCATCTTTTCTTCGGCCTTTCGGCATTATTGTCCCACTGCAAAGCAAATTCCTCTTTTCATACAGAGAAGGCACGAGCATTGATCACCACGCTTGCTCAAGACGGGTTGGCAATCGAGTTGAATTCTCTATAAGTCGTCAACTCGATCGCCAACCCGTCTGGAAAGTTTGGAAGAAAAAAAAGCCATGTGAAAAAAGAAAGAGCGAATAATGTTGATTTGGACACAGTTCATGAAACTTTTGAGTTTTTTATTTTTGCTCGGCTTCTAAGGCCTGAGCGAATTCGGCAATTAGGCAATCAAATAAAAAATATTTTTTTCCAAATCGACCGATAGTTCCAAGTCCCAAGTCGTAGGAGGTGAGCCTTTTTCCATAAACCTGGCATGAATCCAGGCTCTGGGCTGCTGTTGAGCAATTCCTGATGGAATCCAACTTCAGGATCTCATGCTCAGCAGTCGCTTTTGAATTGGGCTATCAAATACAAAAAAAACTTATTCGACAGGTAATTCTAGAGATTAACGCGTTATAAATATTGACAAGACTAATGCTTATGAGTATTTTGAAACTATTAAATAAATCTTTACTTTAAAAAAAATGTTTTTTTTTTAACCTAGTAGTGGTGAGTCGGCCCGACTATGAGTTTTGCCAATCTTTGACGAGCTGTAGTAACTAATAAACGATTGGATATACATACACTCACACTTTCTCGCCATGGAGGTAGGCAGAAACTACAGAACGCCACTTACTACCATCCTTATACTCCTTTTGCTTCGTTTACGGTCACACACGCGCGCCGGTAGAGTACTACGCACCTGACCTTTCTGAAGAACATCACCAATAAGGTAATTGTAATTACGTCCTCCTAGGGCGTCCCCTCCCGGCGTTTTGTTATTCTCCTTTCATTCATCCTCTCAACATGATCAAACCATCTAAGCATCTCCATTGGATATATTTGATTACATTTTTGTATGTACGTTAGACTGGGAACGTCATTAGGTATCACAGTTTAAATCATTGTCTTATCGACTCCTCCACATTGAATCTAAACTGATTTATAAAGTGAAAAGAATTGAATTTTTGTATGTTTGTTTGTTACGCTATCACGCCAAAACGGCTGAACGGATTTGAATGAAATTTGGCACTTGAGTAGACATTCGCAATCTGAATTATTTTGAAGGATATTGCTAATCCATTGCTTCATATGTTCGAATCATTTGACGAGCAACGTAAATAACGCAATGAATGTTGTGAAAGCGATAAGTGTGTTAACCAATTACCCCGCTGAATTAGGACGGATACCCGATAGTTTCCCGGGATCGAGACTTGTGCGGGTGAAACCGCGGGGCGCAGCTAGTAAACAATATTTTTACGTATTTACTGTTTCAATCATGAAACTTGATCGGAGATTGAATTAATTATTCTCTCATTGATTGAATGCTAAATTATATTTTTTTCTTTAAATTGATTGATTCGAGAACCACTTAATTAATTTGTCACAAATAAATTACGCAATTGTAAAACTTGATTATGTCCGACTTCTCGATCAAGATTATTGTAATTATGCTATACAAATTAAGATTTTATCGTACTACATATTATGTAGCAAGTTTTCTTAACTCGGAACTTTTAACCTTTCATATACAGCTATTATAGCAGATTAATGGAGGCTTGTGGCTTAATAAAACTTAATTAAAGGTTAATTACAAGTTAAGTAAAGCTTTCAGAGATCGGTCTGTGGATGGGTGACCATCAGGACCTCTTCGTGCCTCGGAAAGCACGTAAAGCCGTTGGTCCCGGCTGTCATTTGTAGATCTTTGCCAGTCATTAAAACGACACTAAGCGCTATTTAAAACGTATGCCTAGAAGAGATTCCATCACAACACCATTTAAAAGTTATAATTAAAGATTAGGATTATTGTTTTTTAGGGCTTGTCGAGCCTACTTTTATAATTTCGTTAATATGTATACAAAATCTAGCAGTTCAAGCGCTCGCACCGGCCGCGGCCGGCCAGTGCCCGCCGACCCGCACTACAAGACACACCGCACTACAGGGTTACCCCTTCTTCCATTGGTTGAACGAGTTAAGAAGCACAATATTTTGTCTTTAATTAAACTCACATGTTCTCGCCTAATCAATAAGATTTAAAATTAAACCACTGACTGAGATCGCACCTTTAATTTTGGTTGATAATGTCGTCGTGTGTAGGTGTACCAGATTCGAAGCGCCGTAAGTCCACACTTCTGATGTTGACAAAAGTACTTTTTAAATCCACAGTTTGGATGGTTCTCTACCTAAATTATTGATTTAAAAAGTGTTATTTTTTCATATGTTGCAGGTAGCAATAAAAATTATAGACAAATCTAGATTAGATGAAGACAATTTAAAGAAAACGTTCAGAGAAATAGCCATTATGAAGAAATTACAGCACCCACATATAGTACGTTTGTATCAGGTAAGAATAATCCTTTTATAAAAACAGTAAAGACACAGCATATTGCTGAACCACTGCAGGGCAGGACTCTTCTCATACAGAGAAGGTTGATCACCATTGATCACCACGCTTTCAAGACGAGTTGGCGATTTGAGAATTATATTAATAACTACCTTCTACCCGCGACTTCTTGTTCCCCCCGACCCTCCAACTCGCTTCGTATCGCCTGTCGCGTTATCTCTTCGTTTTCGATTACCGTTCTTTCAGACCTTTTTTTAATTTTGCTCGTCTTCTAAGGGTCATAGCGTGATGTTACATAGCCTCTTCCAATCCTCAAGAATTGGGCTATCAAATACAAAAGAATTTTTCAAATCCGAACGGTAGCTCCAGAGAAAACCCCCAACATACAAACAATCATACAAACAAATGTAAATAAGTCCAGTACTGTAACCATCTCACCGTGAACGCTTAGGTGAAGTGAGCGTGGAGTGAGCTGTCAGTGCCACTGATGCTAGGGATTGACCAATTCGGGATGACACTAACGTTGAGATTTTTTCTGAATCGACATACAGATTTGCTCACGATGTTTTCACCGACGCGATGTCAGTGCTGTTCAAAATTAACATAGCGTTTCAACATCAATTGAAGGTCACAATCTTTTTATTGTCAGCCTGAAACTCGAGACCCCTCCGAGCCTCGGAAAGCACCGGTAAGGGGGAAGCGCCAGGTTGTCCGTTAAATTCAAATTTTCTTAAGTTTTTTGCAATTTGCAGGTCAGTCGGAGGTTGTATGTTGAACAAAATATGATTCGCGACCGTAAGAAGTATGTATGATGCTTTTAATGATTATAATTCTGTAAAAAAAAAACTTTTTACGGTCGCTAATCATATTTTGTTCAACATACAACCTGGCACTGGTGAAGGAAGTCTTTTGTTTACTAGTATCATCTTAAAAGTTAAAAGTCCAAAGAAAACCCTGTCACTGACCAGAAAGTTGCAAAAAACGTAAGAAAATTTTAATCGTTGCCTGCAGTTGGTCCCGGCTGTCATTCGTAGATCTTTGATAGCCGTTACGGGTGCTCAGAGACCCGAAAGTCTGACAACCAGTCTTACCAAGGAGTATAGTGTAACCCAGTAACTGGGTTTCGGAGGTCAGGTAGGCAGTCGCTCCATGTTGAATACTGGTGTTCAGCTGCATCTGGAGGAGCAACTTAGTTCGGAAAAGGCTAGGATTTAAAACTTTTCTCAGATTTCCTTCTCCAGAAATGAGAAGTGAAATTAATGTTTTTTTTTATGTTTTCAGGTTATGGAAAGCACCCACACAATATATTTAGTAACAGAATATGCTCCGAACGGAGAAATTTTCGGTAAGTCATTATTAATTTGCGAAGCAGCAACCTTCACAATTTGAAGGAAAATAATGCTAATCCTTTGCTTCTTATGTTCGAAAACTTTGTCTGCTCAACAATGTAAATACCGCAATGAATGTTGTTGAATTGTCAACATGAAAGTGATAAGTACTGATAGTGTGTTACAAAATTACGCCGCAGGTCATTTCAAGGTCCAACTAGATTGCAATCGATTGACGTTCATAGTCGATAATGATCGCTTCTAAACATAATCGTTCCCAGACACACTACGTGAGATTGTCAGTAACATCAAGGCGTTGCTGGCTTTCCTCGAGGAACTGGGATGGTTCGATTCCTCGAAAGTCCCACCATACGCAAGCTTTGACGTGTAGTTGCAGAAACCAGCTCGTCTAACTAATACTAATAACTTACAAAATCGATGGTCCATTGATGTACGTAGTCCGGCTGGCATCTGTCACTTAATCGATCTGAGGCCCTAGTGTGTGACCGCGTTCGGCGCTCCGATTGGCCCTTCACCAATTGGAAGTTGCGCTCCGATTCCTGAGGACCAATCGGAGCGCCGAACGCGGTCGATGCGTAAAGTCGAGATGGTTAAAAGAAACTCACACTAGGGCCTCTGAAAACGGTCGAAGTCATCGATCGAGCTGCACCTTGCTTTGGCGTTTACCAAAATGTTTTAGTACAATGTACAATGTGTTTTCAACACAATGTATTTTGTTATGAAATAAACGACTTATGACTAATCACCGAAATTGAGAAGTCTTTTTGTACTCGCGGCGAGTATTTTTATATCGCGCATCTGATTTTCAACGCACTGTTTAGCGCCGAGAGTTGAAAATCCAACAGTGTATTTTTTGATGCGCTGGGATGCAGTCTGTTGGATTCTCAATGCTCGGCCCAGCACCGAGAGTTGAAAATCCAGTGCGCGCAAAAAAATCGATGACCTACAGGTTAATTAATTACCAATTTAGTACTTGGTAACTACTATGTAATTATCACCAAATCAGTCCTTTTCTGTCCGTGCGCAATGTGACAAATTATTGTCGTACATAGGATTTTGTGACATCTCTTGCTAGAACGAAATTTGAATACGATATCCAAATACCCAGCGAGGTCATTGCGCACAGTAACGATGGCTTACATTCTGACACTTCAACAACATTCATTGCGTTATTTACGTTGTTGAGCAGACATTTTTTCGAACATTTGAGTCAATGGATTGGCAATATCCTTCAAAATTATTCAGAGGCCCTAGTTTGAATTTCTTTTAACCATTTCGACTTTACGCATCGACCGAGTTCGGCGCTCCGATTGGCCATTCGATCTTTGCGCTCCGATTGCCAAGGGCCAATCGGAGCGCAGAACGCGGTAGATGCGTAAAATCGAGACGATTAAAATAAACTCACACTAGGCCCACAAAAGGTGATTGAAAGTGTGTTACGCAAGTATCCAGTTCTAGCTTCGGCACGAGATGATGCCACTACAAAACCTTGCCATACAAGCATAAAAGCCTGGCTTATTTTTCTGTGATGTACATCAATGACATTTTTTTTAAATTTAAATATAGTGCTAACAATATTCTACAAAAGTGTAAAAGCTTAAAAAATTGCCAGGTTATTAACGTTTTAACATAACTGTTAGACAAAGACAGCACTATCATAAAAGTCACAACTATGGAATACATTGTCATGCATACATTGTCCGTACCGCGCGACAAGGACGGGAATAATCCCCTCCAAAAACTTTGAAAGCGTGGAGCTTCTTCATATTTACATCGAATTTACGGATTTTTTCGATTAACTCATTTTGCTTTGCCTTCTTTATTACTAAAATATTATTCGAACATTTCTAATATTACTCATAATTCTTATTCTCTCTTCCTCAGACCACCTGGTATCCCGCGGTCGTATGACGGAGCCCGAAGCGGCGCGTGCGTTCGCACAAATGGTAGCCGCAGTGGGCTACTGCCACGCGAACGGGGTCGTGCACAGAGATCTTAAGGCAGAGAACTTGCTGCTGGATAAGAATATGAATATTAAGGTCAGTTTTGGCCATATTGGTTTGACCAGATGTATGAACGTAAACGAAGCAAAAGGAGTGTGAATGTGAGGATGCTGGCAGGTGGCGTGCTGTAGGTGCTGCCTACTCTTAAGTGAAGGAGGCCTGAGTTTATGTGTGTATGTGTGTATGTGTGTGTATTAAGGTCAGTGTTATTGTGGCTAATAACAGCCGCAGGTAAAGCTAAGCTAGTCGAGGTTGGTCTTTACATACTGCGACCTCTACGTGTCTTGGGAAGCACGTTAAGCCGTTGGTCCCAGCTGTCATCCGAAGTTCTTTGACAGTTGTTACGGGTAGTTAGAAGCCCGAAAGTCTGACAAACAGTCTTACCAAGGAGTATAGTGTTATCTAGTAACTGGGTTGTGGAGGTCAGGTAGGCAGTCGCTCCATGTAAAATACTGGCAGGTGGTGAAGTATTTTTTCTAATCACTTAACCCCCACAGACATTGTAATCCCAAGAGTACAACTATATGGGTAGCAATCACCAACAATTTTGCAATACAGCCAGCTTGATGGCCGACACCAGGATGATGACGTCATTCAAGTAAGGGGAGATCTTGAAGTCGAGGATTGGATTCTGTTTTTAATAGTTATCTCTCACAAAAGTTTTACTAAGACATTCCTTAACGCTTCAGCTATGAAAGAAATCTCTGAAATTTAGTCTAGATGTGAAACATTGTTTTTACACAAAGAATGTGTTTTAGATCTTGCATCGTTATTAATATTCATATAATAGCTGCTTCGCTGGTCTAGTGCTTGCTAAGATTACTGAACATCAGTTCGGTCATGGGTTCGATTCCCGGGTCAAGCTATGAGGTGTTTAATGTGTCGGAATTTCGCAATAGCAACCTGGAGTTTGAATGAAGGCTGGGTCAATGGCAACGGGCATGAACATGCGATTTAATTTGCACAGCCCGGGAATCGAACCCAATATAACATACTACTAAATATTTTTATAAAGCCACTTCAAAATTGGCATAGCCAATTTTACACTAACGGTCTTATTACGGAACAGGGTGTTTCTAGACATGGCTTAAACCATCGAGCCTGTTTTATTATTAATAAGAACCTAACAGCAATCGAAATACAGTTCCTTTTACAAAACTGATAATTTAGTCCGGTCTTAGGTTGTCAGTTTCGTATTAAGAACTTTACGATCGTCGGCATAAAGCCCGAAATACAAAAACTGGTTCTTAACTGAGTCTAAACTCAGCTGAAGGTAGATCGTGTTTTATAAAAAGGGGAACTTACACCAATGAAACTGAACGCGATCTGTACATAAACTACGTATAAGACCTGTCAGTGTCATTATTTTCCATGGAATATTAAAACTGACTTGCGCGCATTTTAGAGGTTCAGTTTAGAGGTTCAGGATCGTGTTAAGTTTCATTGGTGGAATTGAGTGAATAGATTCTGACTCACCATGTTGTAGTTTTTCTACGAATTCCACCTTTTTTCCTCCCCAGCTGGCAGACTTTGGCTTCAGCAACGAGTACACAGCAGGATCTCCCCTCGCAACGTGGTGTGGCAGTCCTCCATATGCGGCCCCCGAGCTGTTCGAGGGCAGACAGTACGACGGACCGAAGGCCGATATTTGGGTAAGTTATTTATTTACCCAAATGCTAGATTTCTTCAACATCTGTGGCGTATAAGGGTCAGCGCACACAAAACACCAAATAAACTATATCGGAAAGAAAATAGAGTTCAAAATAGCGCAAGAGATGAATCTGAATAAAAACATAGATCCGTCTACGTGTATACAGGGTGTCCAGTAAATAGCACGACATACTGCAGGGGGTGATAGCTTGGGTCAATGCCTACCACAACAACACAATATATGTTCAGCTAAATCTTAGGGATTTACGAAATATTGTAATACTGTTTTTCTTCCTCGTCAGAAGGTACCAAATTAATTAACTTTGAAGCCCATCCGCAACATGTTTGCAATTATAATTATGTTTAACTAATTTCGCCTTGTCCTCCCATAGTCACTCGGCGTAGTCCTATACGTGCTAGTGTGTGGAGCCCTACCATTCGACGGCAGCACGCTACATGAACTGAGAAGCGTAGTGCTGAGCGGGAAGTTTAGGATACCTTATTTTATGTCGCAAGGTGAGTGTTTTTCAAAGACCCATGATGACAAAAGACTTTTTTTCGACCTCATACATGATTGATTTGTATATGGTCCTCATTTTCGGTATCCACCACCCCACAAAACCAAGAAAATAACATCAGCAATTTTATCTAGCAACAACACCAACATCAACAACATCGCAACATCGCCCCATCGTCTCATGTTCGTTGATTGCAACATCGTCCCATTTGGTTAAAGAAAGCAGAAGAATTCAAGGCTTTCAAATTTTCTCTGAGTCGTGTTGTAGACAAACATCCTGGAGAAGATGGCATAACTAAAGTCTACAGCATAAAAAGTGTAGGGAAGAGATGTCGTTCAAAGTTATGCCCTTTCTTTACCCATTGCTACTGATTAAAATGTTAAATTCAAATTCCATTATTTTTTTTGGGACAACTAGGTCCAAAAGGTTAGTATACAAAAACTTAGAAACTATTGTTAGTACTTAAATACAATTACAAAGGACAACACTCATCTCATACATCTTTCTTTTAAAAACATCTGTACAAATGCCCCTGTGCTGCAACATCCCGCCCCGTCAAGATAACAAATAGGGAGATACCTCCCTAAAAGATCACCAGACGAACGAAATGTCTCAACACAGGAGCACGTACATCCTCAGCTATAGCTTTCAGGATGCTGTTGTGACTCCCTCGTACCCTCCTCATAAGTGACGCTACTTTCTTCCGAATATGTTAATTAAGAGTTAAGTTAATTTATGTTAGAGTAAAATGTTTAAGTTAGATTTATAAAAGAACTACGTCCTTTGGGTGGGCGGCATGTTTTGTCTATATTATATTTTCTTTGAGTGTTTATTAACGCCTGTATGTCCCCACCACATTTAGTCGCAATTAAAGAGTCTTGAAGCAAACACGCATTTTAAGTAACAAATTTCCTGCTAAGCAAAATATCAACCTTAACGTAAAGAACATAGTCGTTTACTTCGTCCGCGTGATATTTCTAGTTCCCCCGACCCATCGCGTCGTATAGCATCGCCTGCCCGCGCTATCACTTCGTTTTCGACAAGCGTTCTTTCTGACTTTTTATTTTATTTTTGCTCGGCTTCTAAGGGTTATAGCGTGATGTTACATAACCTATGGCATGGGGTCTCAACTCGAACAAATTATAATTTGTCTTGAAAAGCAATCATAAGTGGCAGCATAGGTAACCATTATGAAATTAACAATCATTAAAAAACGATATACGGCAGAATTTTGGTTGAATTATGATGAATAAAAGTCAAAATTTCCTTGTTTACTGCTGATTTATCTATTTCCACTCATAATGAACGTATAAAAAAAATCTTCAATTCGAACTCTTTTAAATGATAAAAGTAGCCAGTAGTGATAATTTTATTTAGAGCTTTTTGCAATAGATGGCGTTTTACTCAATTGGTCCGGTCATCAAAGTTTCCAAATTTGTAACTTATTTAAATCAAACAACTTTATTTTTTATTATTTTTTACATAGACATATAAAATTTTTTTTTTTCTGAACCCGGACTATAAAAATGGATATAAAAAAGATTGCACGAAACGTTTTTAAAAGTAGGTCGACTCCTAGATGGCGTTGTAAAACTACAGTCTCTGGCAGTTAGTGAGTCGTTGATGCTGCCATCTGTTGAAAAATTGGACGAAGAAAAAGCAGACTTAGGAAGGTTTCATTTCTTTGTATGGGATTGGGTATCTGTACGTAGTATTATGTTATCTGTGCCTATGGCATTCTTCAAGAATTGGGCTTTAAAATGCATAAAGATTTTTTTCAAATTAAACAAATTTTAACTCTTTATAAATATTAGTATAGATCATTTTTGAAACTGGTGGTCATAACGTATAATTCCTAAATGACACCTATGTCTTATAATTACTGCCGGCCTGTTCTGTAAATATAGTGTTGAAATTAAATGCAGTATGACAGTGACCACGCTTAAGCTGTTGTCAGCCTCTTAAACATAACTGGCGAAATGTGGGTGTCTATGCACCCACACATACACCTTCCTGTCTAACTCTTCGGGGATTACAGACGCGTTTTTTAATCTGTCTCTCTCCCACAGACTGCGAGCACCTCATCCGCCACATGCTGGTGGTGGAGCCGGAGAAGAGGCTGTCCCTCCGCAGTGTGGTGCGCCACAGGTGGCTGGCCGCGCACCAGCCCGGCCCGGGGCCCGGCCATTATGGTGAGTCATACATACCTGCGAGCCCCTCGGAAACTGGCGTCGATACAATGAGTGGATAGGGATAAATGCACATGTATCAGGGCCCGGGGCCCGGTCGGTATGGTGAGTTATAATATACTATAGAATGTATGTGCCCACAGCCGCGTGGGGCGGCGCGTGCGCATGTCACGCCAACGGCGCGGCGCGCACGGACGCGGCCCAGCGCGACACTGTGCTGGCGCACATGCTGACGCTGCCCGGCCTCACGCAGATACACATCGACCAGGTGAGGGGGGGGGGATTATTTATTGGGGCATTTCAATTATTATATTTGGCGAATAAATACATATTTCTTGTATGAAGACACCTTTAATTTTTAACTTATCTTTATTTTAATTATTTGCTGTTATAGTGGTAATAAACACTCTGTGAAAATTTCAACTGACTAACTAATACGGTTCATGGGATACAGACCGCTGAGAGACGAACGGACAAACAGCGGAGGCTTAGAAATTCGGGTTCCGTAGACACCCTTTGGATACGGAACCAATTATCTTTTTAAGGATTTTACTTGTTTACTTATAAAGCCATGATACTGACGTTTTTATTTAACGCAATGCACGTGACCTTGGGTCCCCACAGGAGAACTCGTTTGGTTAGCAATCTAATGTTCCCTCGCTTCTTCTTCCCAGCTAAAGCACTAGGAAGCGGTGAAGGGCGGGCGTGTCGGAGGACTGCCTTATGTCATATTCACGTTTGAAAAGTGCTGGTTCTCAGCCTAATTTCAATAAATGACTTTATATTTTGATTTGGATAAATAATCGTGTGAACTTTGAATGAAACACAAAACGATAAAAAAAAAACTTTGATTTGGTATCAAAAGGAACTTGTATAAAAACTAATATTTTCGAACAGGCAATACAAGAAGACCGTTTCGACCACATATCAGCCATCTACCACCTGTTAATGGACAAGTTACAACAACGGACGAGTGCGAGGAACAGCCTGCAGCACAGAGGTACGTACGAGTACATCATTACAACAAGTATATTACCAAAATGTTTTATATTCATATTTTATGTGCATCAGAACGTTCGGCCAATCGAGGTAGAGAGCTGTGACATTTAGGTGACGCATAAAGATGCCAGCCAAATAATTTCTGACATCTCATCATCTGATATTCGACCTTTAAAAACGAGCTGTTCGAGCAATTTACCAGATAGGAGCCAGAGTTTATCATAGAGTTTTTTAAAAGAAATTGGTATTCTCACGGTGGCATCACAATTCATCTTCGCCAACATCTTATATATTAGGCAAAATATACACTTATACACTAAAAACAGTGATTTTCACAATGATAACACTAAAAATAAGAAAAAATCACCGGTTTCATAAGGTTCATAACTCATTTGTTGGGGAGAACTAGATTTGCGAGCTGAACGTTCTGATATGAGGACGTTCGGCCATACATACATTAAAACAAATACAGAATTAAGGGAGCCTCACCAGAATCCTAAAGGCGTTATTGTATTGTATTAAAGCTTTTGAAAAAAAGTTATGAAGTTAATGTATTGTTTCAGATTCACTCGACTCAACGACTGGCCAACCTTTGGATCTCACTAGCTGTAAAGTAAGTTATCTTAAAACTTCTGTGGTACAAATGAAAAAAATAGTAAGAAAATAGCAATCTTGTTTGAAATCTCGACGGAAAAAGTGGGGTGTTATAAGTTTAACGTGTTGTGTCTGTCTGCGGTATCGTAGCTCAAAACGGCTTACCTGATTTTGTTTTGTTTAAAAGATGACTTGATCGAGAGTGTTCTTAGCTATGATTCAAGAAAATCTGTTCACCTGTTTGAAGGTTATCAACTCCTTTCTCGTTTACATTGAAAACTTAAGTTTTTATAGTTTTTTTTTTTCAGTTAATGAACACCAAATTTCCTTTTGATATACGCTTCAAATCTCAACTATAACGCACACTAACCAATATCCTTTCTCCTCCTAGAACGTAGAAGAAGAACAAATGGACGCGGAAGAGTCCACAGCACAAGACTGCCTCGTCACAGTGCCCTGTGAACCAGTAGACTACCTGACTGACCAGCCCGAAAATTTGGAGAAGGTACTGCATGTTGAATCTGTAAATATCACACCGTGAAGACTGCGTGGAGTGAGCTGTCAGCGTCATCCCGTCTTATCTATCCCTAGCATCAGTGGCACTGACAGCTCACTCTACGCACCACTCACTTCACCTAAGTTTTCATGGTTACAGAATAGCACTACTGTAGTGATGAAAATGCCCGAAATGCTGTATTTTCAATCGTCTGATAAACTTCATTCAAGACAATTTTTTTGTCATACTATTCATCTTTTATTTTACAACAAAATCGCTCGGAGTTTATTTGTGTGCTGGCGAGTTTATTTGTGTGCTGGCGAGTTTATTTGTGTGCTGGCGAGTTTTTCATTTAATCCTTAATATAATGGTGCTTACAATAATTACTAACTACATTCAATAACTACATTCATTGAAAAAAAAATGTGTTACGTAACGTTTTGATTGTATTTCTACTTAGTTTTACTAAACGCAGTTTTTTGAATGTCATAAGTATTTTATTTACCAGAAATACGGTACAACCGAATAGAAAAAACTAACAAATACTTTAATTGAAAAAGTGTGTTAGAAATAGTTTTGATTACACTTAGTTTGTCCAGAAACACACTTAGGATGTGCCGAAAAAATAAAACAAACAAAACAAGAAGTAGTTAATTCACACCAAGTCCATATTTCTAGCATTTCCAGTATAAATATGAATCTTTACACTATCAACAACTAAACTCAATTTCTCTCTTCCAGTTCGGCTCCACAGTAACCCCAGTGGTCGAGGAGCCACCTTCTCAGTCAGTACTGACCAGCTCGGCGGAGACGCATGCCACCAGGAGACACACTGTGGGACCTGGAGACTGTAGGCATACGCAGGTAATGATGGAGAGCTTCCAGGGGTCTACAGAATTTGTTAGCAGAACTTCACAGACAAGACCGATGTTTGTGAAGTTTTGTTTCGTAACTACAGCTGATAACGGATCCTGGACACTATAGGCATTCGCGGGTAATGATGGATAGCTTCCAGGGGTCTACAGGGTTAGGTAGCAAAACTTCTCAGACGTGACCGACGTTTGTAAAGATTCGCTGATGACGGGTCCTGGAGACTAGGCATACGCAGGTAATGATGGAGAGCTTCCAGGAGCCTAAAAGTGCAAAGTATATCAGTCAGCGAAACTTGACAGTCGCCACCGACGTTTGTGGAGATTTGCTGGTAATGGGTCCTGGAAACCTTGGAAATTGTTAACAATAAGGTACATATGAATGTGAACTTTATTGTTATTGAAATAAGGTCCATTAAGTTACTTTGCCTATTAAAATCAAAGTGCGTCTGTGGAATACGCTTGGAGCTGGGCAGAGTTCTTACAAGCGTTTCATATGAATGTGAACCTTATTTTAAAGAGTATAATTTTCGTATTCGTATCAAAGTAACAGCTGCGCAGAGTTCTTGATAGAGTCAGTAAATATACGATGTAACGTATTGCAGGGCGGCGAGCTGGGAGTGTGCGGGGCCGCGTCCGCGGATCTGCGACCCTCGCCGCTTTATGTGTCCGCGCACTTTAACGTAAGTAGAATCACCGAAGTCAAATATTCACTAATATCTCTTGATATTGACACACTGTGATGTATGGCAAAGTGTAAAAATCGCAGATTTTTAAGCCAGATTTATATTTGTCTGACGTGTTGTGTTGTGACGCATCAGAACGGTATCGGTTTCCTATATTTAGTATGGTTAGATTTTTATTTGTCTGACGTGATGTGTTGTGATGCTTTCACGAAATGTATGAAACCGATACCGTTCTGTTGCATCACATCACAACACGTCAGACAAATATAAATCCGGCTTTAGGATGTTCTCATAGCACAAATAATTTGGTTGGTAAAGATGTCATTATAATTACAAAATGTCCAATTTTTGGGAATTTATAATCGCAGTACGTCAATATCTTAACTCGACTCATTTTTTGTATACAAATTTTTGTGGAAGAGTCCAGTAAATTTAAACCAATTTCAAGTAAATAAACAGTCGGCTCGAGAAAGATGGTAGGAGTGGAGGGAGGCCTGGCTTTTGCGCAGGAGTGGGTAGTGTGGGAAAAAAAAAAGTCGACATTTACCACTTAAAATTACACAGTGTTAAAAGATAAGATTTTGATATTGTGCTATGACAAAATCATAGCATATAAAAAACGACTGCCTCGTCTGTCTAGTGGTCGCAAGGCTACTCCTAAGCATGACGTCCTGGGTTCGATTCCCAGGTCGGACAAAGTGTTATTGGGTTTTTCTATCTAGAATTTCTCAGTGGTAGTCTTGACTCTGGATTTGTGCCCGGTTGATGGCAATAAGCTCGCCCCCTATTACATGGGACTTAAGCATAACTGGCGAAATGTGGGTGTACTAGAGGTACCTCTGCCTAACCCTTCTGGGATCACAGGCGTGATGTCATGGTATGTTATCAAAATCACTAGAAAATGCCAATCATAGATGCCGTTCAGTTATTTTTCCTTCCTTTTTTATTTTTACTTTCTTCGAACTTTACTCGGTTATTATTTTACAATTATTGAAGTATTTTACATTATTGTTTTATCTTCCACAGCAACAAGCATCCCCCAACGTCTCAATGCTTCCGAACACAAACTTAGCAGCCAAGTTACCGGCCGTGCAACACCAGCCCCCGCGGTACTTCAGCGTCAAGGACCAGCATCTACTGAAGCCGCCGCACGCTATGCAGACACAAGGTAAATAGCACAAAAAAATATGGTATAAAGGAAAAAAAAATGCAACCCATCCAAGGACTGACCTCAGCAAAACGCTGTTTAATCAGGGGCTACACCACCAGGAGAAAGGCAAAAACGATAAAAAAATGTCACCCATCCAAGGATTGACCTCGGGTAGCGCAGCTTGCCCTCGCACTTAAATCCACTCTACTGTTTCGCCTCTTTTCAACAAATCACAAATGAAGTTATATCTGTTAATCATTTTGTTTAGAGATTATTGCAATAGATGGCGTTTTACTCAATTTGTCCTGCCATCACAGTAACCACTATAGTCACTAATTTAAATCAAACTACTTATTTTAAATCTATTTCTTTACATATAAATGTAAAAGAAATCTAATAACATGTTTTTCTGTACCCGGAACTATAAAACTTTAAATATAAAAAGGATTGCAAGAAACGTTTTAAATGTAGGTCGACTCCTAGATGGCGTTGTAACTACAGTCTCTGGTAATTAGTGAGCCGCTGATGCTGCCATCTGTTGAAATTTTTGACGACGAAAAATAGCCAGACTTAGGGAGGTGTAATTTCCTTGTATGGGTTTGGGTATCTGTACCTTGTATTACATTATCTGTGACTGAAAACAAACAAATGTGAGACCTACAAAAATAAATTGTCGCCAATCCAAAGACTGTCCTTGGCAAGGTGTGCTTAACCTGCGGCGTCACTGTCGCTAGCTAACCAAGGTAAAACACAATGTAATCAGAATGGTCACCCATCCGAAGACTGATCTCGGGAAGCGCTGCATAACCACAAGTCACTTTTCTGTGACAAGTGTCACGGAAGAGGTTTACTTGGTTGAGAGAAATAAGACCACGTAAATTAATATAATAAATATAAAAAAAAAAATGTAAAGGCTACCCCCTTTACTGGGTAGGTAGGTTTTTGGTCACAAGATTTCCCTAACTTCCCTTGGGAGTAGCGCAGTGCTCTTGGCTATGTCTGGTGTGACGTCAAAATCAAAATCGAAAGTTATTCATTCAAACAAGGCTATGCTGAGAATCAGCACTTTCTGAACGTCAAAATGACATAAGACAGTCCCCCAGCACGCCCGTCCTTCACCACCTCCTAGTGCTTTAGCTGGGGAGAAGAAGTGTCGCAACAGACTCCCCAGCATATCGTCACAGCAGGCAGGTGCGGCACGCTGCAGACGTCAGGAAGGTGACGGCCAGCGAATGGTATCGCCAGAGCCGAGGTAGCGAGCTCGACGTGGCCCGGACGACGTGGCACATATCCCGGATTTGCCAGAAGGTGGCGCCCGGAACTCAGTGTTCGGATGCCAACGATAACTCTGGATTGTCTTCGGTGAGGGTGTTAAGCCAGAACTTTGATCACCAATATGGGGCTAAACACTGAGTTAAATTAATACTCATGACTATATTTAGTCGCCTAAGTCTGACGTAGTGGGTTTTCGTGGGGAGAGAAATAATAAGGGGTGGATAGGTCTACGGTCACAAAAGTTCCTTGATTTCCTTGGGAGTAGCACAGTACTCGCCTGGCACAGCCTGGTGTGACGATGACCGCAGCGGGTGTACCACGCTGCAGGCGGTGGAAGGTGATGGTTGGCGGGTGGTACCGCAGCGAGCTCGACGCGGTCACTCGGGTAAAGTATGTACCCGGCGCGGAGCACGCTGGTGCCCGGATTAGCCGGAAGGTGGTGGCCCGGATCTCAGCGTCTGGATGACGGTGATGTCTGATAGGCACACGCTTTAAGATGACCTAGATAGGTAGGTACACAAAATATAAAAGTGACATTGTTCAATTGTGTGCCTTGCGCCACTTTTATTTACCCAAAACCCCTTAGCCACACAAATCTCTAGCCACGAGCCGCTTAAGCAATCAGCAACTATCAGTTACTCCTCCGTGTTCATAAGCTTTTGTCACACAGTTGTTTGGAAATACGAACGCAAATCTATAGGCACGACAACGCCTTCGGTTTCATTGAAAATTCACAACAGTTGCGTATTTTTTCGCGATGATCGCTTCTGAAGCTGAACCAAGTACACACCAAACATTGGTCCTTCGAGCCGGATTTTGATGTGGAGTGAAAGTGACGCGCGCCGGCATCCGTCCGCTCTGGATGGCTCTCGCCGCCTCGTCGTCCCGCGCGTCTCCCGCCCCCTGCATTTGTCTCTCGCGGCACCGTGTCCGCGCGTAGACACAGGGTGTCTGCTACACCCTGTGCCTACTCGCAAAGGTGTGGTCAAATAACAGAATGTGGCATAGAACATCAAACTGAATAACTTTCTCTATGGGACCAACATCGTATTCGCGAAAAAATTATCTAGTGTCCCATACAAAACTTAACACCGACTCGACCTAAATGTCGAATGGACGGTTGATTATTTTATCTCGATTATGGTGTTTTTCCCACGGAGAAAGATGTTCAGTTTAATGGTCTTTACCACACCCTGAATACACCTATCTGACACAAACTGTATTAGGACTCGGACTTAAGTCACTAGCCCTTGTAAGGCCGTATTCTCTTATCATTTTTGAATGGAACTGTTCTCGATGACGCGCGAGGAGCGATGCGCTCCGGTCCAAGCGCCGCTGCCGCCGTGATTACAACTTTTAACGCTGAACTAACTGAATAATTTTCTCCCTACAGCGTCCACATTCGGTCGGCGCGCGTCAGACGGCGGCGCGCACGTGCCGCGAGGTCGCGAGCGAGCCTGCTGCCACTCCGCGCCCACGCACCATGTGAGTATCGCTACGATACTCTTGTCTCTCCCCACAGCGCCCCCAGTCGCACGTGCCGCGAGGTCGCGAGCGAGCCTGCTGCCACTCCGCGCCCACGCACCATGTGAGTATCGCTACGATACTCTTGTCTCTCCCCACAGCGCCCCCAGTCGCACGTGCCGCGAGGTCGCGAGCGAGCCTGCTGCCACTCCGCGCCCACGCACCATGTGAGTATCGCTACGATACTCTTGTCTCTCCCCACAGCGCCCCCAGTCGCACGTGCCGCGAGGTCGCGAGCGAGCCTGCTGCCACTCCGCGCCCACGCACCATGTGAGTATCGCTACGATACTCTTGTCTCTCCCCACAGCGCCCCCAGTCGCACGTGCCGCGAGGTCGCGAGCGAGCCTGCTGCCACTCCGCGCCCACGCACCATGTGAGTATCGCTACGATACTCTTGTCTCTCCCCACAGCGCCCCCAGTCGCACGTGCCGCGAGGTCGCGAGCGAGCCTGCTGCCACTCCGCGCCCACGCACCATGTGAGTATCGCTACGATACTCTTGTCTCTCCCCACAGCGCCCCCAGTCGCACGTGCCGCGAGGTCGCGAGCGAGCCTGCTGCCACTCCGCGCCCACGCACCATGTGAGTATCGCTACGATACTCTTGTCTCTCCCCACAGCGCCCCCAGTCGCACGTGCCGCGAGGTCGCGAGCGAGCCTGCTGCCACTCCGCGCCCACGCACCATGTGAGTATCGCTACGATACTCTTGTCTCTCCCCACAGCGCCCCCAGTCGCACGTGCCGCGAGGTCGCGAGCGAGCCTGCTGCCACTCCGCGCCCACGCACCATGTGAGTATCGCTACGATACTCTTGTCTCTCCCCACAGCGCCCCCAGTCGCACGTGCCGCGAGGTCGCGAGCGAGCCTGCTGCCACTCCGCGCCCACGCACCATGTGAGTATCGCTACGATACTCTTGTCTCTCCCCACAGCGCCCCCAGTCGCACGTGCCGCGAGGTCGCGAGCGAGCCTGCTGCCACTCCGCGCCCACGCACCATGTGAGTATCGCTACGATACTCTTGTCTCTCCCCACAGCGCCCCCAGTCGCACGTGCCGCGAGGTCGCGAGCGAGCCTGCTGCCACTCCGCGCCCACGCACCATGTGAGTATCGCTACGATACTCTTGTCTCTCCCCACAGCGCCCCCAGTCGCACGTGCCGCGAGGTCGCGAGCGAGCCTGCTGCCACTCCGCGCCCACGCACCATGTGAGTATCGCTACGATACTCTTGTCTCTCCCCACAGCGCCCCCAGTCGCACGTGCCGCGAGGTCGCGAGCGAGCCTGCTGCCACTCCGCGCCCACGCACCATGTGAGTATCGCTACGATACTCTTGTCTCTCCCCACAGCGCCCCCAGTCGCACGTGCCGCGAGGTCGCGAGCGAGCCTGCTGCCACTCCGCGCCCACGCACCATGTGAGTATCGCTACGATACTCTTGTCTCTCCCCACAGCGCCCCCAGTCGCACGTGCCGCGAGGTCGCGAGCGAGCCTGCTGCCACTCCGCGCCCACGCACCATGTGAGTATCGCTACGATACTCTTGTCTCTCCCCACAGCGCCCCCAGTCGCACGTGCCGCGAGGTCGCGAGCGAGCCTGCTGCCACTCCGCGCCCACGCACCATGTGAGTATCGCTACGATACTCTTGTCTCTCCCCACAGCGCCCCCAGTCGCACGTGGCGCGAGTTCTTCCCATTAAAAAAGAATTTTCGGAATAGGTTTAGTAGTTCCGAAGATAACCCCCTACATACAAACTTTACCTCTTTATACTACTATAAAGAGCTACTAGCTGTTGCCCGCGACTTCGTCTTCCTTTCTCAGGTCATGGTTTATCTGTGTGCCAAATTTCATCCAAATCCGTTCAGACGTTTTGGCAGGAGATGTTACAAAAAATGTCACTTTCGCAATGAATAATTTAATATAGAGGTATTTTAGTTACGATACTTTAGATACAATGTGTGAATATGACAATATAAAAATATGTATTAAAAAAAAACCCAGTCTGCATAGAATTTTTTTTTATCAAAAATATCCGTTTGACCGTTTTGGCGTGCAAGAGTAACGAACAAATAAACTTACATTCGCATTTATAATGTTATATCATAAGTTAATATTATTGCATAAAAATCTGAAGTCGCCATATCAAACAGGCGCGACGCTACAGCTCGAGGCGACTCTAATAGAAAATGTTCCATGACAACTTCATGGACATTGTTGACTGTCTGCGGGTGCCTTAAATGTTACAATATTATTATTTCAATGTTTAATCTCCACTCCGCAGGTATCAGACAGTGGGACACCCGCACGCGCAGAGGATGCTGAACAGTCTGAGGAGCAAAACACCGACTCTGCCTATAACACTAATTTATGCAGGTGAGATTCTATCTGACACTTAAAAACACAGTCTTATATGTTTCAGAATTATTATAAACTTATTAATGTGTTTTTCAATGTGTTAACCCAAAACACATTCAAAAGTGCAACCGTTATGTATCTGTTACAGATATAAAAGTGTAAACAGTGGTAATCAGTGTAACACGAAAACGCGGCGCGTTTTGGCAGTACCTACCGTGCTATTATACCTAAAACTGCTTATAAATTTCTGTTACACATATTAACACAAATAAAAGGTTACACTTTGATTCTGTAACATTATTGTGTCTGTAACATTTATAAATGTGACATTCTTTTAAAACAGTTTAAAAAAACAGTGTTAAAAACACTTATTGCGGTTAAAGTTTGAGTCAATAAATTTATCTGCCTGCCTTTTCCTCGCTATGTTGGGGTCAGCTTCCAGTCTAACCAGATGCAGCTGAAGCGTGTTGTCGTAATAAAAAAATAAAATAGGAAACGCTTTCGTTTATTTTAGACCGTACAGGGACCGTACCACCCCGGTTAAGACATAAGTCATTTGAAGGGGTGGCGTTTATGACGTTACTTTTATCATGATGTGTTCCTGGAATGGGTTTTATAATTAAGAAGTTCAAAAGTATTTAAAGTATTTATTTATTTCTAGATTTTTTTACAAATATTTTGAAAGAAAGAAAAGAAAGAAAGAAAATTTGTTTATTTTGCACATTAAACATAGTCTAGTTTTGAATACAAATGAGTTAAGCATATGTAACCGAACTAGGCAAAACCTGTATTTCGTCTATCAGCACAAATCCTCACAAAAGGGTTACACACAGAGTATGTTTTTTGCTGATTAACTGCGTAGAAAAACCCTATCGAAAACCCTTTCAATGTGTACATGTGTACAGTCCGCAAGGCTTAAGCTGAGCTTTGCATTTGTCTGAGTGATTACAAATCACATCAATGTGATCGCGCGAGGGACGCGCAGTGCCTCAGGCCGATTGCAAAGGATGCGTCGCTATGTGCGTACACACAAATGGTCCCTGATTTAGGAAAGCAAATAATTATTATACAAATCTGCCTCGATCTGATATCGAACCGTCAAAATTGTGTATTAAAGAAATCCTGTATTTTCATGACGCTGATCCAAATGGATTTTTAGGATTGACTCTTTTTGTCACATACTGTGGGATATTTTATATTTCGTTAGCTTTTAACTGTTTCGTTTCAACTCTTAATATTATTATTATGAAAGAGCATTGCAATCCGTATAGAATTAAAAATATATCTTAATTACAACAGGTACATGATGAACCGAGGCAGCAGTAAACGACACACAATGGCAACACCGGAAGATGCCGCTAACGTTGTCACATCCAGCACTGGCTCTATGGTAAGTTGTATCGGAATTTCTCAAAAAGTAATGGGTAGTCTCTTAAGACCGTTTTTATCTATAATGATTAAAGGTACCTACCCATACTGCCCCGTCTTAAATATCCACCCTGAATGACAGTAGTATTAACTTTTACTCCTTGATGTGAAACACACACGCACTGAACAAGCGTAGTAATAATCAATGCTCGTGCCTTCTATGTATAAGAGAGATTTCTTTTTCTTTTAATCTTTCGAGGTGAGATATAAAAAAGTAGGTTTTACAATTTATTTCTTTGACTTAAACATCGAAATCAATCAGTCATTTGTTTTGTGAAACATGGTCACGATCAGATAGTAAAATGCCTTTAATATGTGCACTTTGTTTTTCCAATATATGGCGTAAATAAATAACTTAAACAAGCAATTACAATTAAGGGCATGTCAATACACTGCATTAAAATAAAAATATATGTCAGTTAGGTAAACAACAGGTCATTAAGTCCACGAAAATAGATAACCATTAGATGTAACGCACGACTTCCTCAACTACTGTTCTGTTCGTGTTAAAATTGTGTAAAAATTGTGCGTCATTTCTGTAGACTGTTTTTCATTATATAAAATTGCTTTTGCATGATGTGTCTATCGCCTGATATTGTGCACTTGGCTTGTGTTACTTCAGTTGAACAGTGTAACGATTGTAGATAGACCAATAAATAAATAAATAAATTACAAATTCAGATAAATCAACACATTCAAAAAACTAAACTAATATTATAAAGAGGAAAGATTTGATTGTTTGTTTGTATTGAATAGGCTCCGAAACCACGTGACCGATTTGAAAATGGGTTTTACCATTTAAATCGAATTTATGTCTGATGAACATAGGCTAGGTTTTTTTTTTTCGAAATCTACGGACGAAGTCGCGGGCGAAGTGCTAGTAATCAATCAAATAAATAAATCGTTTATAATTAGCACTAAACAATTTTGTGTGTCAAAAAAAAAACAACTATTCATCCTCCATACAAAACATATCCTAAATCAACGCCACTGAGTTGACACTCGCACTTCTCGTCATTTATTCAAACTAGGCTCAGTGAGAAACAGCACTTTTTGAACGTCAAAATGACATAAGCCCCCGCACGCCCGCCCTGCACCACTTCCTAGTGCTTTAGCTGGGAACAAGAAGCGGCGCAACAAACTCCCCAGCAGCACAGCTATAAGACTCTGACAGTACCTTATAACATTTTCTCATGTTTTTTCCTACAGCAAAGTGCATCCCCCTCGTCAACAACAAGCATACGTGTCAGAAGAACTGGTTTATTGACCGTCACAGAGCGACCTCCCGGTAAGTGATATCACATATCTACGTTACGCTATGGTTATGACATACAGTACAGAATGCTCGCGATTTTTTTAGTATTCTAAAGGTATAAGGGAATAGTGGTCGTAATATCACACTAATTATTTATTAAAAACTAGCCGTTCGTGTCCAGCGTCGCCCTGGATAAATTTCATACTAAAATAGCATCCAAATTTCCGATGTTCCCGGTGGATTTAAAAAAATTAACTTTCATAGATAACCATGTCCTGACAATTACAAGCATAACGATAAAAGAATGAGCCAAATAGGTTCAGCCGCTTTGAAGTGATGCGCGGACAAACATTTGTGGTAAGCCGTCAAGCACTGTATTTTGTGAAACTGTATCTCAAACTCAAAGCATTTATTTCAAATAAAACAATTACAGGCACTTTTGAATTGTCAAGGAAGGTATTTCTTTGATAAGAATTTTCAAAAGAAAGTATCATGTTTTTTCATCACTTTCAAAGCGTTTTTTCCTAATGATACTAATGAATTCGCGGCCGTTCTGTGTGTTTACGCTGTTGTATTTAAATGTTGTTATTTGATTGCTTTATGGAATGTTGAGGTTTTTTTCTGCTGTGAATATCTTTGAAAAAGTTTTAGAATAGAATATTGTTATTTGTTAACAGATTACGTTACTCAAAATAGTATGTTTTTAAGCATTTGAGTTTGCCAAAAACACCGAGTTTTTAATGATTCTGGAACAAATCTCAACATTCCTTATATTTTTTATTTAAAGTTTGAACAATGTAGTTAATGTAAGCATGTCGCTAGTAAATTGCATCTATTTTTTGCTTTCAATTATTTTTTAAATCATTTTTTTTTATGTTTTATACTTTATTTTTCTTTTCATTATTATTTTTTAGTAATTAGCCCTGAATTAGTCATGGAGGTCGAGGCAAGAATGAAGAGGAATTATTTACCGCCTTCAATGCAATATCAAAGTGGATACCAAAGTCCCCCAACTCCTATTTGTCCCCCAAATCCTGTCCCCCAGTCCCCAACTCAACAGGGGTCAATTAATACAGGCACCCATAATTACTCCCAAAACACTGGCAACCAGAAATCAATGAAGCCATCACTTCAGACAATACCCCAAGGCAGTATTATGGGGACCAAAGGCTCGATTATGTCTGGGACACCTAGTAGCCAAGCAGTGTCCCCATTTACCCCAAGTATGGGACAATTTTCCCCAAGTCATGGTAGTGTGGTACAAAACGTGGGGTCGATGGCTAGTGGTACACCTCAAAATCAAGGTTCGATCATTTCTGGTACACCAAGTTATGATACAACGAAGACTTTTACTTTTAGTACCAATAATAACTTTGGGGGCATTTCTAGTGGTACCTTTAATGTTCAGAATATGAATACGTTCGGTTCTATAACAAGTGGTACACCTATGAACCAGGGCGGCTATCCAAATGCGCCTATGTCCCAAAGTTCATTATCTGGTGGTACACCTATGAATCAGGGATCTTTTCAGACTACCCCTTTAAATCAGGGTTCTTATCAAACTATGGATCAGTATGACTCCTCGTATTCAAGCACCCCTATTAAAAAAGGATCTATTACTGATGGTACACCTATTAATCAGAATCCATTCCAAACTACACAAATGAATCAGGGTTCATATCAAACAATGGATCAATATGAGTCCTCGTTTACATGCACCCCTATCAACAAAAAGGGATCTATTACTGATGGTACACCTATTAATCAGAATCCATTCCAAACCCAAACGAATCAAGGTCCATATCAAAATGCTCCTATGAATCACACTCCAATTTCAAGCACGCCTATAAAAAAGGGATCAATTACTGATGGCACTCCTATTGCAACCCCCTTTCAGAATCCTCCTATGAATCAGGGATCATTCCAAAATCAACCAAATCATGGTACTATGACCGAATCTTTCTCAAATCCTGCAATAAATCAGACTTTTGAGAACACACCAATATACCAAACCAATTTCACTTCAGATTCCTTTATTTCACCCCCTATTAAAAAGGGGTCAATTACCGAAGGTACCCCTATCCAGGGACAAGGGTTTTTCACAAACCAAGGCACTTTAAATTCATACCAGAATACCCCTATGGGTACTACCCCATTAAATGAACCCCCTATTAGTATCACCCCCCTGAACCAAGCCTACCAAACACCCCCGCCGAACCAAGGGTCCTTGATGAATCAATCTTCATTCCCGAATCTAACTATAAGACCAATTACTGCTAACACCCCTTTCTCACCAACAAATCAGGGATCAAATTCAACCGGGACACTTATGAACCAGGGGCCACAAATGAACCAACCGTATCAGGGGTCAATTTCAACCGGGACACTTATGAACCAGGGGCCACAAATGAACCAACCGTATCAGGGGTCAATTTCAACCGGTACACCTATGAACCAGGGGCCACAAATGAACCAACCGTATCAGGGGTCAATTTCAACCGGTACACCTATGAACCAGGGGACTCAAATGAACCAATTTCAAAATACCCAGGGAGTTATAACCGGTGTTGCCATGCAAACTGGATCTATAACAGCGGGAACGCCGTTACCGGTTACTACCGGTAATTACAACCCTAATCAGTACAATACAAAGCAGAGAAAGTACTCCGGGCCTCAGCGGGTTAAGTTACAAATGTTAGCAACCGTGCAGGAAATGGGTAATTTTATTTTTTTATTTTTTTTTGTTCTTGTTTTTTACAGGTGACGGGTAGTTTTACAAAAGGGAATTAGAGTTTTTTTTGTGTACCGACCTAGGTACTATAGTTTTTAGAACACTTCAGAATTTCCATTCTTTTTTAAGTATCAAATCATTTATTATAAAATAAACCTGGGTAATTTATACTTGATAGATTGAACACTCGCGTGTAAAAGAACTGTATACCTACACAGTTTGTTCGCGATTTTATTAGACGTAGAATATTTTCAAATGTAACGATAATATTTGTGTTTCATACAGGGTGGCAGTAATATCGACGCGCAACCGATTACCTGTTTGAATTCTAAACATGGTTCTGACCCCCCCCCCCCCCCTCCCCCCACTGCGTTGAAATTTTTCGTCTGTTTTCCAAAAAAAATTACAACTGACTGGGCAGGTCCACTCAATCTGCGTCGTTCCTTCCTCAAAATACAAGTCTTCACATGACCTGACCAAGATAATGTCTGGACTTTAAAAGAGACTGTGACCACTGAGTTTGTTACGGCCTTTCTTCTCAGAGTAGTCAGTTAAGAAACGCCGATCTCATCTAGTTTAAAAAAAAATGTGATTGACGTGTAAAAGTGTGTGTACAAACCTACCTAAAGAAATAAAATCATCTGTTTCATATAAAAGTGGCCCACGCGGTCAAAATGGAACTATGGAACTGTTTTTTTATAACCGACGAAAAATTTCTACGCTAGGAGGTCTAGAATCATGAGATGAATTCAAGGTTAAAATTTTCGCGTCGATTACCCGCCACCTTGTTTATTTACGGTCGGTATAGTAGTGCTAGTTACGGTTTGGCGCGAAAACCTGCAGTTTGGAGTTTTTATTTATAAGGAAACCACGCGGCAAGGTCACGTTAAAAAAACGGGAGTGAACCGTGAGTCACCGTATGATTGTGAACAATATTAGGTAATTCATCTCGCGAGATTGTTTTGTTGTTGAACAGGGAGTAAAGTTCACTCATAGTCTATGTAAAAGTCACCGTCTGCCCTCCGAGCAGACGGGTGTTGTGTCTGGGGGGCAACTGCCCGACGTTTGATTTCGGGACGTTGTATATATGCTAGTTGCGCGGTAAACTCTGCTGCTTGCGTGATGCAGGATTTTGCGTGACGTCAGTGTGATGCTTAGTTCGCATGTGGCGGTGTAGATGGCGCCACATCGTCATGTCTGTCCGATAGTTTATATCTATCCATGTCAAACTGTCAAATTGTGAACGAACCTGCACTTACCGACACCCTGATTTGTCGGTCTTGGCGGCAGCTGAATTGATCTCAGTAACTAAGCCGGGCCGGCAGGGCCACCCCGACCTATTAGGCAAGTTTAGGTTAGAACTTTGACCATCCGCGCGCGAGCCGAGCGAGCGAAGCGAGTGGTGCCGCGTCAACGACCGGCGATCGCTACTTCCAAGTTGGTCGCAGTTACTTGGCTATTTTGTTTAATACAAAATATCACGCAAGATGCGATCCGTCGCATGCAATTTTGATACCTGAAGGCTCGTACTTAAAAACGTTCAAATTCAAATCGCAATATCATCGCAGCGACAAACGATGTCAACAATTTTACAAAAATGTATGTAAATTGATTGTATTTTTGACAGATTTAAACTAAGATTAGAATGCGAACGTTTTTAAAAATACGGGAATTGCCCCTCAGTTCACAATTTGTCGGTTTGCCCTGGACAGATATTTTTTTTTTTAAATAATGCGTTAAATCGTAAATGGTTTGTTATGGCTCACAATTGGGATGATGACTACTATTAAAATGTTCGTAAAAATAATGTAATTTCAAAGAAGGCATAGTAAAAATCAGATAATCGAAAAAATCTGTTGAATAGATGTAAATATGAAGAAGATACTCGCTTTCAAAGGGGATTATTCCTTTCCTTGTCGCGCGAAACGGACAATGTACGGCGCTAGTAAATAATAAAAATATGAGATAAAAATAAAAAAATGGTCATCATCCCCATTTTCCGATAGCTTATAATCTCGCGGGATGGATGACAAACTAATGATGTTCATAATCATATGACATAGACATTTCATTTGTTTTTATTCTTATGAATAAAAACTCCGTTAAAACTCGGAACTGCACGATTCACGTTCCGAACATGTGCGTCAGACCATAAAATATTTACTCATCTACTTTAATAGACATCTACTTGTCAACTTAATAGCAAAAAAAATCGGTATCAGCCGGTCTATTCCACTAGATGCTAGAAACTGAAACGAATGATCGCTTACGGTTAAGATTCCACTGTGAGATTTACAGTACACATCGGCTGAACTGCTACTGTGAAGCATTGTCCTGGGTTCGATTCTCAGTTCGGGCAGTGTTATTGAGTTTTTCCATCTGAGATTTCTCAGTAGCAGCTCGGATTCCGTGGATATGTGGCCGGTTGATGGCAATGGGCTCGCCCCCTATTACATGGGACTTGAACATAACTGGCGAATTGTGGTTGTAATAAACAGGATGTTGCGTAAGTTGACGTCAAGCCGGAGTTGGGTGATACGAGCTCGTATCTCGGGTATAATAGTTAACAGAAAACAATATTATAAAAAAAATGTTAAAAGTTTTAACAACAGGAGTTAAAAGACCGTCACAGGCAGTAGACTTTCTCGTTTTTTTTTAATATAAATGCCCGGCAATATTAAATACATAGCTTAGACTTTTTCTTAATTTTATTCTATTATGACCTATCACGAGCTTTCAGCTTGACGTCGACTAACGGGACACCTGTATGTACAGGTCCTCTGCCTAACCCTTCGTGGAATACATGCGTGATGTTGAATAGATAACATGAATATTTCCGTACAGCAATAAATAGACATTGTGAAGGGTTTCTTATACATTTAAACTAAATTCATTATTTTCAGTACAATATCGACGAAGGTAATTTTTCTATTTTTTGTTGTAGTGTGTGTGTACAGTTTTTTTTTGCATGCGAGTGTAATTTGTGTGATATTTTGTTGTTTGTGTGTGCGTTTTATGTAGTTGTGTGTGCACTGTTGTGTGTTTGTAGTTGTTGTTGTTATTTTGACACTAACTTGTGTTGTTTTTTTGTTTGTTGAAAATTTGATTATTTAAAAAGCTAGCAAGTGTTAGTGCACCTTAATGTTAGTGGAATAAATTGTAATGTCTTGGGTTCGACTCCCAAATTAAACATACAATAGTGATGAGAAAAATAAAATGCGAAGTGGCTTTATATCGAAGTTTAGAGCCGATGTAAACCATTTTAAATCATTTCACTGCGGGAAAACTATCACTAAAATTTCAGCGTGTATACTTTGTGTACACCAGAAAGGATATAACAAAAACAATAAAAAAATACGTTATAAAACACACAATGGCCTTGTCGCTTTCTGCGATCCGTAGTGCTACTCTGTAACTATCTGACCGTGAAAACTTAGGTGAAGTGAGCGTGGAGTGAGCTGTCAGTGCCACTGATGCTAGGGATCGACCAAGATGGGATGACACTGACAGCTCACTCCACGCAAGTCTTCACGGTGAGATTTTTGTCGAATCGACATACTGTTCCAAGCAACCTTGAAACGGACAGTTATTGCGACAAATTGGGTTGTCATTGGTGCAAAATTATAAGTTTTTTTTCTTATTGTGTATAATATCGAATGCTCTTGACTTCCACGTTAACATCTTCCATCATTACAACCACAAGTTCACTTCCAGCGCGCGAGCACGCCGAGCGCTACTCCCCAGTGCGACGCGCTGAGTGCTCGCCTCCAAGAGTCGCGCACGACATAGCATCGGCCAGGCTGGAGTATCAGCAGTTACAGGTTAGTTGCTGATTTATATTTCTTAACAATTGGGGCTTCTTTCACCACCCTCAAGTCAAACTCGTTAAATCATTTACAGGCACATTTGAATTGTCAAGGAGTCGGTCAGTCAGAAATATGAAGCTAGTTGCCCATTCCAAAGCGTAGTGGAGAAGAAAGGGCAAGCAACTCCATAGACACTGTTTTCAATAATATTGTTACAAAAATATTAGTTGTGTTGATCTTATATGTGAGAACGATGTACTACAAAAGACGGACACATTAAAAGCGTCCAGAGGGTAGCAAAACTAACATTAAAACAATCGACCCAATTAAATTGAAAAAAAATCCGTGGCAGCTAAGAGCAGCACCATTCAGCTCAACCATTTTGAAGGGAGCTAAATGATCCGACACACGCGCCACCGTCAGCGAGACATTTGAGTGAGCATGACATACTATCAGCCGCCAGGGCACATTCAAGTCAATATAAGACATTACCCGGTAAATGGTAGCTCCATAGTACAAAGTACTCACACCTGTGCTATGCATTTATCTAATATAAAGGAGATTGAGTTTAAACAATACAAATATATTCTTACAATCTTCAGCAGCTGCAGCAGTATTTCAAATGTTAATTAATTAGTTGTGGTGTGGAGCAGGACCAGCATTGAGCCAGGCATTTTTATCAGCGATGTAATTCCCTAACTTATAATATGCCTGTCTGCATAGTGTGCGTGCAAGTAAAGTGCCGAGTAGGCTAACGCCATTAACTTCTTGTGCAAATATCACGACGTGCGAGTAGCACAAATCATAAGATTAACTGACCCGTAACTTACTTGCCACGACATCTGCCAACTAGTTGGTTAACTTTACAGTTAACTTTTAATTGTAAAGTTAACCGGTGTCTAAAATTACAACGGTTAGGTACTTATTAGATAACACCAACGATTATTTTAAAATATATTAATAAAAATGGATTTACAAGCAGGACATAAGTCTTAGCATATACTACTATACAACCTGTGTCTATGTATATATTTTTGGATCAATAAACTTATTATTATTATCAGAGACAGACAAATTGAAAATCCAGCGTCACACGTCATTTAATTACGGCCTAAATCGAACAGATTACGCGTAACTCAGGATTCTTTATTTTGTCTATCTGTGATGCCTTTTTAGTACTTAACGTAACTTCTTTTTTATTTGGAATATTTGGGGCTATAATTTTTTTTTATTAACTGGCGTAATGTGGGTGTACTATAGGTACACCTCTGCCCAACCCTTCGGGGAAACAAGGCGTGATGTTATGTGTTATGTAATTTTTTTTATGTGCTAATTAAGTTCTTTCATTGGATACCCAACATGGCATCAATACACTTTTTATTTTTAGTTCATGACTTTATGACCTCTAGAGGGCGCCATATTAAATTGAATGTGACGTCACCTAGCCTGCCCAGCGGACGATCAAGAAGTTTCTTACAGTACCTCATTTGTCAAATCATGATAAGTAGTTCGGAAGTTATGAGGGAACAGATGAACATACATACATACCCACATACCGGTCAAAATCATAGCCCTCCTTTTTGCTTCGCCGTAGTCGGGTAAAAACTAACTTGATGACACTGTCGATGGAGATGTTCTGGTGGAACCATAGAAGACAACCTTGGGTAATTATTTGCATTTGTTTATAGCGCGGCCTGGAGCGTCGCAGCGGAGGCCCGGGTGCTTCGCCCCCTCATGCTGAAGTAAGATTACAAACGCCGGGGACTTCCATGCCTGGTAAGCATCTGCATATATTTTATCATTCTGCGTAAACAAGAAGAATAATTGATCGCCGAATAAGCTTTACAAATAATTCTCTCTCTAAATACCATAGAGGTGATTTCTAGGTTTATTTCATCTCTATTTTAACGTAACTTAAAACTAAAGAACGTTTTCAAATTATGCTGAAAATCGGCGATTTAGTCACCTGTACTACTGCTATACTAGTGAGCTGTCAGTGCCACTGATGCTAGGGATTGACCAAGACGTGGTGACACTGACAGCTCACTCCACGCAAGTCTTCACGGCGAAATTTTTACAGAACCTACATAGTGCATCCGTCAAGGGGGTGATTCTACCCGTTATACTAAACAACTTTCGCTCTGAAACTTATACGAAAAAAAGGGGTGTGGCTGTTTCGTGGACACGGCTGTGTGTTTTACGTGAATACGTGAACGTAACGAGTAATATTTTCTGAGGTGGACGTCGTTACGTCACAGTCCTGACTCGACGTAACAAATTCTTTGATTATTTAGCAATCGAGTGGTGTAATTATATTTTGGATGTAGATGATAGATTTTGTTATCCACTGTGACAGCAAATTTAAAGACAAAAAAGAACAAATTTCTATACAGTAGACAGATTATTTCGTGCATAAAGGTTTTTTGTTTTCGTCTACTCTCGAAGCACGAAGTCCGTACTTTCGGCCAAAGTTACGAGCGTTTCCTACTCCTAACACCTACGGACATAAGATTACTTCGGAGCCCGAACTAAGAACGAGTGACAACACGATGTGACAGTTGTCTTTACCTCCTAATATGTTTTCGCCCGTCCGACAAAGTCAATTAATCGGGAGTGTGACGTTGCAAAAAATACATAACTAAAGCAACTAGTAGCGACACCATTCGTGGGTCTGCGCAGGCACAGATAGATGAGAATTCTATTGAGTCTGTGGAAGAGGATTCTCGAAGGATCGACAGGTTGTAGCTTTCAAATTGGTTGAGAAGGAAGGCGTGACAACTAGGAACACGTTTTGAAATGACCAGATTGTGTCCTAAAAATTTACTTCAGCATCTTGTTTCAAAAATATCTGTTAACACCAGGAACCGGGTAACAGATGTAGGGTCCCAAGTATCGAGCTACTTTCGGGCGGGTTATCTTCGTTGACAGAATTAGAGAGTCGGCCCCCTAATATGAGTTTCAAAGCGAAAAATGTTAAGTATGGCAGGTAGGACATCCCCCAACAAGCAAGTGACTAAATCGCCATCTTGTAAAAAATTCCCAATATATGTATAACTAATCACCGTTTGACCAACAGGCTCACCGATCCACCAACTGGGCGCGTCGCCCCTGGACCTAAGCACTGTGTCTCCGGAGGCGGCGCGCGCGGTGCTGCTGGCTGTCAGGAACATCATCACAGACCCTGCCGCCTTGGAACTGCACACTACATTAGTACTCACTCAGGTACGTACTAATAAATAAACAACAAAAAAAACGGCTAAGAGCGTGTCGGACGACCACGCACACTGAAGGGTTCTGTAGTTGGGATGAATTTATCGCAAAAACAAACTAAACATTGGAGTTGACAAACACGTTCTCCCATACATCGATATACACGGTCAAGTCTCCAATTGCAAATATAAGATTGTAATCGCAAAAAAAAGTTTAAACTACAAATTAACGATTTTCGGACTTTTTCCTTTACTTGGGCTGTGAGACCTTGCTTCTTGTCACATTTCATGGTTCCGGTCCACAGGAAGACCCTAGACGTTTTGTTTGACGTTTTTATTTGTGAGTATCAAAATATGTCGCATCAATCGCTGTACTGTTTGCGATGACTTAAGAGCTTGTTTTTTTTAGAGCATCAAGGGACCGTAGAGCTACGTATTTGATATTAATTTGAACTTGATACCTCCAAGCGTTCGGAGAAAAAGGGTCTTGACAGACAGGCAGATGAACAACGAAGTGATTCTATAAGGGGACGTTTTTCCTTTAGAGGCACCAAACCCAAAAAAAAGTAGCGCTTAAAAAATATTGTGAAGTTTCACCAACTAACTCGAAAAGGCCCTTTATAAACAACATATCGTGGATTACGCCCAGTACTAAGTCCGGTAAGTAATCTGCCAAGCCTTCTCCCAACTACGAACTACGTCGGGATCGGCTTGGTGGAGGCACCTACAGCGCCACAGCGTAGATGTCACGCTAAAACCTGCATCGCGCAAGCAGAGTTTGCCGCGCAACTATCATATATACAACGTCCCGACATCAATCGTCGGGCACCTTGTGTAGTTAGAACGATGGCACAGCACACTGTACTTTCAGCTGGTCCAACTGTTAACGATCCATTAGCCGCCCCCCCCCCTCCCCATGATATGGAATGATCATCATTCGCGTCGCTTCGTTGAAACCCAGCGTCAGGCTGTCACTGCACTAGTTGTCTAGCAATTTTGCTGAACTGGGCCTTTTTGGCGCAGCCGTGAGGAACACTTCCTTATCGCATCGCTTTTTGTTATAGCTGCATCAATAAAATAAATAATACGCGTACATACTAATTAACTAGTGCAACTTCATAGATGCAACGGTATTGATAAACAAAGTATATTTTTCCAGACTTATTATATAGCTAAGATTGGAAAAATATATTGTCCTGCGATGGCCACTGACCCTGCATTTATTTTAAATTACGTGTTTATAATATCGTTTTTATTTATATTTACAGTATTATAATGTTTTGTTCATGTGGGATGTCTGTGTAGTTTCGCCCATTAATTTTAGAAAATAAAAATAAGTTCTGTAGAAAATAAAACAGTCCTAGTCAGTTTCAGACCTTCTCCCAAGTTGAACTTACAATCCCACAGCAAATAGCCTCCAAATTTAAAATCACCACTAACTCGAAATCTCTCTCTTCCGCAGGACATAGCGCTCAAAATCGGAATCAACCTCCACGCCTTATACTCTTCGCACGTCAACATTTCCCAAGAAATTATCCAATCAATACATTCTTACAACAACTTCGCTCTTCTATCCGGTCATACGTCACCAGCGAGTCCAGGGTCACCTCTACATCAAATTACTGAAGGTTTAAGTTATCTCCACACGGGGTCGATAACTAGAGGTACCCCCCAAGCGTCTGCCACACCTTTAGACCTTCGAAGTAATGTCGACATGGATACAGGGCAGTATGCTCAATTACATCCCCTAGTCCACTCACAAATACACATGGTCACACATAGATCATTAAATAACTCCCCTATATCAAATCCTGGGTCCCCTTTAGATATGATACAGGAAGAAATTGGGAACGGGACACATTTGGATAAGATTTTTCAAGAAAATATGAGGTTTATACCTTCATTTGCGCCGACGCATCCTCAGATAAGCTTAACAGATTGTTTGGGCTCAGAAATTACTCTCGTAGCTTCGTCATCTGAGGACAGTATGGATAGTTTAGAGAACACAAAATATTCCTTACCTCAATTCGTGATTTCCGAACCGTCGGATTTGGATGACAGGCCTTCAATTACCAAAGGTATCGGAAGAAAAGTTAGTCAAGAAACGGAACCCCCCGAACCGAAAGAAGAAATCATTGCGGATAAGGACGCGGAAATGCAGTCGCCAAAAGAGAGTGTCGACGAAACTGCGAAATTTCTGACTGAGGAGATTAAATATCCCAGACGAGGGAGTGATAAGTCGCTCGGCTTTAGCGACGATTCCTTAAGCAATGATTCGGCTAATGTCTCCCCTAATTGTGAACAAAACGTACAATCTATATACTCTAACATAGTCTCTGCGAGTTCGGGATTTAGCGAGAACCGAGGCAGTTTTTCTGAGCACCGAGAATCGTTCTCTTTTTCCGATAGAGGGAGTTTCTCTGAAAGGGGAGACTTTGGACGGTCATCGTTCTCAGAAAAAAGTGACTTCGGAAGAGGTAGCTTTTCAGAAAAAGGAGAAACGCCAAGATCTTCTTTCTCCGCACAAGGGACTCTAGGAGAAGTCAAAGAATATTACGAAGATGTGTATATGTCCAGAGACAACAGCAGACTATGTCTGGAGAAATGTGACGAGGAAGGGACGCCACCTAGCGAGGAAATAGACAAACTACAAAGATCGACAATGGATTTAAGACTAACAGAAATATGTAGGCCAGAGGAGAGGCAAAAAATTCCTATACTTTTAAGTCCTCAAAAAGTCTCCTGCGTACAAGAATACTACGAAGTGACTTTATCTACAGTGTGTTCGAAGTTGGATTCGCAAAGAATTGTTGAATTACTGAAAGAGGTGATTAATACTAGGGTTCCACCACAGAGCATATTTGTGGAAACTGACCAAAAAGATGGTGATGGGACTTTGACAGGTTATTTGAATTTAGAATATTCGGGAGGGATTCAAATTGAGTTGGTGTTGTGTGAAAATAAAGCTATGGAGAAGAAAGGTTTGAAGATGCGAAGAATATCAGGTGATCAAAGGGAGTATGGGAAGCTGTGCGAGCAATTGATTACCAGTTTGACCGTCTAGCTATATTTTTTAAATACCTTTCGGTATTCGAACCAAAAAGAAAATACATCTCTTCTGTCAAAAATGACGTTAACATTTTTCCTAATCTATAAATTGTCACAAAGTACAATTTTGACAGCTGATGTCAAAATCTTTTTGTATTTTCAATGCATTTAATGTTTTCCTTTCCATTCCTGAAGTGTAAATATCTGATAAAAAAGCATATCGATATGTCAAAAATTTGGGAACAAGTGTGGAAAATATATGTTTTGCTCGCCCAAGAATGGTTAAATTATTAAATTCTTCTTTAAATTAACAAAAACTCTTCTTTTAATTAACAAAATTGTTAAAATGATCAATGGCTTTTTCATTCAACTCAAAATTCGACTTCAAAAAGAAAAATAAAGCATTCGATGCTTTTTTTAAATATTTTTTCTGTTCGTTGGATACGAGCGAAGCAAAGCGATAAAATAAGTGATATTTGTGCAATATTAGTTATGAAACAATTTGAGTACAGTTAGCGAGGCACTGCGTGTTTTTAATGTCTTTAAAAACGTTCTAGAGCCAGGCAAAAACCAGAAAGTAAAAGAATTTCTACAATTGATCTTAAGGTAATTCGAATATCATACAAATTTCCTTTGAGAAGAAACGCGATGCCGTTGTCGATGGCGTCCATTCCATACCCTATATTAAGGTGTTCCTCAGTTCTCCCTGGCGTAATTTATTTTTTCTATAATTACGCCAAAAAACAAAACCGGGAAATGGCAGTGGTACATTGTATCGTAAAACATGTAGACTAGTATTATTAACCAGAAAGTAAACGGAGTAACACGATTGTATCAAATGAACGCCAACGAGCACGTGACCCCGTTTTCTCTTAATAACAATTATCTGAAGACATCTATCGATAAATTATCTTTCGTACAAAAAGTTGCCTCAATTTTACAATTCATAGGTATCTTACAAAAAAGTGATAGAAGTAAAACTTTTTCTCAAATCAATTCGCTGACTGTACCGAAAAACTATTGGATATTTAAATAATAATTATTCATATTTCTCGGGATATTACATTCCGTCTAATCTTGTCTATATTCAAACTAAAAGCAACATTATTCATTTGAAAACCTCTCATGGTGGACATTCTTATGTCAAAAATTAGCGCCAATTTTAGTGTCACCGAAATGTCATTCTTATGTCAAACTTGACAGTTCACTTTAAAAAAAATTCAAGGATAAGTAAAGTAGAATGATATTTTCATTGATGAAACTAAACAAATGTCTATCCCCTGGTTTTTAAAAGCCTGTTTATTAAGTCGGCTGTCAAACTTCATGTAAACTGATGTAATTTGCTGATAGACTTTTGATTTAACAACAGATTAAAAACTAACTTTAAAAACCGGTGATAATTCAGTTTTACAAGAGATACAAAGCTACGGCATTTGAAATTGATGAATTAATTATTAATAAAGATTATGAACACCGGAATTACGCATAATACATAATGTACATACTAGACTAAGTAACGGTTTATTTAAAATTAGTTTCGGTTTCTTGAACAACTTTCAAATATAATCGAAAAACTCAAAAATAAAAACGGTTAATAATTTTAAATAAATCCGCATTATATCCAAAAACGAGAAATTTTGCACATATTTGTATATTACGTAAAATTTATTTATTATTCCATATGATTAGTTAAATAGTTATTAATAAATCCTTTTTCTCCTAGAACTAAAAATTCCATTTTGAGAAAATAATATGATTGTTGCGTTGGATGGCAAAAAGAAAAATTAACAACTGTTTTAAAAGTCTGATCAGTACAATACAGCCGGTATATCATGGCCGGTCTGGACTTAGCGTAGGAGACTGCGCAATAATATTTGTAGGAACAAAATGATGACGTAAGGCGAGTGTGAGTGTAAGAGCATGATAGCACTTTACACGTCAATCATATTTTAAAAACTAAATGAGATCGGCGTTTCCTATCTGACTACTTTAAGAAGAAAGGCCGAAACAAACTCAGAGGTCACAGTCTCTTAGACATAAACTTGGTCAGATCTTGTGAAGACCATGCAGATTGATGACTGAAATGTCTTTTAAGGAACGAACCACACAGATTAAGTGGACCTGTCTAGTCAGTGCAAGCATTTGTCATTAATCATGCAGCTCAAATAAAAAAAGAAAGGACATGTAGGTAGGCCGCATAAATTTGCGGCACCTTGTCTTCACATTCACAATAATTAAAATATTATAATACTTTGTAAAGTAAATTTTCATGTCATTGTATACATAATGTCCAACAATGTCATTGCAAATGCATGCGTACAAGTTCGGAGAGCCTGTGTTCAGACCGGCCATAATTAATAGGCCGTGTTGTACATCTGTTGATAAATTTAATTATTAGTATATAGGCTCCTGTTGTTGACCACAATTATTATGCCTTATGAAATAGATTCATATTGCCTTAAAACAATGCTGTATCCAGTTAGACTGGGAGTTTAGGCTATATTGAAAGAAGCAACTTAAGCCTAATTTTGTACGTAGAAATAACATCGAAAGTGTACATTTTTCAATCCAACGCAACAATTTTAACAAAACATAAGTCTGTAAATAGTATATTTTCCTAAGAATAAATATGATTGAAAATGTATTTAATTTTGTTCGATGAAAACTTTCACCCAATGGCGCAGTGGTTGAGATTGGCTGTTGCACTACGGGTCGTATGTTCGAAAGGTTGACATATTTGTATGGCCTACAGACAGATATTCCGTTAAGAAATTAAAGTTTAATTCGAAAAAAAAAAAAGTTCCAAAACTTGGATATATTTTCAAAATAAATTTATTTCTGTTCAAGCGAATGAGAGATGTGTTTTATAAGAAAGTAGGCTCTTTTATGAAAATGTATAGATTTTTAATGAACAAAATGTGAACCATTTTGTGAAGAGCCATACAGTACACACTGGGCCATAATAGGCCAACTCTGTAATTTCCAACTTCTAAAATCATCTACCATACGACAATAGACCTTACATGTATTCGCTATAGGTGTCATATTGCCATAAGTAATAAAAATTAGAAATGTAAGTTAAAATCAAACTGTAAATACTACTTTAATAAATTCCGATTCCATAACGTTTTTGAGATGGTTTTATTTCTACGCAACATCAAGCATGTATTCCCCGAAAGGTTCGGCAGAGATTATTAGTAAGTACACCCAAATTTCGACGTGTTCTAAGTCCCATGAAATAGGGGGCGAACATATTGCCGTCAACCGGCCAAAAATCCAGACTGGGCTGCTACTGAGAAATTCCTGACGAAAAACTCAATAACACTGCCCGACCTGTGGATCGAACCCAGCACCTCAGGCTCTGCAGTCGTTCTTGCGACCAATTGACTAAAGACAGTCCATAATATTGTGCAGAAGTAAAAGGAGACCAGTCAGGTTTCATATAAAGTTGGGTCCAAAACCAAAAGTATGGCCAAATATGTCTACGAGACACTGGAACTTGGTGCTCAATAAAACGCAGGAGGTTTACTTAATATAAAGAATCTTATTCATATGGAGCTTTCTTGAATATAAATAATATGTTTTTCTTTTTCGTGCCAATTGTTGAGTATTTTATACAAATACTACACTCGGTCACTCGCCACTCAGAAAGTATTGCGGTAAAAAGTTTTTATGGATGAGAGACTGGCCAATTATATTATGTTTTGAAAATATGATTATACTCGGTATGTAATTAAAAACAGGTACGCTCCGGTTTCAAAATTTCCCTCCACATTGTTTGCGAGCTAATTTAAATTATCGTGTCTCATAAAAAAAATATCTGCGACGGGAACATATTTGCGCTATGATTTTTACGATTTCAAGTGTCGCCTGAAACCGGAAGAATCGTACGATAGACTTCAAATGGCATTCATGGATGAAGGCCCTTCTAAGGCAACCGTGCATCGTTGGTATAACGAATTCAAACGCGGTCTACTAACTTTGGGGGATGAAGAATGAAATGGTCACCCTTTGACGGCTGTTACTGAAGAAAACGTCCTAGCAGTGAAAAAAATCATCCAATACAATACTCGGCGTGTTTAAGTACGACATTATTACAGGTGATGAGTCTTGGATTTATCAATATGATCCAGAAACGAAGCGCCAGTCGATGGTTCGGGTGTTTCAAAACGAATCAATCTCTACCAAAGTGAAGCGGGTGGAAGATTTTGAACGCGAGCTTTTTCAATTTGTCTGGCTAGTTGGTGTCAATTCCTTTAACATTCTAGTAGTTTTACTGGAACATTTATTTTTATTTTCGCAAAACTTTCTGGGCGTGCCACGTATATTCGTGTTTAGGTATTTAAATATAATAAATGAGGTTTAGTTTCAATCTTCTTTTCAGAAAATGAATACTTAAGGTATAACCTCAATAATAATGTAACCTTTATTCACTAAAGCCAAATAAAATGTGAAAAACTTAATGTAAACAAACTGCCCTAACATAATCTTAAAATCACTTATTTTACCACGTTGTATGGCAATGCTAATTCTTTGTCCAAAAAATAGGCCTGCCCTCTGGCCACGTGACGAGTCGAACAACCGCTTAGCAATATCAACGGTTCAAACATATAACTGCCAATAAGATTGGAATATTTTCGCCGTTTGAGATTTTCCGCACTTGCAGCAGCCGCCCCAGAATAGCAAGCCGTACTAGGAAGATGAGCCGTACTAGGCGCAAGGATGTCAACCATGTCGACTCCCACACCAAAGGCCTGCCTCACTTCCAGGGCATTATGGTAATTCCGTCTGGGCTCTCCCGATCGTCGAATGCCAAGCAGTTGGGTTCTAGAATAGCTGGCACCCCGGCGGGCGGCAGTGACAAGAGCACGACGGATGATGTCATTAATGCTGGCGTGCCGTGCTATTCGGCCTGCGCTCTTTATGCAAGGTAGGCCATGGTGTCCGAGGCAGTCGACATCGTCACTGCACTGGCAGCGATGCGGAGCCCCGCAAGGAGCGCCCAGACGCAGACAAGTAGCGAGACGGAAAGTGGAGTCACCCAGCATAGTGCCTATGTTGGGTGACGGTAGCGCCTAAAGCCAGAGGCCCGACTCCCATTCTCCCACAGCCAGCAGGCGGGCACGATCAGCGGTATTGGAGGACGTATTAATAAGATTATGCCGTACCAACCTGCAGAGCGGCTCATCCCACTGTCTCTGGTTCACGGGCCGATCTGTATCCGGGCAAATCGCTGTCCAGGCGTTCACTGCATCAATCAAGCACGGCATTTTAGAGTTAACCAGGGAGAAGGCTAAAATTTTCCCAGTCAACTTTTCAGTGCTGTGGACAGAGTACAGGAACGCCGGTAATCTAATACTAGCAATTTTGCGGTCGCCGAGGCCACCAAAACGGATGGGTGGTGTGGCTTGAAGCCACGTTCGGTCGTCCAAGGCCACATTTAGAATGGATGATAATGTGTGTCGATTAATTATGTAAATTTTGTCCAACAGATGTGGGTGCTTCCATGAAGGGGAAGAACGTAGAAAATATATAACATTTGGGCCAAAACAACAGTGTCTAATCAGGGTGAATGCCGAATGTAAATTAGTAAATTATTTTTGGAGAGTCTGTCCGAAATTTCGTTGAAGTTTTTGATTTTATTTTCGATGAAGGAAGAAAAGCTGTCTTCTGAAATTGGGGATCCTAAGAGGTGCAAACCACCTTTAAAAAAAATTGACATGTAGGTATGTATCTATTGCATTAAATTTCTCTAGTGTCAATTGTCTGTCGAAATTTACCTTCCTGACAGTATCAGGAAGGTAAATTTCACATTTTGAGGGGTTAAGGTCCAAGCCAATAGATTTATATTGCTGTGTGAGAAGTTGTAAGTCTTTCAAAAACCATTTTGAAAGAACTACAACGCTAGGAGGTGATGTAGACACCAATCTAAATCACCTCCTAGCGTTCCATTGTCTAAATACCAAACGTTTTATTTGAATTTAATTTCTGGATAATTGGATGAATAGCCAAACTGAAAATGACTGGCCCGAGAGGGTTACCTTGTTGACATCCTACAGCAGATTCCAAAACATTGCCCTAAATAATTATATGATGAATAAAACTACCTATTAAAAAAAATGAATATTTTACGTGTCAAAATAAAACAAATTGCTTCAAAGTTTCTTGACATTTAGTATTTGAAAAATGATTTTTATTTCTGTAAGTGGGTTTGTACAAACACTTTTACACGTCAAACATTTTTTTTTAACTAGATTAGGTCGGCGTTTCCTATCTGCCTACTCTGAGAAGAAAAGCCGAAACAAACTCAGAGGTCACTGTCTCTTTTAAAGTCCAGACATAATCTTGGTCAGATCATGTTAAGACCATGTGGATTGATGTCTGAAATGGTCTTTTGAGGAAAGAACCACACAGATTGAGTGGGCCTGTCCAGTCAGTGCACGCATTTGTCAGTAATCGTACAGCTCAACTCAAAACATAAGGAGCTCAACGATTCGACGAACAATACCAAAGAAAGGACATTGGGTAGGCCGCATAATTACTCAAACCGCCAGACCAAGATTACGATTAAAACTAACTGAGATAATAAAGTAAAAAAACAAAAGTAAAAAAAAAACACCCACATAGTCTTAACATTCACAATAATAACAATAAAATAATACCTAGGTAAGTATTCATGACATTGTTTATTTTACAGATCATATGAGGACCATGTAGGTAGGTGTCTGAAATGGTCTTTTGAGGAAAGAACCATACAGATTTGAGTGGGCCTGTCCCAACTCAACTCAAAACATAAGGAGCTCAACGATTCGACGAACAATACCAAAGAAAGGACATTTGTGTAGGCCGCTTTAAGTACTCAAACTGCCAGATATAAAAAATTTAAGGAAAAACTGAGATAGACAAAATATATAAAAATATTACCCACTAAGTCCTCACACGAAATTAAAATAATAAAATAATATTATACAAAGTAAATATTCATGTCATTGTGTATTTTTTTTTTATTTCACATCTTATTCGGCTGAAGTAGTTATTATAAATAATCGTAGCGATGTGTTATCTTTATGTAAATTATTTAGAAAATCTACTGTCGATTTCTACGATCCGGCCTCGCTGGTCCACGCATAATCTATGCACTGCCGAATTTTATGTGTTATATTTTTTATCCAAGTGATAACAAATATAACAAATAAAATTGTTAACGCTTTTTTTTATTCTTAACCCTTTATTGCAATAGTAAAACGAATAAAAAGCAGCAAGTTTTTTTTATTATTATTATTGCAAACCAAATAAAATAAAAAGCAAGAAACTGCGTTGCATCGCTATCAACATCGCTTTCCATTGGTGGTTCATAAGTGGCGCTACAAGAATTCCAAACAAAAAGTGGTGATAAAGATAATAATAATTGATGGGGTCGATAAATGGCGTTAAGCAAATGTCGTCATTTTCTGAATCCCAGTGTTAAGAATTTCCGCAGAAGACACACATTCGTATGTATCTGCCATGATTTGTTATAAAATTTTCGAAATTCGGAAATATAATAGTTTCGTAGGTGTAGATACTGTTTTGGTTGGAATTCTGTAATCTAGATTATGGGCCCTGGATCTTTGGATATTTGGTTCTGGTTATGGATTTTATTCTACTCCTCATTCAAGTTCTCACTCGGTCTCTTCATTCGGTTGAACAGACCGAGTCTTTTTAAGAAAAAGTGAAGATTCACTGAGGCATCTTTATAACAGACTTCAAAACTTCTGTTGGATCCGTACCCAAATGGCATACAGAAAGGGAAGTCTTATCATTTCGTCCTGTCCGTTTGTCTATCCGTATGTCACACAGACACAGCCAATTTATTCAGAGGGTTATTTTTGCGAATGGATAATCGTACGAAAGATGAAACACAGTAGATGATTAAGTACTTTACGGTGTTCAACTGATCCTGTCTCCTCAATAACGAACAGTATACCTACATATTGTGGCGCCGTTGACAAAAATCAGGAAATCAAAATCCAAAATGGCAGCCATTACCAGAGGTGGATCTCAGTAAATTGGTAGCTCTTCACACGGGCAACCGTACGTAGGAGGATCTACCATCGTTCTAACATCGTTTACATAGAAGCATTTCCTGAAAACAAGATTTTGAGATATTATATAAGTATTTATTTATTTGGGATTTCCAACAAAGGATAAACAGCTACAGTCAGTGGCGTATTTTAAGATTCAGCGCCCTAGGCCTATAAGGTTTTGGGCACGCCACAATAGCGGCGGTAAGTCCCCTCTTTCTTTCTTGTTTCGCATAAGGCGGGAGGAAACGCCCGGGTGTCACCATTGTGTGGATCGCCCGGAGGACACGGTGGAGCATACGGTAGAGGTATGCCCAGCTTGGGCGGAGCAACGCAGTGTCCTCGCGGAGGCGATTGGCGGCGGCGATCTCTCGCGTCCGGCCCTGGTCCAGGCCATGGTACGGAGCGAGAGGGAATGGAAAGCCGTCACCTCCTTCTGCGAAGCAGTAATGCTCGCAAAGGAGGAGGCGGAGCGCGTGAGGGAGAGAGCCTTGCGCCCTCACGCCCCTAGTCGCCGCAGGAGACGCCCTGGGCGTCGGGAATCGCAAGCAGATTCCCGGCCACCGTAGGCGCGGTCTTGCGGACGGCGAGCCATGGGTAGCTCGCCGTCCGGTAAGGACCAGGCCCGGGTCGACGGCGCGTTGTGTTCCACGCGCGCCTCAAAGAGATGTCAGCACAAAATGACGGGGTCCGATAGGGCCGACGCCTCAGGGTCGCGGGTTATTCCACAGAGAAAACCGTGGCCCTGGCACAGGCAACTGAAGGAACACGGGTGGGTTTTAGTCAGTAAAAGTCTGACACGCCCTCCCGCTCCACCCAGAGCGGGAGAAGTCATTTGATGATTTCCCACCCCAAAAAAAAAAAAAAAAGGCCTATAAGGTTTGCCTCCCCATATATTAACGGAAAAAAGCAAAACCTTCTTAACAACTTTTTAACATTATAAAATAAAATCCAGCAGTGTGTTGATGTGGGCTGAGAATGATGTTAGGGAATGCAAATACCAGATGCAAGCATTGGCTAACAAATTCTTAATTGAAACTGACATATAAACGGATTGGGTCAAGCCAGCTTCTACAGGGTGACAGGGAAATTCAATTCGACCTATTCCTTGAAAAAGGTTATACTAGAGGTCATTAGCAGCAAATTAAATCTCGTAAACTAGGGGTCAAAACTGAATTGATTGACTAATTGTTCAGCGAGCTATGGAAGCGCAAAACTTCGAAAGACGATGAATTGGAACCATTTCAGGGTTAATACCTCCTTCCATTGGGAAGGAGGTATTAACCCTGAAATGTCCTGAAACATCCTTGTATCATCACTTCTCCCTCGCGACACTCACCGTCTCGTTTCTTTCTCTTAATAATTTATTGTTCTGTGACTGTTTCTGTATTCTTCTGAGAATTTTCTTTTACTTCAAAAGTATCAAAATATTCCGGTTGATTTTCTGCAAAAGTAGTGAGTAATATAAAGCCTGGAAACTACAAACTACCTCTACACCTTGTAGAATTTTGGAAACTTCCCATATTAAATTGTTTTAATACAGCGTGTTAACTGCGTAACACACGAACAGTAGTAATGGCTTTCATTTTGAAAGTTTAACAACATTCATTGCGCTAATTACGTTGTTGAGCAGTTTTTTTAAATGATATCTGTGACGTTGTACTGTTTGCAGATGATACCTCTCTTATTTTTAAAGTAGACAGGAATAGACAAGAGTTTGACGACGTAAACAGTGCACTCTCAATGGTTACGGATTGGTTTACGTCAAATAACCTAGTTCTCAATGCTAAGAAAACTAAATGTGTAAAGTTCGTCTTACCGAATGTTAGAAATCTAGGACCCAACATTGTCTTAGATAAAGAGCTGCTTGAAACAGTAGACTCGGCAGTTTTTCTGGGCATAACAGTAGATGCCAAACTTCAGTGGGGCCCACATTTATCAAGCCTAGCGGGGCGGCTCAGTTCAGCCGCTTATGCTGTCAGGAAAGTAAGACAATACACTGACGTTGATACAGCACGGTTAGTCTATTTTAGTTATTTCCACAGCGTTATGTCCTACGGTATTCTGCTGTGGGGCAAAGCTGCTGATATTCAAAATATATTCGTCCTTCAAAAACGAGCTGTTCGAGCAATTTATCAACTAGGAGCCAGAGTTTCTCTTAGAGATTTTTTTAAAGATATTGGTATTCTTACGGTAACATCAAAATTCATCTTCGCCAACATCTTATACATTAGGCAAAATATACACTTATACACTAAAAACAGTGATTTTCACAATGTTAATACTAGAAATAAGAACAAACTACGTGCTCCCTTTCACCGGCTTCATATTGTTCATAACTCATTTGTTGGGCTAGGCATAACCTTTTATAACAAGCTACCCTCTTCTTTGCTAGATTTGCCTTTTAATGCGTTTAAAGCTCAAATAAAATCCAACCTTTGTTCAAAGGCATATTATTCAATCAACGACTACTTAAACGATAAGAATAGCTGGTCGCTGTGATTATGTGATATATGAACTCAAGACAATGTTTATGTTCTTTCTCCAGAATCAGCTTACCTACTGACAGGGTATACGAGTTCGTATATTTATTTTAATTTTATTTGACTGCATAAGTCAATTACTTTTAGTTACCTTCACTTATTATTGACATGATCCGGTCATTACAATGTTTTTCAATGAGTTGTATTGCATTAAGTGGTCGACCTCGACAATTGATCTTAAATTATTTTTGCCTGAGCAACCGGCAGCGAGTTCGTCATGCTACCGTAGATGTCACTGCTTGCCGTAGCGTCGGGGATCGGGTTGCCTCCTTCCCTCAAATATGGCGAGGGGGCAATGGCTGATCTTTGCGTTATGCTCGTGATCGGGTGCTGCTTGTGGTGACTGGTCGTCTTGATGTCCATGGTTTTGATATTGTTAAAGTAATTGTTCTGTTAACTTATTTTCGATGGTCCTAGTTTATCATTTGTGTTTACTTAAAAAATAATCCAATAATGCATATGTAAGATGTCACGCCCCTTATGCCTGGAGGCTTTTATTTGTGTATTAAGTTATGTTGTTTTTTTCATAGATTTTTTTATTGGTTTCTGTTTTGGGTATATTGGCGTGGCTAGCTTAAATATGGCAGATAATTTAATATGTTTTTTTTTTTGTGTTTCGGTTTTTATTCTTTGATTACCTTATAATTATATGTATAATTCAATGGTTTTCTAACTAAACAGACAGCTGTGCTGCTGGGGAGTTTGTTGCGCCACTTCTTCTTCCCAGCTAAAGCACTAGGAAGTGGTGAAGGGCGGGCGTTTTGGGGGACTGTCTTATGTAATTTTGACGTTCGAAAAGTGCTGACTCTCAGCCTAGTTTGAATAAATGACTTTTGATTTTGATTTTGATTTTTTTCGAATTTGAAATACCCTTCAAAATGATTCAGATTCTGATCAATACTGTTTCGCAATTAGATTTAAGGTCTCCAAAATTCCGAAAATATGGCCGTTTCTAGTGAATTTTTTTGAGCCAATAGTCCTTTTATTTTTCTGGCGCGTTTGGTTTATTTTAGCTACTTCCACAGCATTATGACATACGGCATTTTACTGTGGGGTCGGGCTGCTGACATTGAATCCATTTTTATTTTGCAAAAGAGCGCTGTCAGAGCCATTTACAATCTACGTCGCCGCGAATCTCTTAGGGAACTATTTAGGAAGATTAATATAATGACTGTACCTTGCCAGTTCATTTATGAAAATATTATGTATGTTAGAAAAAATCTGCATCTATTCAATAAAATAAGTGATAGACATAATATTAACACTAGAAATAAAAATAAAATAGATCAACCATTTTTCAGACTATCTAAAGTACATAGATCTTTTATGGGGTACTGTGTTAAATGTTACAACCAAATACCTGGTGAAATATTGCAATTAAATGAAAGAAAGTTTAAAACTAATGGTAAAAAAACACTTTGTAATCAAGCATATTACAAATTAGAAGATTATATCCTTGATAAGAATGCTTGGAAACATGCTGGTCCTGCTCCATAGGACAATCTAGAGGCTAGACAAAATCATACTATTTGCTTATTTGTATATTTCGTTATTTTTACTTTACTCACACACTGACTTATTCCAAGTTAATATTTTAGGAAAATCATATATTTTTACAATTGTTTGTAAATATGTGAGCACAATGTACCTATCACGTGATTAATTTATATACCTTTGCTTTATTTTTAATTTTTTTGTACCAATAGTGGTATAGTATTTTTATTCTTGGTGCATCGTCTTCACATATAGAAATATAATTAATGTATACAAAATATTGTAAAACATTTTAAAAGAGTAACGGTGGAGTTTCTTGCCACTTCTTCTCCATACGAAACTACTTTTTGGAAGTGGCGCCTAGAATCAGTTCTATTTTTAATGTAAATTTTGACGTTCAAAAGTGCCTTTTTATGGGCCTATTTGAAATAAATGCTTTGACTTTGACTTTGGGTGGAAAATCATCAAATTACTTTTTCCGCTCTGGGTGGAGCAGGAGGGCGTGTCAGACTTTTACTGACTAAACCCACCCATGTTCCTTCAGTTGTCTGTGCCAGGGCCACTGTATCTCTTCCGAACAACCGCGACCCTGGCAGGCATTGGCCCTATTGGACCCCGTCACTTTGTGCTGACATCTCTTTGAGGCGCGCGTAGAACACGACGAGCAGAAGACCCGGGCCTGGTGCCAGCTACCCATTGCTTGCCGTCCGCAAGGCCGCGCCTACGGTGGCCGGGAATCTGCAGGCGACTCCCGACGCCCAGGGCGTCTCCTGCGGCGACTAGGGGCGTCTGGAGGGAGTGAGCCTTGCGCCCAGACTCTAGGCGCAAGGCTCACTCCCTCACGCGCTCCGCCTCCTCCTTCGCGAGCATTACTGCTTCGCTTTCCATTATCTCTCGCTCCGTACCATGGCCTTGACCAGGTTGTGGTTTCAAATCCAGGCAAGTACCAATGTTACTTTTTTAATTCATATTCTAATTTCTGATGTTATTTTGGACATTACTGACATCGGTGAAGGAAAAAATTGCGTAACACATTTTCGTAAACGATTACGAATAATCTGTTCTATTTTGACAGTTCAACAACATTCATTGCGTTATTTACATTGTTGTTCAGATTTTTTTTCGAACTTATGAACCAATGGATTAGCAATCTGTTTCAAAACGATTCAGATTCCGATTGTTTGTGTGTTACGCAATTAGGGTGCTGGACTTATGGGCAACATGACTGAAATCGTCAGAGAATTTATTATTTACCAGCTGCTCCCCGCGGCTTCACCCGCATAAATCTTGATCCCGTGGGAGTATCGGGATAAAAAGTACTATATGTGTTAATCCAGATTATAAACTATCTGTCTGCCAAATTTCATCCAAATCCGTTCAGTAGTTTTTGCGTGAAAGAGTAACAAACATCCATCCATACTCACAAAATTTCGCGTTTATAATATTACTAGGATTTATAAAACATAGGTATTTACATAAAGGTGTTAGGTTAATATATTTGGGCGCAATGTTTTGCCGTGATGGCGTAGAATTTTTAAGTTAAATACTGAAACTGATACTGAAATACTTTAAAACTAAATAAAACAGACAATAAAACAAGACAACAATAAACAAAAAAATATTAAAAACTATCATTGATTAAATACGGAACAGTGTAATAACATTGTTCAATTAACAGCGAGGCAAGAGCTTTCTTAAACTTTACGCTACTTTTACTAAACCTTAATTATTAATTTGCAATAGGTATTGGTACAGATTTGGTCTTAATTAAACTTAGTTATTAAGTTGCCTAATTAATACAGTCAGACATATGACATGTAATGAATATTTAAAATTCGTATTTAAATTTCGACTCAAGATCATAATAACATAATAATAATCTGAAAATTAAACAAAAGTAAATTAACAGTCGCTCAATTGACGGGATGTATATGCAAAACATGGTATAATATCCTCCGTCGGTTGCCGCCGTGCACTTCCGGTTCCTCTGAACAATAAAAAGGATATCCCATTATATCGTGTTTGCCCCATTTCCGTACGTGGGATGAAGAAAGTTGTGTGTCATATCCCGTCTTGAGTTGCCGAAAAAGTTTTGACATTAGCAATGCGCGTAGGTACCTAGGATATACTTTTTTGGCGCTGAGTTTTAAACAGGAGTGCGTCTTAGTCGTTCTATTCTTTTAACTGGGCGTCCTAAAACAAATATCAAACCAATAGCTACTACTTATTGAGTAGATGAACTGTGGCAAAAAAAAACACAGAAGCTAGGCTGTGTGGCGTTTGCTTGGATATTGCGGAGCAAACTCCAGTTCCATATTCTATTTTACGTTATCAAGCAGACAAATTTTTCAAACATCAAGCAAGCAATTTGGCGGTGGTGGCGACTTACCAGATGTAGGTCGTAAGTTCGAACCCAGACAGGCGCTATACTTTGTGTAAATTATTTTATCACAACTGCTCTCAAAACGGTGACGGAAACCGGCGTGTCTTAAAACCAAGAAGATGTGACATCTATCAATACGCGATGGAACCGCGTGGTGGATTACGGCCAACTCTTTTTCACCAATATAAAGTGTGTACTTAAGGTGTTTCACGCTACAAGTGCTGCAATCGATATTAAATCTTATCTACTAGGTATTATTTTATACAGACCTAGAACTAGGTATTATTTGACAGTGTTATCCTATTGGTTCGATTGCCAGGTCGGGCAGTCTTATTTTAATTTAGAATTTGAACAGCCTAGATTACCTTTGTGCCTGCGTCATGGCAGTAGGTTCGCCGCGGGCCTCTTAATACATGGGAGTTGAACTTAACTGGCGAAATATGGCAGTACCATACCTTCACCTCTGCCTGTTCCTTCGAGGAATACAAGCTTGATGTTATGTATTATATCTGAGCCACTAAAATGAATCTAATCTATGTAAAAGTAGGTACCTAAACCGTTTATTATCAGAACAACAGGACACAATAATCCAAGTGCAATAAAAAGTAATAACTTGATGTAATGTGATAACAAAAACACATAAACCTTATCACTTCCTTAATATGTACTTAGATTTTAATGTAACGACAGGAAAAGGGTTTCCGTCTTAAGATTTCATTCAAATAAAAAAGCGGAAATAACGCATTATTTTGACAATACCTACGAAAAGCAGGAAATCTATACAATTTTTTTTAGAGATAAAATTTATTTGTAGGGGGTAATCTCTGGAACTACGGGGTTAGATTTGAATAATTCTTTTATCATTTGATGGTTCATTATTTCAACACCACTGCTCTCAAAACGGTGAAAAAAACATCGTGAGGAAACCGGCAAACCCGCACTGGGCCCGCGTGGTGGATTACGGCCCACTCCCTCTCACAGAGAGGAGGCCTGTGTCCCAGCAGTGGGAACATAATAGGCTGATTATGTTATGTAAGGATGTTATGTTGATAGCCCATTTCTTGAGGAATGCTTTAGGCTATTTAACATCATGCTAGGACCATTAGGAGACGAGCAAAATGAAAAACGCCAGAAAGAACGATAAGCGAAAATGAAGTTACAGCGCGGGCAGGCGATGCGGTGCGATGGGCAGGGTCGGGAGGACAAGAAGACAGACGGACAGAAGCTAGTAACAAATAAAATGGCATAGAATAACATTACGCTTGTATTGGTGGTAGGCAGAGGTAAAAGAACACCCACATTTCTGCAACAGCTATGTTTGAGTCAACTAAAGGTAATATGGGGCGAGCCTATTGCCATCGACCGGCCAGACTCCGGTCTGCCACTGAGGTACTTATTTATTTCAAAATTATGCATGTAGCTTGCATGCCCTTATGGCATTGCCAATTTGACCGAGCCGGGGATCTAACGCAAGATCACAAGACCGACAAAGCAGTCCAACGATACCGTAGGTAATTTTCTAAAACTAAAATCAGGAAATCCTAATTCTAACTTTCGCGAAATTAAGTTCTGTTTGTTTGTTACGGTTTCACTTCAAAACGGCTGAACGGATTTGAATGAAATTTGGCACACAGATAGACCATGACCTAGGGAAGGGCATAGACTACTTTTCATCCTGGATCGCAGTCGGTGTCGCGGGCCAGAGCTAGTAACAAATAAAATGCCATGGTGTAACATCATGCTCAAATTATTCGATGAGGTAGGCAGAGGTATTATAGTCCTGTATGTGATTATAGTACCACAGATTCTCTAAAAATAATCAAGACTGCGGTGTCATCATCATCTATGTAGACTTATCTCAACTAAGCTGTGGTTGACTTCTAGCCTACCCCAATCCTGCTAAATAGGTACCACTATTTTACATAGAGCGACTGCCTATCTGACCCAGTTACCCCCTGGGTTATACTACATCTCTTGATCTGGTATGGCAGGAATATTTACTACATGTATTTTACGATACGAAAAACAGGAAATAACAAATAATTTTGAACTCCATAAATCTTTATCTTAATCTAGCATCGTTACAAAACATATCATTAGTGTAAAACCAAAGATTGCAGCGAAAAGACTTTATTTTGTAAGCGTTATGACGTGAAATGCATTGAAGGCGGAAGATTCGAAATGCAAAGATAATAAAAAAAAGGTTGTTTTATAAATGGCCGCCACGTGTAGGCTGCACGCCACACGCCTGTGCCTCCTGCGACGAAAAAAAGAGGATGTTCAGGGGTTTGTAACCTTTTGTTGATATCTATTATTTTATGATGAAGAGATGAATTAATTATGCATGCGTTTTGGAATAGGGGGACTATATTTAATGACTTTTGTCAAATTATGGTGCATATGCTTTAAACATCCTTTGATGCATCAGTGATTTCTTTAATAGTCGTTATTGCAGGAAGACGTAATATTGGTCACGATAAGGAATAGGGCACCTCTTCCGGCTACCGTGAGTGTAGTAGTAGACCATTAAACATTCAGAAGCAACTCCTTCAAATTCTCTGTTCTGCTAATATCCAAAAACTCCCGATTGGGAAATTTTAGAGAATGAAAGTTGGGAGATCGGGAAGTTATTTAATGGCATCATCTAATACGCAGAATACGCTACGCTTTTTTAAACCTACTGAACAACTAACAGTTAAAGTTCAGACTGACATAAATTGTTGACGACACCCACGTTTTTTGCACGACCGACAACCTGTCAAACTTTGACAGCCAACCTCAACGGATGCGTGCAATTTCTCATTTATAACTCCGAAAATAAGCTGTTGTCCCCAAATCCGGCTTTACGCAAGATTTGTGACGAAAATAAGATCCTATTTAGGGCTTATTGTCGCGACAATAAAAGATTTTTTCATCTGTCATTCTATACTTTCCCGCCGCCGTTTCCGTTATGAAATTCTTCTTTTTTTATTGAACGTGTGTCGGCAATGATCATGGTTATTAGGCCCTTTTTTCGAAACCGGAAGTGATTTTACGGTCATCTGGTGTATGTTAGCGCTAGTTAGAATCGGAGTAGGTAGTTGCAATTTTAAGTACCTACCTCCCTACATACCTAGCAGGTTTATATAATAACTAACATTTCGACTGCGTAGATTTCGTAGTTTGCCCTTTTAAACTAAACACGGTGAATGGGAAAGGGTGTCTCTTTTAAAAGGAATTTTCGTAAATGTATGATTTTCTTCATAGCTACAAGCATTCGTGTCAATTTTCAAGTTGATTGATGAATGAAAAATTATGTTTAATAAAATATAAATCTAAATAAAAACCTTTTCATCCCGAATTTAATGTTTTTTTTCTCTTTTGTATTTCTAGTGTTTTACGGTGGAAACCTGTAAATGGCCTTCAATTTTGTATCGTTTATAGACACTGTATAAGTTAGCTGAAAGTTTCCCGAATATAATAAAATTAAATGAATAAAGTGGTTGACTTTTGAAAAATCGCAGATGATTCTATTATTTCACTGGGTTTTTATTTAATTCAAAATTAAAAGAATAAGAGTAAATTAATTCATAAAATGTATACGTATTTAATAATAACAAAATAATATCCTAACTTAACAAAAATTATTCAAAACTTAAAAAATTGCGTAAAAAATACGTCCGCTTAGCTGTCGACTGGTAATGTACCCAAGAGACTGGCGGCCGGCATTGCCACGTTGTATGGCAATGCTTAGCCTCTGGCCATGGTAAAAGCCCACGGAAAGTCAACCAGCCGTTTTTAAATTCCCTTAAAGAGACCATGAGCACTCGGACCCCACGGCCCGAGGGTTTCAACCCCAAAAGTTTCGAAAATATTTGTAATTATTACATATTCCTCTAACATTTACTACCCCTGTTCACTCCGTTAGGGGTAGATTTACGAAAAACCCTGATATACCTGTGCTATTCTTTATTTCCCGGTTTTATGTATAAATACTGAGTTTCGAGTTAATCTGACCACGCGGGTTAAAATTCGTCCATACCAACTTAACACCCCCTCAGAAGGTACTAAATAAAAATGAATGACTATTTTTCTAATACATTTATAAGTATTCGTGGGTGGTTTCAAGTTCATTAGCATAAGGAATAAGACTTTTTATACAGACAAAATCCCCCCTTTTCATTCCCTTCAAGGTCGAATTTCCAGAAACCCCTTCTTAGTGCTCCCCTACATTATTAGAGGAAATCGTGTGCAAAATTTCACGTTCCTAGTACCAGTAGTTTCGGCTATGCGTTGGTAGGTCAGTCAGTCAGTCAGTTTCTCATTTTATTTCATTAAAGATTTTATTATGGTTGGAGTTAGTGGGTAGGTTAATTTATAGCTGAAACTGATCGACTCCAAAAACGAAGTATGCATTTGACACTAGTTTTACCATTTTAATTACGTCTAAGTACTACTCGTAAAGATTGCTAGCGTTTTAAATCGTGTTTTACGAACACGATTTAAAACTCTTCACAGAGTGAACTATGCATCACCTTTCCACGTGTGTTTCTGTTATTTTCTTGTTGTGTGTTTATGTGTGTACATAATGGATAATAATAAAAAAAACAAAGAACATACTTAAAACTCAGTTTTTGCAAACGACGCCTGTTATTGATGATTTAGACATGAAGTTACTTATCGATAACTACCTATAAGGCTGCATTCCGAATTGGGATGTAATCGATTTGAGCAGGCTTACGTCCGTACCGAATTAGCGTGAGCGCGATAACGATGTCATGTGAACCGTCATAGATGACGTCATGACATGCGCCATCTTGCGATAACGCCGACCATTCCCTTTATAAAGATCACTGTGAGCGAAATGTTGACAGCTCTCAGCTGTCATAATCGTGATAACTAATGCTGCTTTCCGAATTGGGATGTAATCGATTTGAGCGCGCTTACACCCGTTCCGAGTTGGCGTGAGCGCGATAATGATGTCCCGTGGATCGTCATAGGAGACGTCATGACATGCGCCATATTGCGATAACGCCGACCATGCCCTATAGAAATATCACTGTGAGCGAATTGTCAGCTGTCATAATCGTGATATCTAAATCGAAACGATAATTATCGATGTGAGCGCTGTCAGCGATTATGGTTTAACTCGCAATGCGGCCTAAGATATTATAATGATGCGGTCAGAATAACAAGTACTACAGCTGGTCAATCGTAGCCACAATTACGAATTACAATAGCGTGCCTTAACAATGGTCTAGCAATGTGACTTCTATGTGATCATACATACACCACATAGATCCCTGCCTACGCCAAACCGGAGCAAGCTTCACAAAATAAAATTATCTCACTTTCTTTCCAACTTTCATCCTTTTGTGCAAATAGTCACCGAGTTAAATGGCTGCGTGGAATCATGACAGACGGGCAGATGATTAAATTATAAGGGTTCCGTTTTTCTATTTGGCTATGGAACCCTAAAAAGCAAGACTCATATAAAAAAATATGACTTCGTTACGTGACCAATTCAACACACCAACCACTTAGACCTCTACCTACCCCAAACCGGAACAAGCCATCACAAAATAAAAACAACTTTATTCAAAATCTTCCAAATCGCTCGCAGACACGGACTACAAATCATTCAGTAACACGTGAGGTCCAAAACCCAATTATGTCGAAAAAAAAAACCGGTAATGTTGTTTGTGGACGACATCCTGTCCGGACGTCCGGCTGGACAATGGCCGCGTTATATTGTCAAATATTATAGTAAAAATAAGGTAGTAGTAGTAGCTATTGTTAGGGCACGTAATTTTCGTACATTTTTATATTTATTTAGGACTGGGTTCAAATACAGTGTGTTCCACATCGACGCGTAAATTGTTACCATAAACGTAAGTAGGTACTGGAGTCTAGATCTGGATTAATGATGTAAGTAATATTATGTAACAATATAATTTTAAAAAAAGTGTCCGTGCGCGTTCTTCTCTGTATATAAAGATAAAAGAGACTAAAGAGTCGCGTATTTTTTTTTTTGTGTATGGCATCTCGTAGTTGACCTTGAGAGGTCGTGACTACTTAACCGGACTATCCTGTGGCTGCCTTAAGCGGACTCAAAGCCTCCAGCCAGGGGAGTAAAACTACTTACATTACTAAGCGAACGCTCGCTAAGGGCACCCCCTCTGGGGTACGGACCTCGGCTTAGGGCGTCGCTGACGGCAGGACAGCAAGATGGGACAGGCTGGATCAGATTTTGTTGATTATTATTTTCATGGGAATTTAAAGCTACAGGCTCAGCTATGGCGCGGGCTGGCACTTGGCGGGGATCTTCGCGAGGAACCTCGGCGGCGAGGTCGGAATGTCGGTCTGTGTTTGTGCACTGTATTGTTGGCCCTACTGCTCTCCTGAATGAGAGTTATGTGGTCATCGGGGTCGGTGAGGACATGCTTGGGACGGCGGACATGACTGATGGAGGAGGGAATATAGCTAGCGGCCTTGACAACCAGAGGGTTGCGGTGATTCGCGGCGGTCTCGAAGAAACGCTTTGGAATGCGTTTCATGAACTGGCGGATAGTGGGAATCTTGAGGTCGACGTGGAGGATTTCGTTGCGAACGTACCAGGGGGAGCCTGTAATCCTACGGAGGAACTTATTCTGGAGGGTCTGCATTCTATTGAAGCGATGGGGCTTGGCGTGTGCAAAGACTGCACTGGCATAAGTCATGATCGGGCGGGTGCATGCTGTGTAGATACGCAATTTGCACTTTAGTGACAATTTGCTACGTGCATTTAGGACGAAGTGGAGTCTACCTAGAGCGAAGGCGGCGCGCGAACGAGCCGCCTTAATGTGCTCTGAAAAAGAGAGGTGTTCGTCGAGAATCACACCTAGATATTTGGCTCGCTTCTCTCAAGGGATCGGCTTGCCGAACATGGTGATCGGTCGAGGGGGGCAGGGGGTATGACGCGGCTTCGAGAATAGAACCACTTGACTTTTGTCGGGATTTACTTCAATTCTCCACTTTCTAAACCAAGCGCCAAGCTTGTTGACTACGGCAAGCTTGTTGCGATAACGGAAGGTGCGGTTCGACAAAAAGTCCCGTAAGATGAGCACGAGACGATCAGGCACACCGAGTTGGTACAGCTTATATAATAAGCCGTTGTGCCAGACTTTGTCGAACGCTTTCGCTATGTCGAAGAAAGCAGCACCTGTCATCAAACCTCGTTGGAAACCGAAGTTGATGTGTTCGACGATACGGTGGACCTGTTGTACGCACGAGTGTTGGGTTCTAAAACCAAACTGTTCGTTGGGGATGAGGCCTTTTGTCTCGGCGTAGTCTCTGAGACGCTTATAAATAAGCCTCTCATAGATTTTGCCGAGGACATTGAGCAAACTGATGAGGCGGTAACTCGTAGGCTCCGACTTTGGCTTGCCGAGCTTCGGGATACCGATGACGGTGGCTTCTTTGAATGCCTGTGGGAAGATGTTATTGCTCAGAGCACCATTGAAGATGGTGGTCAGTAGCATTATCAGGTGGGCAGGCATAAAGAGTCGCGCCTGTGGAGGTCATATATGGCTCTGATGGCTCGTTTCCGCAGAATGAAAATAGACTCGATGTCTGCAGCCTGTCCCCATAGTAAAATACCGAACGACATAATAGGTACTATGAAAGTAACTAAAATGGACTTAGCAATGGAATGGAATGGACTCTAGGATTTATCGCACAGCATATGCTGCTGAACTTAGCCGACCTCGAGGGATGTTAAATGTGGACCCCATTGAGTCGAGCGTGATCCCCAGGAAAACAGTTTATCGACGAATTCCAATTTCTTTCGATTCAATACCAGCTTACAAATAGTACTTTTACATTTCGTTAAGAAAATCTTATGTACTTTGTTTTTTTCCCATTTAATACTAAATTATTAGCAGTGAACCAATTTTGGATCTGCAGTAAAGTGTTATTTTCGTCTTCAAGATTTGATGCACGCCTATTAATTTTAAAAAGTAAGAAAGTATCGTCAGCAAATAACACAATTTGTGGTTAGGTTTTATACAATTCTATGGCGATTCTATTCCGAGGGTGCTGTGTTCAAGATAACAGTTAGCGCGTCGATGTCCACACACCCTGTATTACAAGATGAGTTGACAGGTATGGAAGGTTTTTGTTATTTTTTTAAGTTTATTTGTTTAAGATCACGTTTTCTTACTAACAAGGGACGAAATAATTCTTAGTGGTAATTAAGGTGACTTTTATTTAGTTTATAAAGTCACGTACTTAGATGATTTGAGGACACGACGTTGGTTTTTTGTTGTACCTTAACTCGCGAGAAACTGAGTGATAAAGACAGTGTTACGATAGCGTTAGAGTAATGCTCAACAGTAAATAAAGGAAATATTAAAGAACATAAAAATATTTTGACGCAAATACTTAGATTAAACATATCTTTTTTCACTAGAGAAGAAAATCTAAAATCTTCTCTACTATTCGCGAAAAAATAAATGGTAAATTGATAGCCTCGAGGTTTACATTTGCAATTTAATCATTTGCATCACTGCAGAGCTCTTACATTCATAGATATTTGTAATTTGTTGAACATATCCTTAGTATACATAACATATTACAACCGATAAATAAAATAAGATATCCGTTAAAGTATCGGTAACCATTCTCCAAACACACTGTACTTAAAATAATATGTGCATCTTTAACTTTTTTTTATAGGATTCGTAAAATATGTATCCTGACTTCCTGGTAATGCTCCAAACACTTTTCTAATTCCATAATAATAAAGCGACATTTAAACTCAACTAAAACCGTAAAAAAATTAACAAAAAAACCGTAAAATAAAACAGCTCTAACAGACGAACGGACGCCGCGCCGCCACCATTACAAAAGTTAAACCATTTTATTATAAGATCGTCCGTCTGCCTCTCCGGAAACCGTTTGAGAGACGGATGTCCAGTGTAAACAATGCAGAGCCATATTTGTTAAGACTTTTGTTATGTAATAAGCGTTATAAAAGGATTTTTTATAGTTTCCTGAGGGATGAGGCTTCCTTCCTCGTTTTTGTTTAAATTATTTTTATTTAGATGCTTTTGAGAAATGGGTTATGTGACAAATTGACTTCTTCTGTGTTAATATTGAAATCCTTTTCAACGTGGGGTTTCCCGCTCAGCTAAATTGCAGTCTTGTTGTTGCAACTGCAATCAGCTACAAACTTGTATTTTATTCGAACGATGTTGCGGTGGGAGTTCATTGGTTGAAGTCACGTAAGGAAAAAGCGTTATGCCCCCTCCATGCGACTTTCTCTCTGTTTCTGTCTCTTTCTATTAAATACGAGTGTGTGTGTCTGCATGTGAGTATCGCTTAAGGAACTTCGTTCCTGACGGGGGTCCCCCAACTGCTCTTTTTTTTTTAAGGAAAGGTTATGATAGGCTTGTCGATGACCACTATATCACCTAAAGGAAAACGTTGATGATGAGGTCAGCAATGGTGCTGGTACACGATTTCTTGCCTACAAGTAGGTAACCTATTCATTCGAGACTTCAAGACCATCAAATTATTACTAGGCTATTGTCATTGGGAAATCGCATCATTCCCATGAAACTTTAAATTCCCAGAAGTTGAAACTTAAATCAGCCCAGCCTTGACTTAGAAATTGCACTATTAGGAATCTAAACTAGAAATATTAATAACTGCATAATAATATTGCATGTGGTGTTTCGTTTTCAATTTACCGTAACATTACATTTCTACCTGCAAAACTTCATAGTAAGTGCCAGTGCCGTTGTCTAAAACATCTTGTGTTTGTAACATGATCGCTTGGCTCCTTAGCCTGTGTATGTGTGAGTATCACAAGGTGTGCATTTTTCAATTAAAAGACAGGTGCTGTAGCGACATATTGTTGGGCGACACGAGCTTGGCTACGCTTGAGTTTTAACGGGTATAATAAAGTGTGACTAGAAACTGTGAAGGTAAACATCTTGAGGACTTCGTGAAGTCTTCCAATCCGCTCTTGGCCCACCTGGTGGATAACAGCTTTCCGGTCTACCCATTTTAAGAAAAAGGAGGCCCTTGTCCCAAAATAAAAATTAGTAAATAAAACTAATTTATAACAAATTCATGCATTAAAACATTAGGTCTTTCATTCAATTATCATAACAAAATATTAAACCAAATTAAAGACATTACTTTTAAAATAATAAATTATATCAAACTAAAACACAAAAATTAAAGTGCTTTTATATTGAAAGAACAACCTTTTTAATTGGTGAATGTCAAGGTCCTTTATTGGAATGGGTATGTGGATTTTTACTAGGTCTATCCCGATTATATGGGACTTAAACATAACTGGCATCGTCAGTGGCATACTATGGGTTTGCTTAGGTAGACCTCTAACCCTTCGGGAAATACAAGCGATACGATTATGTCTACAACTTTTTTTTGGTCTAAGAGGTCTCAAGTGCAACTTAGTAATAAACATACTTTAAAATCATCACACATCATGACTTAAATAAAAAACATAGGGCTAACTGCATAGTCATACCTAATGAAGGCTATAAGAAAAAAGACGACATAATTAGCATAAAGTATCATGAAAAAAGGTCGTTCTAAATTGCGGCCGCCATCCGGTGTTCCACGAAACATATTTGCGCGGGAAACCAAAAATAGCGTCCGCGTCGGAAACGCGCGTCCCTAATTATGTTAACTTAATCATTTTAAACGTATTTTGATAAAAATACAAACGCCAAATGCAACCTTATTTTAAAACATTAGAGTGTATTTTCTGTTCGAATTGGTGTGGAGTTAAGCCGTTATCGAATAGTTCAATTATGCGGAAACGATTAGTTTCAGAGGCACATGCTGACAGGCAGGATGCGAGAAATTCATTATCGATTTTTAAAAGCAAAACCTTGTATCTCGTTCATGCTAATATCTGTAAAAGTTAGCCAGAGCGAGAAAGAGCTTTGTATCCAGCCGCAGTGGCGCATGCTTGCAAATCTCACTGGAAATCAGAAACGTCATAAATGCACGCCCTATTCAATCAGAATCTAACCGTATCTCGATTAACTAGAGTTTACAATCGTCTGTGAGTAATTTAACAAAAGGCCGTCTCTGGTCTCATGTTTGCGTGAGACATCTGCATTCATTCAAAGGTTGAGGAACGAACGTCCGAAGCCGAACATCATTCAACGTTCGACGCTGAACAAGAGTAGTGGTGTTGTAGAAAAACCGTAAACATTTACGATATTCTTATTGTCGATATTGTGTTGAAATTTAAGTGTCCAACTATAATTGATAGTGTGATTTTGTGATTTAAACCATTTTCTGTGACAAAGGGATTGCTTGCGCTATTTTATTAACCCGTCTGTGGTAAGTTGGTTGATATTTAATTGTTTATTTAAAAAATTAAAATAGTTACCATGTTTAATACAAACGACAACAACGTGTTTTGTAAATAATAAAAATATCGTTTTCCTATCTCTTTGAAAAATAGAGAAAGTAGATTTAAAAATTTCTCATTATAAAATGGTTATTTTTGTTGTTATACCAATATTATATCTTACAAAGTAAAAAATTGTATGTGTCCACAAACGATTTAAAAAATATACATGTATTTGCTGTAATAAAATATAACTGATACCTTACATAAATTGTAATTAAATAAAGAAAGTATATAAGTATATTTGGACATTGTTCCTGAAAAACAAAATAAATATAAATATAGAGAAACAAAAAGTGAAAATCAGACAAAAATAACAAAAGTAAACGAAAAAAACGTAAAAAAAAACCGAAGTTATGAAAAATATTTTGCAACGTCAATGTTGTTTCTAAAATACATTTATCACAGTATCTTACATAATTTTAAAACATTCTAATCCAAATAAAAAATCTTTCGTCACCACCTTACCTTTTCAATCAAATCAAACTCTTACTCAGTGCGTAACATGTAGCTAATTATTCGATACCGCAATAAAAATCTGCAGATTTGTGAATGACAGTAACAGTTGACCGATTCACAATCTATGCCAGTCAATAAGCCCAGTACCCTAATTGCGTAATACACAATCAATCGGAATCTGAATCGTTTTGAAACAGATTGCTAATCCATTGCTTCCTAAGTTCGATAAAAAATTCTGCTCAACAATGTAAACAATGCAATGAATGTTGTTGAACTGTCAAAACCAAACAGATTAGTCGTACTCGTTTACGAAAATGTGTTCCGCAATTAGGCTGCAGCTACGAACGGGCGACTGTATTAAAGAAATAAAAAGCGTCGTTTTTTTTCGCGCACTGTATTTTCATCTCTGTGTCGAGCCGAGAATCTAACAGACTTCATGCTTATCATGACCGACACATAGAGATATGTCGACGGAAGAATAGACAAAATGACAGATGAATAAAATACATATGTCATTTTGTCTATTCTTCAACGCGTCAAGAAATACTCAGTTGGATTTACAACGGTCGGCGTTAAGCAGAGCGTTTGAAAAAAGAATGCGCGAAGAAAAATCTCCCGTAACGCCAGTCAATTATTACTTAAATATTTTGTAAACTATGTTTCCTAAGAATAATCGCAATTTCGATTTAATTATTTCTTAATTTAGCCTCGAAACGTGTTGCCGAAGTGTTTCTCGGGAGTAGTTAAGTGTTGCAAAGCGATTGTTGCAGACACACAAAAACATCATGACTTTTTTCGTGGGTTGGCAAAAACCTAACTTCTATACTTTATTAGGTAATTTATACCATTATATCACGACCGTAATCTCTGGGGGGAGCAGAGGTGTACAAGAAACCTTCACCCACATTCCGCCAGTTATGTTTAAGTCCCATGTATGTAATAGGGGGTGAGCCAAATGCCTTCAACCGGTCACATATCCATGCTCCGGGCTGCTACGGCAAACTTCCTGATGGAAAAACCCATTAACACTATCCACGACCTGGGAATCATACCCATGCTCCTTAGAAGCGACCTCTAAACTAGCGAAACATTAATTCATTGCTTATTAATGTAATAAAGCAGGTTCGGCACTAGTGATCGTGAGACAAAAGAATGAAATGATTTATTTGCATTGTTTTTGCCGCGTTTTCCATGGAAATGACATAGTTACCTAGCTGTTTTTAAGTATATTACGTCTTACGACATGGTTAACTATGGTCGCTATCTACCGCCATACCTAGCCAAAGAACCGATATCGACATTGCCGACCCAAAATTACACATTCAAAAGACTTTTCCATTCCAACTTTCTTATTTGGACGCGTTCACGCTTTTCGCACAATGCACCACGTAACACATTCTTGCTCACGCCATTCGACATCCGTGTTCATTTCTGGGCGAGCACTTACTAATATTATGGTTTAATTACTCATTTCCCTCATAAAACTGACGATTGAATGCATAATTAAAATGTTATAATAAAATACCTCCCCACATACTCCAACTGAATGAAACGAAGTTTAAAACCTGTATCAAACGCACACTATGCAGCCAGGCATATTATAAGTTGGAGGATTACATCTCTGACAAAAATGCTTGGCTCAACGCTGGTTCTGCTCCACAAGGACGCCTAAACAATTGATTAGCATTCGGAAATATTGTTGGAGCTGCTGAAAATTGTAAAAACTATCTTTGCACTGTATAAATTCAATCTTTTAGTATTGTATAATTGCAAAGCACACGTGTGAGCATTATGTAGTACCTACTATAAAGCTACCCTATACTGGGCACGTCTGTCATTGACTTGAATGTGCCCTGGCGGCTGAGAGTATGTCACGCTCACTCAAATGTCTCGCTGGTGGTGGCGTGTGTGTTGGATCATTAAGTTCCCTTCAAAATGGTTGAGCTGAATGGTGCTGATCCATACGTCATGTTCGTGAACGGGCGCCGTCAGTGGGGACTGGTCATCTCTTGGCTGCCACGGCTTTTTTTTTAATTTTTAATTTTTCTTTTCCGATTTTTATGTTTTTTATTACGGGTCTTTCTACATCGTTCTCACATGTTTAATTTCAACAAGACTGATGTAACAAATTACTGTAACCATATTATTTAAAAGAGTGTCCATGGAGTTTCTTGCCCGTTCTTCTCCATTGGTACCTACTTCGCTTTGGAATGGGCAACTAGCTTCATATTTCTGACTGACCGACCCCTTGACAATTCAAAAGTGCCTGTAATGGGTTTATTTGAAATAAATGCTTTGAGTTTGAGTTTGAGTTGAGTTTAATGTTGGCTTAACTTCCCATTGTTGTTATGTTCACTGTATATCCGAGTTTTCCCGCCTCGTTTTGATGTCAAAAGAGGCACTTTTATATTTTGGCTAGTAATTTTTTCTTTCCTTTTGGCTTCGCACGGTTTGTGCCACTACTTTTTTTTTGAATTCCAAAATAATTAGGCAAAACACGTGAATAAAACCACATTACAACAAAATGTACACAGAAGTTACTTACTATTTCCATGGAAACATGACTGTATCCCACGAAACTAACAACAAGAAAAAAACAAATACCCAGACACATTACCTTTGCCTCATTATTCACGTAAAAGAAACAATCCCGCCATTGTTTTGACACATATTCACACAGGAAGTCGGAAAGCGCGGGAAAGCGAAATAATAGCGGGAAGACGTCGCAACAATGGGGTAATTACTCTAAATTGCAGCCATTTTGGTAAGATTGCAGATTAGAAAGTAGAATAATGATAGTTCTGTTTTTGAAACAGCATGGCGTAACGGATGGGAATGTATATTTCCTGTACGTGTTTTAATTCGAGTAGGGATTGTTTGTGGAGGTAGATATTTCATCCGCCATTTTTTAAAACACAACATTCATCTGTCAATAATAAAAGTGATTTCATAAGCGTGCCTCATATCTCTAAATAATTCAAATAAAAAATGCAATTATAATAATAAAGGTTTTTTTTACCCGGTAGGGGTCCAGCATTGTATTTTTCCAAAACAAGGACATTCAAAGTTTGTTAAATAGTAAAAAATATATCATTTCTTATGTCAACCATATTTCCATAAGCCAAATTCTCCCTAAAACCCGGAAGTTCAACCCAAAGTCACAAAAACCGTACTTACATTATAATTAAACAGCGTAACGTTTATAACACGTGCTCGCTATGTGTAGGTAGTATGTACAGGAACCTGATCCCGGTGACAGCTGGCAGAAGCAGCTGATACCTGGATTGCGATGATGATGTTGTGCGGTCGTGTACGTAGGTTATATCCTTCGTTTGATGTGAGACGTTTGTTTTGTTTTATTAAATATCCCAGGGGAAATTTGGGTTTAGTACTGTATTCTGGGTATGGCGTGATGATACGCTTATTGGAACCTGCAAAACTCAATACGTAGTCTAGTCGAGTATTTAGAAAAATACACTGGGCAGGGCCGGTTTTTTAAACCCGGCTTGTAGTGTTTTTGATGTCATTCTTTTTGGGATTGTTTTCGAATTTGTTTACCAACAATTAGTTAGCTATTATTCGACGATATTCAGTGCCAATTCATTACACAAATTGCTCTTTCCTTGACATAGTCTGTTTTGCTAGATACCGATTAACATAAATCTTTACATGCAGGTGAGCGGGTTAAACTAAAGTCTGATTGTCATATCAATTACAAACTATACTGAAAATGCCGTACAAAAGCTACATTATTTGAATTATTGCAGGAACAAGCCAAGTAGAAGAAACAACTGTAGGTTCAGCCCGCGACTTCATCCCTGTGAAATTTCTTCTTCCCCCGACCTTACCCGTCGCATCCCATCTATCACTCCGTTTTCTCTTATCGTTCTTTCTTACTTTTTGTCTTTTAGCTCGGCTCTTGAGAGTCACAGCGTGATGATTAATAGCCTCTAGCATTCCTTATGACTTGGGCTATAAAATTCAAAAATATTTTTTCAAACTCGACCAGAAGTTTCAGAGATTACCCCTACAAACAAACAAACAATATTTTTATTTTTATATTCCATGAACTTCTGATCATTTGAGGACGTAAGGACACTGGCACTGATGCCGCAATCAACATGGTCGGTTACTGGGCCAAAGTATTAAAAACTAGACGAATGTGTTATGATCGATTCGAAAATAAAAGTCGGAATAACCACGCTTCGCAAAACAATATAAGATATGCTTCCGGCTCCTGTCTCTTCAAGCCTTGACTAATCCTTCAAACACGCCGCGGATGACGACCAGCTTTTATTTAAACCAGAAACAAAACACACACTGTTTTATAAAACAATTGCATTTTCTAATACGTAATCACAACATTGATTAATCACTACAGTGTTTAACCATGACTCATTGTTACGTCATTAATTATAAAGGAATGGTTTCCTGGGAACGCGATTCCGTAGTATTAGCGCTCATCACTATGGAAGTCTCTAATTTTTTGCAGTATTTGACATTTAAAGTGTCAAAAAACGCTCTGTATATACACAGCCGTTATTGTGTGAGGGGTTAAGAAAATTTGAAAACAAAGCTTTAGGTAAGGAGTGTTTCCTGTATTTTATCGTCTGCATAGCCTTTCCCCATAGGCCATATGTCGTGATTGTGGTAGGCTTCCAGCCCAACAGGATGCAGCAGAATACCAGTATAAATACATGGGAGCGACTGCCTACCTGACTTCAACAACCCAGTAATTGGGTAACACGATACAGCTTGGTAAAGAACCACACAGATTTGAGTGGACCTGTCCAGTCAGTGCACGCATTTGTCATTAATCGTATAGCTCAGAACTTAAGGAGCTCAACGTTTCGACGAACATTACCAAAGAAAGGACATTTAGGTAGGCCGCATTGCCAAACAAACAAAAACATTGCAAACTGCCAGATAAAAAATAAAATAAAACTAAGATAGACAAAATATAACCCATTATGTCCTCGCACAATAATTAAAAATAATTTAATGTTTGGTCTTTAAAAGACCTTTGAGTTTCTTTCGGCATTTCTTCTCAGGGATTCGTCAGCTGGGAAATGCTGGCGCAATCTACTTAGTTTAAAAATATTGTCGTGTAAAAGTGTCATAAAATATCTACTTACAGACAGGGCTTCTGACTACCCGTAAGCGTAAGGACTATAAAGGATATACTAATTCCAGCAGGGCAAATGCCTCTTCTCATACCGAGAAGTGAGGAGCAATGTTCATCACGCTTGCTCACTGCGAGCTGTCCCTATGACATGCAAAGGCAGAATAGTCCCCATAAGGACCAATTTCAACATCAGAACCGCTTTTATGAGTTGTCAGTGTCAATATTACTTGACACTTACAGCTCTTTACGCGGTTTCGATGTGCTTATCGTGAATGTCACCAATGAATCTGAACAAAAAAATCGTCCTGAGTTTGCGCCGAGTGTGTCTTGTAAAAATAAGGTTTTGAGATAATTCTATCAATCTTTTTGGTATTATGATTCATCCATAATCACGGTGAATGTCTGAAACATCTACCAGCACCCTAATTGCGTAATACACAATCAATCGGCATCTGAATCGTTTTGAAACAGTTTGCTAATCCATTGCTTCTTAAGTTCGATAAAAATTCTGCTCAACAATATCTAGAACGCAATGAATGTTCTTGAACCGTCAAAATCAAACAGATTAGTCGTAATCGTTTACGAAAATGTGTTACGCAATTAGGGTGCAGATCTATAGAGATTTTAATGAATGCATAATTTACTTAGTAACTTACAAGGTTTGTCGCGCTAAATTACTAAATTGCTTTTCCCGAAAAAAAACACTAAACATAATAAAAGCTAAGCTACGACTACAGTTTGTTTCCAAATAATAAAAAAATACCAACTACCGGCCCACAGCGATCTAAACATCTGTCAAATAAATACTGAATTAATGGTTTAATAAATAATTTCTCTTAAAAAGTGGATATATTGAGCGGAAGCGCGCGCGCCACCGTCTTCCCGCCAAACGGACGGACGCGCCATAATCGAAATCGACACTTCCGCCCGTTTCAAAAAAGGAACGCATTGTCGGTTTTTTTATTATTATCCGTTGGCAAAGATATAACGTTTGTCTGCCTTGTTGCATCCTCGTTTTGAATGGGCGCTTTACTTTATTAATGGGGCACCAATTATGTAATTGTTAGTGTGTTGTTATCTTCAGAACTGATCGACCGATTTGGATGTTTTATTGTTTATTTGTTTAACGTTAGTTTAGCGTGTGTTAATTTCGATGGTAAGGGGAATTCTTCAAACTGTAGATAAATAATTGAACCTCAATTAAACCTCGCTATCTGACTTATGTAATGTTGTGACTCATTGCCTTAATGACAGACGACGCACAGCTCAAACTACCTAAGACAGAAAGCAGGAAGATATTATGTTCCTTATAAGCGGTCAAGGAGTACAGTCGACCGCGCGTCTGTGTTAACACTTTGCTCTTGAGATAATGTAGTACGGAGTTTTAAAACAACAAGAGACCAGCTTATACTGGTTTGTTACCAATGACGTGCTTATAGTAGAATACGTAATAGTAAGTAGGTATTGTAGGAAATCCTTTTCTTAGTAAATAAAAGTATTTTTCAATACTGAACCCCTAAGCGAAGCGGGTCAAACAGGGGTTCAAAATAAGCGATCGAAATCATGTTCAACAACAAAAAATATATAATTTAACCACACAAATGGTCAAATTCACAAAATAATAGCCGATCCCAAGCGGATATAGGACAAAAATCGGGAAACACTCCACAATAGGCTAAACATAACAAAACCTATTCAAGATGGCGGATATGGCGGGCATTTTGCTACCGGAAACGGATGTGGCGAACGTTAATAGTAGTAATGGCGACATTTTCGTGAGTTACATAATTAGAAGGATGCGGGTTATTGTTACATTACGAATTAAATAGGTAAATAAAAGAACGGAAGGATCGATTGTGATTTGTGAGTTAAGCTGCGGTTGTTGCAGTTATATTTAGGATGGGTCACTGTTTAGAATTTATCATGGTATGACTGCCTGTTGGTCTAGTGGTCGGAATTGCGACTGCTGAGCATGTGGTCCTGGATTCGATCCCCGATTTGGGCATTTCTCATTTGCAACTCCGGAGTGTGTATTTGTGCCCGGTTGATGGAAATAGGCTCGCCCCCTATTACATGGAACTTAAACATAGTTGGCGAAATGTGGATGTAGTATTGGTACACCTCTGCCTTACCCAACGTCCTGGTCGTTGGCCTTACCTTTCAAGGATTAGAGGCGTGATATGTACGTAGAAGTTAAACTAAACCAAATTTTTCTCTTATTTCCAGATTTTTAACTTCAACAATGCCTACTCAAGCTCGTTGCGACAGAGTTCCTCCCCCTCACGCTAAATGGGATGCCTTAGACCTCAGGGTGCTGCTAGAAGATGACCTTCCTCTTGGTAAGTTTTTAGACCTTATTCCATACTTATTACATACATACGTATATAAAACTCTAGGCAGAAACTAGTGAATGCCACCCTAACCTAACCTAAACCTGCCACGATCTTTACGATCATACTCGTTTTGTTTTGCTTCGTTTTCTGTCATACACGCACGCCGGTTGCGAGTCCTACGCGTCTAGGCACCTGACCTTTCTGAAAAACATCACCCTCCCGATTTCCCCTCACTTCTGCCTTGTACACACCTTTTGATAGTCTCCTTTCATTCTTCCTCTCAACATGACCAAACCATCTAAGCATACTCTTTTCAATTTTCCTCACTACATCTTCTTTTAAACCGCACCGTTGCCTTATCACATCATTTCTCAGCCTATCATTCATAGTCACACCACACATGCTATACAAAGCATTCATTATCATATTTACTATCGTGATTATAACTCATCATTTCTCTTTCTTTACACAGACCCTCGATCTTGGGGTCGCGCTGAGGTGGGCACCTGGGTGGCTCGACGTGGAGGTCTACCCGAAAGGTTCCCTATGAACGGGAAGGCGCTGTGTCTCATGTCCAAAGACATGTTTGCCTCCAGAGTGCCTCATAGTGGGCATGCTTTGCATCAGGTTGGTATAATTGGTTTTTATTCAGGTTGTATCAGAAATATGGGGTCATAATCAGCCGTCTCTGTCTCAAACAAAACTTTAAAACCTACGCGACCCAAATGGACGGGACACCTGCAACTTTTTTGTTTGATTCCGGTGTTGGTCCCATAGAGAAAATAGTTTAGTTTGATGGCCAGGGGGGGTCGTCTCTAAGACCGTCAACGAAGACACGAGCCCGTTCGTAGGTAGTTCGACCGAAAAAAACTCACCGTAAAAATTTACGTGAAGTGAGCGAGGAGTGAGCTGTCAGTGTCATCCAACGATACTAGGGATTGACGAAGCATTACATTAACAATCATAATCGTGATTATAATAATATTTTTATGCAACTGCCTTGTTGGTCTAGTGGTCGCAATCGCTACTGCTGAGCATGAGGTCCTGGGTTCGATTCTCAGGTCGATTTCTCAGTAGCAGGCCGGAGTCTGGATTTGTGCCCGGTTGATGGCAATAGCCTCGCCCCCCTATTACATGGGACTTAAAAACATAACTGGCGAAATGTGGGTGTACTATAGGTACCTACACCTCTGCCAAACCCTTCGGGGAAACAAGGCGTGATGTTATGTGTATGTTTTTATGCTAATTCTATTGATCATTTAATATTATTTTTTTAAAATTAAGAAACATCTATAAAATACATCTTTGACAGCCTCATTAAGTAAGAAAGGGGAGGGGAATTATAAAGGTTTCAGAAAAAGTAGGGTACGCTTACACCATCTTACCTTGAGGGAAAACAGAGGAGTTGATATACTGCATTTCTCCCGTCACCATTCAAAAAATCTATGAAAAGTCAAACAAATCTAACATAACATTTTCATTTGTTACAGGACTTCAGAAGAAGATTAGCAAAAGCTTTAGCGCTACAAGAATTAATTGAGAAAATATCTTTACATTGACTTCAATACGTAATTCAAACCTTTAGAGGCTCATTAAGATAATATAAATGCTAATTAGAGCATCAACGTAACCTCCATGAGTGGTGATATTTGAATGCACGTGGGGCGCACCCATCAGAACAGTGGTGGCCCAGTGGTAACGGCCGCTACTTACGTGTAAGTTTGAACCCAAGCGGGTATTTCATCACCACTACTCTCAAAATGATGGAGGATAACCTCGTGAGGAAACAGGAATGTTAAAGAACCAAACAATCGAAGACGTGACATTTACCAACCCGCACTGTGCCCGCGTGGTGTGTTACGGCCCACTCCCTCTCACAGAGAGGAGGCCTGTCCCAGCTGTGGGGACGTTATACGCTGATTATTCTATGGTGCGCTCCCTTGCTGAATGGATCATGGGTCAATGAACTGTACTCACATACTTTGTTCGTGTCGATACGAGAGAAAAATTAGCTGTACGACTCATCATTATCTGCCAAGCATTTTCCCAATACGGTCGGCTTCCAGTCTAACAGCGACTGCCTACCTGACCTTCACAACCCAGTTACTGGGTAACACGACACCCCTTGGTAAGACTGGTTGTCTGACTTTCAGGCTTCTGATGACCCGTAACGACTGTAAGATCCATCAACCGTGCGGCTGTTGTTTTAAAGCCGCGAGCCCCTCAACGATACCTCTTGGTAAGAATGGCAAGACCTTGACACACTGAAGTAACATCTTAAATTCTTTATCAGTTTACGAAAACACATTTTAAGGTCTTGCAACATTCAAGATGTCATCTGATATAACGATTTGGCAATCAGCACAAGGTTACATTGCAAAATACAAAAAAATGTTTTCGGAAAAAATTGCGCAATTCAAGCTGTGTTTCTAACTCTAAGCTCATTCTCTCCCGGCTAAATACTTACCCTTTGGTTTCCTATGAGAGCGGTTCCGTGAATTCAATTATGAAAATGTCATTTTTGACATTAAGGTGTCAAAAATGCTTTGTTTATGAACAGCCGTTAAAGTGTGACCGTTTACCGCTTTCTTACGAACACCAAGCTTAAGTTTCAATCTTATTTCGCCAGAGTCTATTGTGAATGCTAGGTAACATTAAATTAGTTAGCGAAACTCCACAGACGAAGGTTTGATGTTTAATGTGGGGTTCGACGTAACGTGAGGTATTGTCATTCATTCTTTAGATACGCAATAATTATCTCAACGGCACGCGTGACATGACCAACTTTTGTCGACGGAGGAATAGACAAAAGACAAATTTCTTTTATTCATCTGTCATTTTGTCCGTTCTTTCGTCCACAAAACTCGTTTCTATGGTAGTCATGTCACCACAAGTGCCGGAAGTAGCGTTTTATAATAACTGTTAGTACTATAACATTTGCACTTATGTTCCTATAAGTTAGTTAATTTTGTATATTTTTTTAGTCAATTTACTTAAATCATCGTGAAAATACACTTGGAATTCTGCTTACTTTGTGATCTTTGGGCTAAGCATCATTCGACATAAGAAATATGGACCGACCGGGCTTTTCTGTAAAAATCTCACCTCAGCTGTCATTCCAGTTGATGCTAGGAATCAAATCAAATCAAACGTGATTTAGTCAAACTAGGCTGAGAATCAGCACTTTTTGAACGTCAAAATGATATATGAAGTCCCCCGGCACACCCGCCCTTTACGATTTCCTAGTGCTTTAGCTGGGGAGAAGAAGTGGCGCAACAAACTCCACAGCAGCTCAGTTGGATTGACACTTTTGACATTTCACTCAAACTCACTTCAACTAAGTTTTCTCGATGAGATTTTTACAGAATAGATCAAGTGTTTTTTTTTTACTAACCGTACCACAGCACGGCAAGGCCTCTTCTCATATAGAGAAGGGATCAGTATTGATCACCACGCTAGCTCACTGCGTGTTGACGATTTGTCCTCGCTACTATTATTTGGTATATTACTCCGGTAAGCAGAGCAAAGTGTATTGTCATGGAACTATACGTTGATAAATATGGTAACATACATCTGAAAACCATTTTTTTTTCAAACCTCTCGGTAATAAAACTGCGGTTACTTAAGAGACCGGTAGTCGCCGTATACCGTCAGCCATTTACCGGCGAATGAATTTCCTTGAGAGCGTTTTTTGACACCGTAATGTCAAGCCGGTGTCATCATTTTCATGACAGCCATCACTAGGGCAGATATGTGGCTGCCACCGATCTTTTAAGAAACCATAGCTTTACCGAATTTTACGGTAGGGTGTTTCTGATGTGTGTAGCCGCAAATAATGTTAAATATTCAGTATTATTAAACCAATTGTTATTAAATGAATAGGAAATATGTAATTATTATTTGTGTTTGTATATTAGCTGTACTTCTAGTCAAGGATGTAAATATAATTATTATGAAAATTAGCAGAGATTTTTATTTAAAACGTAACAACATCAGGCAAATTTTTGTTGCTTGGACACTTACTCATAGATTTATTACACATAACATAAAATAACATCACGCCAGTAATCCCAGAACGGTTAGGCAGAGGTGTAACATACCATATAAGTAGTAGTATTTATTAAATCTATGCTTTTACAGGTCAATTTGGTAAAAAAAAATATAACTAGATGGCGCCCGCATTTTCTGACTGATACCTGAGTTGAAATTGCGAAACAAACTCACAGGTCATGGTGTCAAAAATAAGTCCAATACTCGAATTGGCTCGTTTTTGTAACACATTATAATACAGTGATTGTCGGCTGCAATTCCCCATTCCGTACAGTACGACATTACTCTATCGAAATAACTAAAATATATGTACAGATCCAGCTGTTTCTACATCAGTCAAATGACGGACTTTATACACCGCGTGGGCTGCACAGCTTAGCTGCTTCGACAATTTGGTTATATGTGGGCCGGACTGTAGCTTCGAGTCCAAAGTAATGCCCAAGAACACAGTGGTGTCCACAGGATCCTGTATTCCCCATGAACTGCCTCGTTGGTCTAGTGGTCGCAAGAGCTACTGCTGAACCTGAGGTCCTGGGTTCGATTCCCAGGTCGGGCAAAGTGTTCTTGGGTTTTTCTCTATAGAATTTCTCAGTAGCAGCCCGGAGTCTTGATTTTTTCCCGGTTGATGGTGATAGGCTCGTCCCCTGTTAGGTACATGGAAGTTAAGCATAACTGGCGAAATGTGGGTGTACTATAGGTACACCTCTGCCTAACCCTTCTGGGATTACAGGCGTGATGTTATGTATGTATGGATATGTACAGCAAAGGTGAGACTTAATTCCCATGTAGGGGGCGCGCCTATTGCCATCAACATGATAGATAGGTAGCCATAGAAAACACGTTACTAATTTTAAAAAAATCGGCGACGGCGACGCGCTGAGATGCACTCTGTTGGATTCTTAACGCTTGACTCAATATAGAGAGTTTAAAATCCATAGCGCGATAAAATCCCGGAACGAAATTTTTACGTTCGTGCGATGCTCCTTGGTGTGGACTGATTGTTAGACTTTCGGGCTTGCGACTACGTGTAACGACTTCCAAGTAACACAAATTTACTGCAAAAAAGCTTTGGAGCTGACCAGATTGTTCCCTAAGGTTCTATGCCCAAGAAGTCCCTTTTCTTCTATAAGCATGTTATTGCATTATATAGGCGGCCACACAGCCTCAAATAGTTTCGACTTGCCAGGGCAGTTTTTATTCTAACAGAGGGAATAACCAGCGGGGTAATTGCGTAACACACTGTCAGTAGTAATCGCTTTCATTTTGACAGTTCAACAACATTCATTGCGTTATTTACGTTGTTGAGCGGACACATTTTTCGAACATATAGAGCAATGGATTAGCAATATCCTACAAAATGATTCAGATTGTGATTTTTAGTATGTTTCGCAATTCGGATGCAGTCTCTTTACGTCGTTAATTTATAATACATTTTTGGTCATAATTATGGGAGGAAAGCTTACATAGGATGATATTAAGAGCACAGAGTTGCCTGCAAGTGAGCACAGGCTTCTCATTGTATAATTAGGTTGTAGAGTAGCGATACGGTTTGTGAAACATCACCTTTCAAACGATCCTATGCGCCCTCTCAATGCGAAGCGAAGCATAAGCGTTTAAAAAGTGCCCCTAAGAGAAGCAGAGAAGCAATAGGTTAAAAGTGACTGAGCTAAAGCAAAATAAATAGTTTCAACACTGGGAAAGCAACAACGTTGCTAAACTGTTTCATCGGAAACATAAGCTAGCAAACATAAGCATAGTAACACTATCTCGTGTACAAAAGTACACGAGATATTGTTACGTCTACATGTTTATTCCAAATAAGTGTGCAATCAATATGCACTCTTATATACTTCAAGCGAGATGTTCTTTGAATAGGGCAATTACACGTGTCAAGCACAGTATGGGAGCATCTATGAACCTTTATATCCGGAATGATAGGCTGGGCAGAAAAGTTCGCTTGGAAAGCAACATAGTGGCTTTTGGAGAAATTTAAACTTACCACAGTCATTGAATGAGACTTCATAGATGACGTCTATTAATAAATAATCCCACCAAAATATTTTATTTAAAGTAGGTTAAGACTTCTCCACGAGTTGCTGAGAAACAGCGTCTTGACAGACAGAAAGACGGACGGACGGATAACTAAGGATTGCGTTTTTTCTTTTTGAGGAACAGAACCGTAATAAAAAGCTATTAAACAGTACGTAATTCTTTAATACTGTCGATTTTTCTGGCCAAGAAGGTTCTACCGTAGGCATTCCCACTCTTGCCCATCCCCCAACCCCTAGCTACGCCTATGATGTAAAAAGATTAAAGGAAAGCCAGACCATTATTAAACCACAAGCATTTTCGGCCGAGTGGTGTGAAGAGACATCTATTAGCGAGCAAAGGAACGCACAAGAGCTGATTAATAATAAACTAAATGAAGCTATCGAAGTACCGCTATCAGCCGCACGAGGGCAGTTAACCAATACAAATAAGTGAACATAGAAGGAATTACGGAAGTTTAAATAAAACGATTTTTTTCGACCAAAAACAAGAGGTGAAAAACATGGAGAAGAGATTATAGGACTCGATCAATAATAATATAAATTAAAAGTTTGGGCGGATGGAGTGAGAGAACAAAATAGACCATTAACTAGTAGGTATTAATGGACTAACTTAAAAAACAAGAAGAAATAATCTTTTGAGTCGAAGAGTCTGAACGCAATTACGATGGGTTACTGATGTAATATTCGAAATTATAACCGAAAACCTTGGAAAGAGAACTGAAATAGAAGAAATGAGCAGACTAGATAAGACAAAGGACAAAACCAGACCGGTAGTTGTCCAGCATTAAGAGCAAAAATCAAAAAATTACATCGTCGTTTATCTTCTTGTTCGTGAAACAACTCAAATTACTACCTAATATTCTTATATCTTAGACTTGATCTTTATAATTTCTTGTTTTTTTTTTTATTATTTTAACTCTCCGGCACAAACTTTAGTAATAAATGGGCTCTAGCATTAACTATTATAAAGGCAAGGGAAGTATTTGGTTCCATTACTACCGCTCTTAGTTACTTTTGCTCTTAGCTACAGCCGTTTTTGGAAGCAAATATAATTAATTAAATTAATTAAAAATTAAAAATATTTATTGACATAAAACAAGATGTACAAAATAAGATAGATTTCTCTGACTCCTGCACTAGTTTAAACTGTGTTGCAGGAGCCAGTGTCCTCTCGTAGTATAATGACACAATTTTGTTGTTTTATGACAACACAAAAAAAGGAAAGAAAAATAAAATAAAACTTAATGCAAAAAAAAAAAAAACATAAAAACATAATGATGAAATAAAAAAACAAAAACAAGAGACCAAAAAACAAAACAAAAAAAAATAAAACTAATTAAAATACAACAGTAACTTATTAATTACCCATTATTCTTATTTGCGCCAAGTATGTTTGTTAGTGTATGTGTAAGTGTGTGATAGTGTGTGTTTGTGTATGTGTGAGTTTACATGCTTATATTTGTTTGATGTGGAAACAATTATAAAAAAAAAAAAAAAAAACAAAACAAAAAACATGAGCAGTAACAGGTCACAACTCAATCAAGTCACCACTGTTAATAGATTTTCAACTGCTTCGTAGTCAAGCGACTTTAGCCAAATAAAGATAACTTTCTTAAATTCATTGTTGCCTAATGTACGTATAGAATTAACTTTATTGCATTTGTTGTAAACATGTGGCGCAATAAAGTTAAAGTGCCTCTGTCCAAAAGCTGTTCTTTGGCGAGGAACCGGAAAACGTTCAATTCTCTTGGTTGACACCGGTAGGGTTGGCACACACTTTTTGTGATATCTACGTAGGGTTTCATACAAAAATATTTTTCTCACAGTGAGTACACCAGACCTTTCGTAAACATCAAGTGTTGAATGCCTGAACGGCAAATGCATAAGCACTTTTAACACCGCACGCTGCGCCCTTTCTGCTTCTATAAGTAATGTCTTGTTTGAAACGCCCCAAGCGCAAATGCAGTATCTAACTATACATTCACACAATGCTTGATACGTAGGAAGCAATAGGGCTTTTTCTGCAACATTGCGTAGTTTCTTGAAGATATATATCATTTTCCTGATCCTTGCTGCAGTAGCTACCACATGCGCTTTCCAAGTAAGACGGTCATCTATCGTGACGCCTAGATATCTAATAGAAGCCACTCTGGAAAGTGCTGAACAATCACAGTTAGGCCGACTTAAAGCTCTGTTGCAGGGGTAAGAGTGTATTTTAAGTTCAAGCTCTGAAGAGGGTTGGCTCACTACAGTCTTACTAAAGGAAATAAACTTGGTTTTTTTGGTGTTTAGGGATAGAAGGCTGTGAACTTAACTTAAAACTGCTTCTTAAAGTCGCTATTAAACAACTGAAAGCTCAAACTCAAACTCAAATAATTAATTCCAATTAAACCATTTACTTACAGTCACTTTTGAATTGTCAAGGAGTCGGTCAGTCAGAAATATGAAGCTAGTTGCCCATTCCAAAGCGCAGTAGGTACCTATGGAGAAGAACGGGCAAGAAACTCCGTGGACACCTTTTAAATAATATTGTTGTTACAAATATATTAGTTACATCGATTAAAGTTGACACTATAAGTGAGAACGATGTGCAAAAACCGTACACGTTAAAAGCGTCCAGAGTGCATCAAAACATAATAAAAACAATCCAGCTAATTAATTATTAAAATAAGCCGTGGCAGCTAAGAGATGACCAGTCCCAACTGACGGCGCCCGTTCACGAACATGACGCATGGATCAGCACCATTCAGCTCAACCATTTTGAAGGGAGCTAAATGATCCGACACACGTGCCACCGTCAGTTTGGGTTAGCATGACATACTATCAGCCGCCAGGGCACATTCAAGTCAATCTATGACCTTACCCAGTAAATGGTTGTTTAAGTTGTTTATGTCTCCTCACAGTGACAAACTTATTCTAGGTTTCACACATTATTTGTTTTTTTTCCCCTTTTTTTTAGCAATGTGAGGAGCTGGTGTCTGAGTTAGGTGTTAAATGCCTGTATTACAAATCAACAGGTCCCCACCCCACGGAAGACCAGAAAGTTTTACAAAAAAAAATACAAAACAAAACAAAAAATTTGATAGGTATCTTACTTTATAATTATGGAGATTTAAGACTAAAACTTAAGTTATTAAAATCAGAAACAAACAAAAAGTTTAAAAGTTAACCGGCTATGGTAGCTCTATAGTACAAAGTAGCTACTCACATCTGTGCAATGCATCAATATAATAAAAAGGAGATTGAGTTTAGATAATGCAAATATATTCTTACAATCTTCAGCAGCTTCAACAGTATTTCAAATGTCAATTAATTATTTGTGGTGTGGAGCAGGACCAGCATTAAGCCAGGCATTTTTATCAGTTACTAGCTGAACCTGCAAACGTTGTTTTGCTTCTTTTTTTTTTTAAATAGATATTGGCCGATTCTCATAGATACCGGATAAGCACAAAAAAATTCATCAAAATCGGTAAAGCCGTTTCGGAGGAGTATGGCAACGAAAACTGTGACACGAGAATTTTATATATTAGATGTAATCCCCTAACCTATAATATGCCTGCCTGCATAGTGTGTGTTTGACAAAGGATTTGAATTTTGTCTCATTCAGTTGAAGCATGTGGGGAGGTATTTTATTATAACATCTTAGACAGTACCCCATGAAAGATGAGTCTACTTTAGCCAGTCTGAAACCTGGTTGAACTAATAGGTCCCGATTTCTAGTACTATAATTATGTCTTTCACCTCTTTTAATGTAAAGTTGTAATTTTTTATCTTACGTACATGATGTTTTCATAGATATATTGTAAAGTTAAAAGTTAATGAATATAATGCAATTTCCTCCAACAAATAACAGCCAGGACCAGCGGCTAAAAGCGCTTTCCGAGGGGTATTTTATGGTCACCAATCCAAGGACCCACCTCGGCAAGCGTTGAACCTTGAAGATCATTGAACCGTTCGGCTGTTATTACTTAGCCACGGGTCTAAAACAAACAGAAAAAGAAAACAATAATTACAGAAATATTTAATTGACGTAAAATGTATATTTGTTAATTCTTCGGAATGAGATCTTTCACGGCATTCGTTACTGTACTAGCCGTGCCCGCTACTGCGTCTTGTATCAGCTTGGGACCACTTTCAGCCAGCTGTTTTACTATCCCTTCGGAATCCATGTTAAATTCTTCAGCCAGTTTATTAATCACCCCTTTAAACTCTTCTAAATTAACGTTGTTTTGGTCAGTGATAGCGCTAAACAAACCGCGAATTTTATCTCCATGTTCGCTTGACAGCCCTGCTAACGCTGTAACAAAAGAAGTAATCAAATACAAAACATTACATTTCACATAAATATACATGGGCACTTATGAAACGTCAGAAGCCAGGTGCACGGTTCCAATTGATCGTTTCATATGGAGAAGAGCCGGCAAGGAACTCCATGGTAACTCTTTTAAAAATTATTGGCCGTTACAATATGTTTTCGAATTACAGTGTTAATAGGTATGGGAGGACAGTGTAGGCCTGTCAACAAGTACCAGGTGCAGTACCCTAATTGCGCAACACAATTTCAATAATTATCCGAGAGATTTTATGGATATTGTCATTGCTTCATAGGTTTGAAAAGTTCGTCTGCTGAGCAATGTAAATAACGTACCTAGTGAACGTGGAAAAAAATAATAAAAAAATACACCCATGCGAAATGAAACCCATTCCGATAAATTTATGTGTGTTACCAGCAATTTTCAACAAATCTACAGTTTCCAAAGCCTACAACGTTCACCTTCACAAACTATAAATGAATCTACAGGGTTATTGGTAATATGTCGGCAATCCAATATGTAGATGTAGGGGAGGTCATTTGCAACCAAATAACCCCTACGCAAATGTCAACAGGTTACGGTTACGGAGATATTGAAGGTTAAAATTCAATTTTTTTTTATGTTATAACACAACTTTAAATACCACAACGCCCCCTGTACCGTTGCATGCACCCATAAGCACAACGTTTTGCGTGCGTTACGTTGCGCACTACCGCAAACAGCTAATTTTCACACCAAAAATAAAATTCGTTTCCCACCAATTTTTGTGCAATGTGACTTAATTTGTTGTACGAGTACTGAATACGTAGTTGACGGCTATGTGATGAGTCTTTTTACACTCTCTGTATAAATAACTATGGACCATATGGTCATCCTTCGTTATTGAAAACCTATAGAGCGATAAACCTACTAGCCATTGAAACGAAACAATCTGGGATTTATTTTGACGTGACTACGTCTTTAAATTTACTGGCATAGTAGGAGGCCCTTAAAAAACACCTATGAATACAAAATTGAGGGGATACAGTTCGGTGTTGCAGCTACTTAACTATCATCTACATCCAAAAACAGCTAAAGAATCAAAGAATTTGTTACGTCAAGTCAGGACTGTTACGGAACTGGGCACGCCACAATGGCGGCGCTAAGTCCCCTCTTTGAGGGGTGGTTGGAGAGGCGCCATGGCGTCCTCACATCCGCCTGACACAGGTCTTCACCGGACATGGTTGTTTCGGAAGGTTCCTGTTTCGCTTAAGGCGGGAGGAAACGCCAGGGTGTCACCATAGTTTGGGTCGCCCGGAGGACACGGTGGAACATACAGTGGAGGTCTGTCCAGCTTGGACGGAGCACCGGCGGCGGCGACCTCTCGCGTCCGGCCCTGGTCCAGGCCATGGTATGGAGCGAGAGGGAATGGGAAGCAGTCACCTCCTTCTGCGAAGCAGTAATTCTCGCGAAGAAGGAGGCGGATCGCGTGAGGGAGAGAGCCTTGCGCCCTCATGCCCCTAGTCGCCGCAGGAGACGCCCTGAATTCCCGGCCACCGTTGGTGCGGGCTTGCGGACGGCGAGTAATGGGTAGCTCACCGTCCAGTAAGGGCCAGGCCGGGGTCGACGGCGCGTCGTGCTCCACGCGCGCCTCAAAGATATGTATAATATTCTTTATTATTCTCTCATAATCACAAACACAGTACAAAGTCAAGGTAACACTGAATCAGAGACTGGTATCTGTTGTAGGTAAAACCTGTATTACAGATCACCAGGATTACCCTCCTTTGGGCACTCACTAGCGACCTATAACTGTGAGTATGTGTGAGTGTGTGTCCGTGAGAGTGAGAGTGTGGTGTGTGTGTGTTTGATGTGGTGGGTTCATGTGTATTATCGTTCTATGCTCGTTAACGTTACCTTAAGGGTTTTAATAAACGTTATGTTGCATTGTAATCAATGCCTTGAAGCCACGAACAGACTTTTTTCTTGCACTCTGTCCTAGAAAGAGGATATATTAACAGCTGCTTGTTCATATTATTATATAAATATGGACCCACGGAACGGAAAAATTATGAGCCAAACTGAATTCATATCTATTTGTCCTGCAGACATCGGTGGTTCTTCTCTTCCCGGTGATTGTTTTGGGGTCGTAAAAAAAACACTGTCAGCACTAATTGACGGGGTCCGATGGGGCCGATGCCTGCCAAGGTCGTGGGTTGTTCGAAAGAGATACCGTGGCCTTGACACAGGCAACTGAAGGAACACGGGTAGGTTTTACTCAGTAAAAGTCTGACACACCCTTCCGCTCCACCCAGAGCGGGAGAATCATTTGATGATTTCCCACCCAAAAAAAGAAGGATCGTAGCAGGAGGCGTGCTGTAGTTTTTGCCTACCCCCATGGGAAGAAGGCGTGAGTTTATAAAAATAAAAATAAAAAAATAAAATTCATTTATTTCAGGTCCTTGACCCATATAAGATATAAAAAACAACACAATTCAATTTTGACAATATTGTAACATTAAAATTAGGTGACTGATGAGATGACACGATAAAAGTGAATGAAATGATGTAAATAAATAACAGATAAACAATATATAAATGTCAGATCAAATTAATTTATGTCCAATTCACAAAGCAAAAATAAAAAATAATAAAAATACAAAATAATTAAACAGTCAAATGAATTAAAATATGAAAATGAGATTATGTCATGAGCAAAACTAAAATTAAAATTTCCAAAATACCACATAAAACACACCTATATAAAAAGAAAAATCAAGCACCACTTATATGCCTGCTACAACAATGCCCAATGTAAGGGCAATCCAGTCGCTGAGCAATCATCGCCAGGACAGTATTGGAGCTAGCCCGCACCCTGCGCACTAAGGACGCGCACCGCTTGCGCATGGTGGCGTGGAAACAGTCGGTGCGCGCTTCCGCAAACATGCCTGAGGCGCTGCAAAAGCGGGGCAGCCCCAACACTGCCCTGAACGCGTTGTTATATTGGACACGAAGGGCACTGTAAGCAGCTTGTGTGTAAGATGCCCATAGGCTGCATGTGTATAGTGAGGTGCAGAAAGCTTTGAACAGTGTGATTTTTACCTGATTTGAACAACGTGCAAACCTACGGGCTATCATGTTTGCTCTCTTAGAAAGTGCCCTCCGCTCCCGCTCAATGTCAACATGGTCTTTCAGATCGTCTGCTACCCAGTGCCCCAAGTATTTAAATTGAGTCACCCGTTCTACAGGTACACCATTCAAGCGAACAGGGGGCACTTGCTGTGGACATTTGCCGCCTCCCTGAAATACCATGTATTGGCTTTTCACGACATTATACATGAGGCCATGGTTGCCCGCATACTCCTCACATATCTTCAATAGCTCGCGTAATCCACAGACCGACGCGCTCAGAATTACCATGTCATCTGCATAACTCAGATTGTTAAGACATACATCATCAACATGACAACCAACATGACGACTACTGAGCGCGACGATGAGTGCATTCATGTAGAGATTGAAAAGAGTGGGTGAAGTTAACCCACCCTGTCTCACCCCACATTCAAGCCTGTAAGGCTCCGATAATGTACCCACCCATCTGACATTGTTAACCTGGTGTTCGTACCAATACTTGAAGATGTTAACCAGTTCATGCGGCATGTTTATGCCCTCAAGTTTTTGCCACAACACATCATACGATACCAAGTCAAAGGCCTTGGACAGGTCGAGGAAGCACGCGTACACTGGTGTTTTACGATCCGTATAGTATCTGACGGTATGGTTGAGACACAGTATTGCACTATCTGTAGATAATTTGGGTCTAAACCCAAACTGATTATCATGCAATGACACGTATTTATTCAACCGTGTATCAAGCAAACCGTCAAACACCTTTGCTATAATAGTAGCAAGAGAGATAGGCCTGTAGTTCGTTTTATCGGCTAGATCACCAGTTTTATTCTTCACCACAGGCACTACCACCGTTCTCATGAAGTCGTAAGGCAGGTATGAATGGCTCAGACATAGCGAGTAGAACATAGCTAAAACCCTAGACACATGCGGGCCGGCAAACTGCAGATGTTCAATACTAAGGCCATCATGGCCAGGAGATTTGCCTCTAGTCATATATTTTATGATTTTACCCACCTCACTGGCCAAAATCCTCGTCTCCATTACTCCCGTACGCTCCCCATCGTTGACCTCCGCAGTCTGCCTTCTCAACTGAGGCTTTACAGAAAAGTAGGACTTAAACAGACCAGCTATATCCTCCGATTCACTAACTCCTTCAACGCTCACCGGTAGGCCAGGTCTTAAGTTTGCCTTGTTGGTACTCTTCCAAAAACCACCAAAGTCACCGTTCAAGTGCTTCACAGCAAGGTTATCCATTTTTAATTGGTCCTGATGATTTTGACACCACTTAAGCCTAGATTTGAACACCCTTCTGGTTTCACACATTTCGCGATACACCTCCCCGCACCAAGGTTTTCCGCATAATACCCATTCAATAAATTTCGTTCTGGCCACCCGATGGGCCTCGCTGACGTTTTTGTTCCACCCTACCACACGTGAGCCATCCGCACCCGACCTCCCGCTACCCCGACCCGCCAAAGACGCGTCACGAAGAGCAGTCACAATATCAGAGTACAGTCTGTCAATGGCACGCCCATGACCATGGTCGCGGCAGTAAGCGTCAGCACACTGTATACACTCAGTAGGAAAGTCAACAAGTCTGAGCCTCCTGTTACACTCACTTGTATACAAGGCAATCTGTTTGTTTGATTAATTATTTTAAGTCAAAAGTTTAGCGAGTAAAATTATAATAACAAAAACCTATGTTTAAAAAAAAGGGATATCGTATTACCTAGTACCTTGGTTGTGGGGGTCAGAGAGTCATGTAAAATGCAAAAAAGTTCCTTTGAGGCATAAATAAGGACGAAGCTGATAAATATCGAAGCGACCCAGCGCGCCAAGACAAAGCAACATTCATAAAATTCGATTAGCGATGACGCAAGTAGAAAAATCAAACAATGAATGGGGTTGACATGAACTATCGAAATGTCACGTGAACGTAGGTCACAGCGTAGTAACATAGTGAAGCTATAGCGATCGTAGAAATAGAATCGCTCCGAAGCTAATGCCATTTGAACAAGTAAGAGGCGTAAAATAACTTGCAAGCGGATGATGTCTAATCTTCCTGCCTGCTGCTGGACAGTTTGTTGCGCCACCTCTTCCTCCAGCTAAAGCACTAGGAAGTTGAGAAAAACGGACGTGCAGGGCGACTGTCTTATGTCATTTGGACGTTCGAAGAGTTTCGAGATTCAATGCTAAGCCTAATTTGAATAAATAATATGAGGTATTTTATTAAGAGAAATAACTATGGAGAGTTCTAAGAAGATGTATATTTGTACCACCAGATTAAGGAGGGATTCCTCCAATGATGTTTCTAGGCTTAGATCTGGGTTTTTGGAAAAATATGGACATGATAAAGAAAATAATTTTCTCAAATCAGAAGAAACAAAAAGTAGACGTGTTGGAGCTGACTGTACAACTTGAATTGGACGCGAAGGGAGCTGTATGATTTTTGAGTATAAAGAACCCACAGACTGCAAGTGTAAAAAGAACGCTTGACCTCTTTAGTGGCACGCCTGAATCAGCGGGCAATCTGTGTCTTTGAGGCCAGTGGTCAATAACTAACCCAGATATTTAAATCGGTATCCTCACAAGGGGCATACCGTTTAACCTAACTGAAGGTACCTACTGCTTCTGGGTGTTTTTGGCTCCAAAGACCATGACCACACTCTTCTTAACGTTATACGCCAGACCATGCTGGCAAATTGCTGGAAAGTGGCTACGAGTGTCCTAAGCCCGCTGATTGATGCGCTCATCAGCACCATGTCGTCGGCGTAGCTAATGTTATATATTACAACACACGCCATCAATATGACGTCCGACACGCATGTTGCTAAGCGCGCCAATCAGATAATTCACGAATAGGTTGAATAGAGTAGGCGAGCGTAAACCCCTGCCTGACCCCGCACTCTCACCCACATGGCCTTGACAGCCACCTCACACTATTGACTTGGTTTCCATACCAGTATTTAGAGAATTTGTCACCTCTGGTGGCAAATTTACCTCTTCCATCTTCCTCCATAAAATGTCGTAGGAAATCAAGTCAAAGCCTTGCTCAAATCAAGGAAACATGCGTAAACTGGTTTAAACGGTTTGTCGACGCAAAGTGCAATCCTGTGTCTCAAGCAGACTGTGCAGTACGGACAGGAAAACACCTGTATATGGTTGTTTTCTAGACCTGTAGAAGGCTTTTGACCTGGTGGATTATGACATTCTGTGACATAAAATGTCGGATGAAACAGACCTTTCACCTGAGGTTATACGAGTAAGTTTATTTAAATATTGGTATGGGAGTCAGACAAACTGTGTTAGATGGTCAGATGCTCAATCAGTACAGTATGGGCTGGATTGCGGAGTGAGGCAGGAGGGGGTTGACTTCACCCACTCTATTTAACCTGTACATAGATCGGCTCGTTGGTGAGCTGAGTAGCGCTATGGTTGGTTGTTCTGTGGATGGCAGAATTAACAACAACATTAGTTATGCTGATGACATGGTGCTGCTCAGCCCATCGATCTGTGGACTAAGGAAGTTGCTGGCCGTGTGTGAGAAGTGCGCGGAGGCTCATGGCTTGAGGTATAATGCTACTAAAAGTGAGGTGGTGGTTTTTAAAGTACATAATAATACACCCACGAATATTCCACCGGTGACGTTACAGGGAACACCATTAAAAGTCGTCACTCAATTTAAATACCTTGGTCATGTGGTCACGGGTTCTCTCACGGATGACCAGGATATAGATAGCGAGCGCAGGGCGTTGGCAGCCCGATGCAAAATGCATGCCCGCAGGTTTGCGCGGTGCACTGACGAGGTAAAACTGACGCTCTTCACAGCCTATTGCCAGTGGTTTTACTCGTGCAGCTTGTGGGTTAGGTATACGCAGAAGGCTTCCAACGCTCTCCGCGTGCAATATAATAATGCGCTGAGGATATTGTTGGGGCTGCCTCGGTTTTGCAGTTCATCGGGAATGTTTGCAGAAGCGCGAACAGATGACTTTCATGCCATCATGCGTAAACGGTGTGCATCGATGTTTCGGCGATTCAGGGGTAGCCCGAACAGTATTTTAGCTACACTGGCGGACAAGGTTGATGAACCATTTATCAGGCTCTGGGCTGGCAGACATGTGCGTGCACATGTTCATGTAGCCAATTAATATTTAATTATTGTATTTTTATGTTATTGTGTTTACTAACATAAGCTAAGTTCATACTAATACTATATGGATCCCTGGGTCTGAAATAGAATTTAAGCATTCCGACCATGGAGTTTCTTGCCGGCTCTTCTCCATAGGAAACGACCAATTGGAACCGTGCACCTAGAATCTGACGTTTCATAAGTGCCCATGTAGGTTTATGTGAAATAAAATATTTTGATTTTGATTTCGTCAAATACTTTCGACATGATTGTGGCAAGAGATTTTCGCCTGTTATTGTTCATATCGCCCATGTCACCAGTCTTATTTTTGACGATACGCACCACTGTTGTTTTGATCACTCGGCATATAAGCATGACCCAGACAAGAAACAAAAAACATAGCCAACACTCTTGGTAAATGCGGACGTTTCGTTTTTTCCGCCATGATCGTGATATCTGGAATCATTAAACCCATACCCATACGAGTAGCACAAAATATTTCTTGGGGAACGAAACTCATTTTTGGGATGAAAAATCGCAGTTTACTGAAGACGCTGTTTACTTATTTAAAAGTTATGTTATAACGTCCGTAAAAATTGTAATTTTGACCTTCAATATCTCCGTAACCAGAAGGTTCCCAAGTATGGTCCAGTATAAAAAATATACAATGACGGGGAGCTCAAATGAGCATGTATCTATCACATACATTAATTTACCTGTCATTGCTTTATATTTAACAATTTTAACCTAAATTGTGGTATCTACAGTAATTTTATTCTATGTGCATCGTACTCGTATTCGACCGGGACCGGTCGTCGTACATGGCCACCCTCTCGAAATTGTTTCCGAGTACACTTACCTTGGGCAAATTCTGCAGTTAGGTAAAAACAATTTTGAGAGGGAGGCCAAGAGGAGGATCTAGCTAGGTTGGGCAGCCTTTGGGAAACTACGCCGAGTCTTCTCGTCATCCATACCGCAATGCTTGAAAACTAAAGTTATCAATCAGTGCGTCCTACCCGTCATGACCTACGGAGCTGAGACGTGGACACTCACGATAGGGCTGGTCCACCAGTTTAAAGTCGCTCAGCGAGCTATGGAAAGAGCTATGCTCGGAGTCTCTCTGAAGGATAGAATTCGCAACGAATACATCCGACAGAGAACCAAAGTTATCGACATAGCTCAAAGAATTAGCAAGCTGAAGTGGCAGTGGGCCGGCCATATCTCGCGAAGAACCGACAACCGCTGGGGTAAACGAGTTCTTGAGTGGAGACCGCGACTCGGCAAACGTAGTGTAGGACGTCCTCCGGCCAGGTGGGATGACGATCTGCGAAAGACTGCAGGCAGATGCTGGATGCGTCGAGCTGAAGACAGGGCGCTATGGCGCTCATTAGGGGAGGCCTATGTCCAGCAGTGGACTACTATAGGCTGATGATGATGACTCGTATTCACATGTAATTACATAATTAATGTAGACTCGTAGGTACAAAATTTTCTGAAACATTTTAAAACAGTTACGGTGGAGTTTCTTGGCCATTCTTCTTCATACGAAACTACCTTTTGAAGGGGCAACTAGAATCTTTTTTTTTAATAATTTTGAAGTTCAAAATGGCTTTTTATGTGCCTATTCGAAATAAATTATTTGACTTTGACCGATGGGAGGGCAATCCGACACGACCGGAGAGAGATCAGGCGCAGGACCAACGGCTTAACGTGCGCAAATAGGCACAGGGATATCACACGCCATCTTCCAAACGCCAGGCTGTTACTAAGAAATTCTAAATAGAAAAACTCAATAACACATGGCCCGACCTGGGAAGCGAATCCAAGATCTCATGCTGAAAATTAAGAATGAAAGAAAAACTCAAATAATTCCAGTGATATTTTATTGAACAAAAATAATAATTTGTTATTTTTTCTTCGAAATGAGATCTTTCAAACCACTAGTGAGGGTACTAGTGGCGCCATCTACAGCGTTTCGAAGCAAGTTGGGATCAGTTTCAGTCAGCTTGTTTAATAAGCCATCGAAATTCGTTTGAAATTCAACAGCTATTTTATTAGTGACTTCTTTAAACTCGTCGATGGTCACTTTGTTTTTGTCAACGACATCCTTAAAAAAGCTGCGGATTTTTGCTTCGGGTTGCTTTACTGCCGCTGGTATTATATTTGCTGTAACAAAAGTGAATATCATCAATCGCCTATTCCAACATGGCAGGGTCTTTTCTTTCTTTCTTCTTTCTAGACAAGAGCGGTTTTTAACGCCAAAATTAATATTTGTAAAATATTTTTTAAACTCACAACTATAAAATTATATTACGTTTTATTTATCCATAATGATTCTTTTAGTCAATTTCATAATTTAGTGACTGTAAAGTGTAACATTCTACTAACTACATGCATGACCCAAATCTTGGTCCTGGTGGTAATTTCTGCGCGTCTCCAGAGTCTGCGCACTGCGCTTGGGCACGGGACTGAATTTATATTACTGAAAAAAGAAAAGGTAAAAAAAATAACTTAAATTTTTAACAATTTTTTTTTTTAATATTTTACTCGAATTCATTCAGTGTGTAGAGAGTTTAGTGTGTTCAGGATGTTCAGAAGGTTTAAAGTGCATAGAATGTTCAGGCTCTTTTTTTTTGAGGTTGGGTTCGTTTCTCTTCGGACTCCGAGGACTTCCCTCGAACAATATTTTTCAAGACGCCGCCGGTAACGTTCAAAACAGCACCACCTACAGCAGTTTGCAAAAACTGGGGACATTGTTCAGTCAACTTGCCAACCCTTCGGTATTCGTCTTACGATCACCAGCTAAATTATTTAACACTGCTTTAAACTCGTATATGGATACGTTGTTTGGGTCAGCGACATTGTTGGAATTTAGCGAATTTCGTTTTCTTCTGAGGTGTATGGAAGAGGGTGTGAAGATCACTCATCCTTCATAGAAAAGGGAGCCGCCAGACGGGTGTTGTGTCTGGTGGGCAACTGCCCGACAATTGAAGTCGGGACGTTGTATATAAGGTGTCGTTTTGCATCCTCGTCAAATTCAAGGAGATTACTATGCTAATGATTCTCGACACGAATCAATGATAAAATAAGTAGTTTTTGTTTTTCAATTTTTTGGAAATCGACTTGTGTGGAACGCGTATGTTAAAACTCAGCCCGTGTGATACCGCACTGTAACTGGCCTTGTATGCGACATATTTGTGTGACATTGCCTACCGGATTCGCAGCGTGGCGATTCTGTTCTTTTAAAGTGGTTTATTCTGAAAAACTGTCAAACTTAAATAACTAAAAAAACAATTATGTATTAATTAATTATTAAGCAAGCATCGTAATTTCATCTCATTATTTATGCCTTTCATAACAGTCTCCTGAAATTTGACAATGATGCAAAACGACACTTTGTATGCATCGATCACTAATAAAGAACTATTAGTGATCGATGCTTTGTATGTTTAAACTAGTTGCGTCAGATGCGTAGTTCGCATGTGGCGACGTAGATGCCGCCGGAAGCTTCTACGCTCTCCCGCGCTAGAATCAAGTGTGAATTCCTGAATACAGTTTGATCACAGCCGGGAAGCTAAACCTGGGAACCTGGCAAGGAGTTGAGCTCTGCGAGCATAGGAATCCCGCTGGCAGCCGAAAGGTAACATTTACTGATTTTTTTCACAATGCGCTCGGCAAAAGAGTGGAACTCACTACCTGCGTCTGTGTTCCCGAACGCGTTCAACCCGAATCTCTTCAAAGTTAGAGTGAACAGGCTTCTTCTGGGTAAGCTCACTCCATCGTAGACTTTATCTCTGTCACCTCTGACCTAGCCTGGAGTCAAGAGCAAACCCATCTCAAACAAAAATTAAAAAATACTTTTATGATACATAGTTCTTTTTCTTTTATAGGATGTTCAACAAAAAAAAAAAAAACACATCATGAAAAAGCTGTATATCAAATAAATTTGTCAAATCAACGTCAATGACTCCTGATAGTGAAGCAGGTGTGATGGCTAAAAAGAAAGAAAATACTTTTTACTTGCGGTAAACATGACGCAAATAAAGAACACAAACTCAAAAAAGAACAAAGTTGGGGGAAAATATGCGTCACTACCACGCAAAACGGTCAACGCAGCGAAACGTTGCGAATTGAATTCCCTGCTACCCTGTATAAGCTGCACCAAAAGTTATAATTATCAGCTGCCCAATCGTTTTCAACTTTGTTGTGGTCAGCTTCCAGCTCAATCGGAAACAGCTAAATACCAGTATTTTTATACTCCACATATAAAAATTCTGCCACCGCGTTTCTGAGCCTACCTAGTAACACGACAATAACCCCTAGGTAAAAAAAGAGAATTCTATCTTTCTATCTATCTAAGACGTTTGTCCCACAGCAGACGAAGAAGCGACTATAGCTATCAACGATTATCTCTCACAAGAAAAGTAAAAAAGATTGAAAGTGCCGTCTAAGCAAATGAGATACATAGGTACCTAATACGAAAAATCGCTGTTTGCGGAAGCAACGGTTGGGGGGTCGTGGGGTATTTATAGTTGTGTTATAACATTAAAAATAACGTCAGTAAACAAAGTAAAGTTACTCGCTGCTCGTTGCTTGAGTCTTTATGTGTTATTTTTGTATATTATGTTGGATTGGTGTATAGTGTAATATGAAAACAGAAAAAAAATACATACGACACTGACGAACATATCCTTCAGATGCCAGAAATTTCGTTTCCCGCACTCACGATTGTTATAATGCAAGTGAAACTTTTTTTTTATCTCCTAGATCACATTTTTTATTTGATTGTAGTAACAGTTATTTTAAAATCAATTACAGCTAAAAACGGCAATATTCATACTAAAAGCCATTAAAATCCGCTGACACTTTGAGCACAGTGCGGGGTGAAGCAGATCAAAATCAAAATATTTTATTTCACATAAACCTACATGGACACTTATGAAACGTTAGAAGCTAGTTACAATGTTCCAATAAAAGAGCCTTCAAGAAACGGTTAGTCTTTCAAAAATAATTGGCTTTCACAATGTTTTAAAATACAGTGATATTAGGTATGGGAAGACAGTGTAGGCCTGTCAACAAGTACCAGTAGCTTAACAAATAGACAATGGTTTACAAACATACAGTCTACAAGCCCTACAAAGTTCTCAAAAATATAAAAGAATCTAATAAAAGAAAACAGGCAGGCGCTGCTGGTCGACCGTGCCACCACCAACACCTTGCCCACCGCTGCACCACATCGCCTGACCTACTCTGTTTGTATTTCGTTGCAACGCGACGTTATTGTTTTAATTTATTTAACATGTCAAAGATTCAATATGACGTCGCCACCTTGATAGAACTAGTAGAATCAAAGCCCTGGCGCAACGCGAACAATCGAGACTGCTGTGGCATACTGCATGACCATAAGCTGTTGGCTACATCGTGCCACATACCTACCAATATTTTGTCGTCCCATCAGACGATACGACATAGACGTGTCGGTGTCGTAGCAGTGTGGAAATGGCCAATAGTATTAGTTCCACCGGCTCTAGACGCTGGCGCAGAATGGTGTGTCCGCGACATTCAAATTTCCTTTCGCTTTTTTTTTTAAATTTACCAGTATTAGCTTGTCTGTAGATCAAATTATGATTCGCGACCGTAACTAGTATTTATTTACGTATTACGTACTAGTATTTATTTAAGTTATAACTATTTCATGGAATCATAACATTTGAGGTCAATTCTAGAGAGTTGTATTGATGGTTGTAAGTTACTGCCGAGATTTGATTCCCCCGAGCTACACTACAACTCTTCACGAGTTACCCCGTTTCCACTCTGCCACCATTGCTGCCGAATCTTTGTTTATAAAGAGCATTTATACTTACAATTCATCAACCAATTCACTAAACCGTCCACATTATTCTTTCCGGCTTTCTGTAGGTTGGCGAAAACGGCTTCCATGATTTTCTGCTATTTCTTTTTGCCTTTTTGTTTTTACTACAAAAATATCGTTGTAAAAAAACTAAACGACTATTTTTTGCTGAGCATTCTTCAATGTCGTAATTGTTGTTACATCTATGGGACCATGGATTTGACAGTTGAAATAAATAAAAACCAACAACGAGGACGCCATGCATGGACTTGACATAGAAAGGTGCGCAAGTAAGTACATTTCTTAAAGGCGGAGACTGACTAGAAACGTTTGTTTGTAATGTTTCATTCGATTTGTAATGTACATTCGATATAAGCTTGGTTACAAACGCATCGAGCACATGGCTCAAGCGCGCTCCATTTCATGTTACAAAATGGCGATACACTAAACGTGGCGAACGCTCGCTTCGAGCACTTGCCTCTAGCGAGATACGTTATGTTTGCGATACAACGACGATGTTATATGACTCGTCAACCTGCAGTGACTCGTTTGTAAACATGCGCTTGCAATGCTCGCATCGAGCGGGTCGGCTCGCTGCACTGACTACTGTAACGTGTTACAAAAACTCATTACATTGCAAACAAAGGTTGCAAGTCAGTCTCCCCCTTTATGGTAATACTATCCAGAATCATGTGTTCTCAGTACAGTCCATTCACGGGCTCTAGACCATTATTGACCCGTTGGGTCCATTCTGGTTCAGCTTCCTACGCTCCGTCCTCTGTGACCTGTGACTCTGGGATGTGTCTCGAGAACTACCTTAATGGTTTCATGGTGAGTTAGTGTGTATGAAATATCGGGGTTTCCAGCGCGCCAAGGGTTCAGTCCAGATCAGTTGATAGGATTTTCCATAGCCTTGCGGCTTCATTTTTTATCTCGATGGAATCACAGAATTTCCGCCATGCTGTTCTTCTGACAGTTCTGATTTGCTCTTTGTATCTAAATAGGATCTCTTTGTAAAGGTCTGGACTGAACAAGGGAATTTGAAAATTCCGCTGTTATTGTTATTTCCTTGTCTTTTATTTTTGCCATAAAAAACATTTTCAGCATAATCTCTATTGTTGTTGTTCTTTCTGGATCACTTTCTTCAATAGTTTTAATTTTTAAATTATCTGGACTTGGCAAACTATCTCTTGTTTCGATGGCAATCCTAAAATTTTCGAAACTTTGTGGCAGGCTTTACTGCATCATAATACTTAATAGTTCTGGATCGATTTCCACACCCATTGTTGCTAGTTTATCAACCACGTCCATAAAATTGCTTAAGTGATCCTGAACATCGTCTTTCTCAGTCATTTTCTTCAGAAAGACCTGTTTTAGCAAAGTTGCTTTTCGCGCGGGTCCCGAACTTTGATGAATAGACTTCAGTTTGTCCCAAACCTCTTTAGATGTTTTACAGTCAGTTACCTGCTTGAGCTGAGGTGGAGACATCAATAGCATTATTTCAGCACGAGCCATCATGTCCCTTTTTAGGAACTTCTCTGTCTCTTCGGCAGTCGTGTTCATGGAAAATTTTGTAGCTCCGCTCACGTACGAGGGCGGCACTGAAAATTTCGGGAATCAAGGAAGTGACACAACATTACTATTTAAAAATGTATTTATTGCTTTTCGAAGTATTCTCCGCGAAATTTGACACATTTTTCCATACGATGGAACCAATCATTGAAGCAACAAAAATGGCCGTTTAGTAGGCGTAGCTTCTTCAGGTGATGAAAATCTCTGTCCACGCAATTTATTCTTTATTTTAGGGAAAGTATAGAAATCATTAGGTCTTAGGTCGGGGCTGTACGGCGGATGGTCTAATAATTCTATGTTTTCTTGCTCTAAAAACTCTTTTGTTCTGTGTGCGGTGTGAGAACTCGCATTGTCGTGATGGAGGATGATGCGGCGGTTGCAGTTCTCTTTACGGAGTTCAGAAGCGACCTGTGGCAAACAAATCCTAGCATACCATTCTGCATTAACCGTTCTTTGTCCCTCAAGAGGAATAGTCGTAACATGGCCGGTTTTGGAGACAAACGTGGCCACCAAATTTTTTTGCAATACTCCGTGAATGAAAAATTTTTGTTGGCTTTAACTCATTTTCGAACACCCAAACTCGTGACTGGTTTTTTGTTTCGGGTTCATACGCGTATATCCAGGATTCGTCACCTGATACGATGTTGTATACAGCATTTGAGGATCCTGCGTGGAATCTTTCGAGAGTTCTGATGCACCAAGTAACGCGAGCCGCTTTTTGCTCTTCACAGAGCGAATGCGGTATCCATCAGGAAAACAACTTTTTTACACCTAATTGTTCATGCAAGATTATTTGTATTTGACTCATGCCAATGTCTGAAGTTGCCTGAATTTCGCGGTATGTCACATGTCGATCTTCCTCAATCAGCTTACGCACAGCATCAACGTTTTCTTGGGTGACTGCAGTTTTTGGACGACCTTGACGGGGATCATCACTGAGTTTTTTTTTTAATTCAGCAAACCAGCGATAAATTGTGGTTTTGGATGGGGCTTCATCACCAAATGCAGAAATCATCCGGTCAACACACTGCTTTTGTGTTAAACCACTTCGAAATGACTCGAGAAAATTCAAGAGCGATGATTTATTATGACTAATAAATCATCGCTCTTGAATTTTCTCGAGTCAATTCCATTTTCTCAACGACTGAACAAGTTTGACAAAACCTTGTGACAAGACCGAGAATCTTTTTTAAATAAATAAATGAAATTCGATTTTTAAAACCAAGGAGTTTTCAATTGTTAAAACGCTTGTATCAAAAATACCAAACTATTATAAAACAGGTTTCTTAAAATTAAAATAAAAATGTAATCGGTAACATTAGGTATTTTATACACAACAAGCTGGTAACACTAGAAAAATTAATGTAACTAACAATAGAAAATATATTCCCTATTTTAATATGCCTATTTTATGTTAGCCTCATTGCTTGGTTATTAATTTTTTTTATTTTAATCAGTGATCTAACACAATTAAAAAGATTTGAATATGACAGGAACAGTGGAAATATTCCATTCCCGATACTTTTAGTGCAGCCCTCGTATTCCCATAGCTCATTTATTATTAAGATGGCCTCAGCCTGTACGCACCAGGTATCACAATTAGTTTTACTTAGTGGTTCTATACGATATGATGACGAAATCGTTCCTCGAACAAACCACGCTCTGCTACCAATTGATAGTTTTATTTAATTACAGATAATTAAATAAAACAATGTGATCATTTGATACATGGTTAATTATATTGTACAGAACTATGAATGACTGAACAAAAGAAACTTGTCAGTATCTCCAGAATCAACTGCATATGACAGGCAAACTGAATGTACTAAGAAACAACCATTTAAGAAAAATAAAAAAGCCGATATGAGAAACTTTGTAGTACAAAAACCAAAACTAATATTCAACCGCGAAATGAACCCTCAAGAAAAAACACAGAATAAACAAGTGGACATCGAATAGCAACCACTAACGCGCCCCCTTCGCGATCTCCCAGTACGGCTAGTCAACGCGGGAGAGTTAGACTACAACCCTCCAAGACATCAAGAAAATAAGCAACATAAGAATAGGTGCAGTACAACAGCTAGACGTTCACCTGTAGTTAATAAAAGCAATTTTTACATCAACAGAAAAACTTATCGAGCTAAAAACAGCACTACAAAACATTAACCACGACTTAGTAGGTTTAAGTGAAGTCCGCCGACTAGGAGAAGACATTATTGAAGATGATGATTACATAATGTACTATATATGAAAAACCAAAGGCCTATATGGTGTAGGTTTCCTAGTCAAGAAAAACTTAAAGAAAATATAAAAGCGTTCACCGGTATATCGGAGAGAGTCTGCATACTGGAAATAGAACTTGAGAACTTACCCTTTGCAATAATACAGGCATACGCACCTACAGAGAGCGCATCTCAAGAAGATATAGACAACTTTTATAAAGACCTAGCGAAGCTCACGACTCTATCACCACAAACCACGTAATTTCTATGGGAGACTTTAACGCGCAGATTGGGTTACCCAAACAACATGAGCATACAGTTACCGGTACACATGGTTTTGGGAAAAGAAGCATTCGCGGAGAAAGACTTATCCAATACGCATACGAATATAACTTGAAAATAATTAATACTATGTTCAAGCTAAAAGATACCAACAGATGGACATGGATCTCTCCCGACAGAAATACAAGAAATGAGATTGATTTTATCATGTCTACAAAACCTAACTTATTTTCCAAGTATGAAGTACTCTCCTCATTCAGCTTTGGATCAGATCACAGACTGCTGAGAACCACACTAAACCTGAAACCAACAACAAAAAGCAGACGCAACTTTTACGCATCAACAAAATCATCATCATAATCATCAAAACATTGAAAGAGAAAGAAACATATCTTGAAAAATTCAACAGTTATATCCCAAACCTTGTAACTTCAGCTGTAAATCACAAAGCTGATGAATAGTTTAAAAAGCTCAAAATCAAAAGGAAAATGCACAATCTTGTCGGGGGAAGCACTAAAGCTCATGCAAGAAAGAAACACACTTCAAAATAAGCCTAAACTGGACAAGTCCGATTAAGAAATGCTGAAAAACCTTTATAAACTAACAAATAAGGAAATAAGAAAATGCTACGATACCCATAGAATTAACACGATACAAAGACACCTCGAAAAATCTAGATCCGCAAAAAAAGCATATAAAGAACTGTACAGATCAAAGAAATGGATTCCTTCACTCCAGCCTGGCACTACTAAATGCAAGTCCCGTACAGAGATCATAAATGTAGCCACGGACTTTTATGCTGAACTTTATAGCCACCCAGACTCAATAAAACAAGTAAGAGCCAGTTACGAATGCAGGAACATCTTGCCGGTTCAAGAGTTCACCGGACTGGTCGTCTTGCTGTATATGGTTTTGATATTGTTAAAGTAATTCTGTTAACTTATTTTACTTCGATGGTCCTAGTTTATCATTTGTGTTTACTTAAAAATAATCCAATAATGCATATGTAAGATGTCACGCCCCTTATGCCTGGAGGCTTTTATTTGTGTATTAATTATGTTGTTTTTTTCATTGGTTTTTTTATTGGTTTCTGTTTTGGGTATATTGGCGTGGCTAGCTTAAATATGGCAGATAATTTAATATGTTTTTTTTTGTGTTTCGGTTTTTATTCTTTGATTACCTTATAATTATATAATTCAATGGTTTTCTAACTAAACAGACAGCTGTGCTGCTGGGGAGTTTGTTGCGCCACTTCTTCTTCCCAGCTAAAGCACTAGGAAGTGGTGAAGGGCGGGCGTTTTGGGGGACTGTCTTATGTAATTTTGACGTTCGAAAAGTGCTGACTCTCAGCCTAGTTTGAATAAATGACTTTTGATTTTGATTTTGATTTTGGACCTGAAATCCTGAAACAAATAATGAAGCTAAACCCAGAAAAAAGCCCGGGACCTGACGGAATTACAAACGAATGTATCAAACTGGCAAGGACTGTACTACTTCCACCTATCACGTTACTTTGGAACAAGATTTTAAACGAAGAAGTAGTACCACATTCGTGGACGGAATCAGATATAATTTTGATCTATAAAAAAGGTGACCCAGCGGACTTAGGGAACTATCGCCCCATAAGCCTGATGTCATGCCTCTACAAATTATTCGCCTCCTGCCTGCTTGAAAGCATATCCTCAGAGATCGACTTACACCAACCGATTGAACAGGTAGGATTCAGAAGCGGTTTCAGCACAGTGGATCATATTCAGGTAGTTAACCAAGTGATAGAGAAATACTTGGAATATAATAGACCATTATATGTAGCTTTCATTGACTACAAAAAAGCTTTTGACTCTATATCACACGACAGTATTTGGGAAGCATTACAAAATCAAAACACAAACCAAAAATACATAAATATTTTAAGAAACATCTATGCCAACAGCTTGAGTAGAGTCAAGCTAGATAGAACAGGCACAAGTTTCAACATCAAGAGAGGTGTCAGACAAGGTGACCCACTCTCACCAAAATTGTTCATTGCGGTCTTACAGTATATCATGAAAGAATTACCATGGTCAAAGCAAGGCATTTATATAAACGGGAAGTTTCTAAGTCACTTGAGGTTCGCGGACGAAATTATCTTGTTCTCGGAAAACCCACAACAATTAAATAACATGATAAACGATTTACACCGAGCCAGTATTAAAGTTGGATTGGAAATGAATCTCGACAAAACCAAAGTTACCACTAATCACCTTACGACATCCATCTTGGTTAACAACATACCTCTCGACTTTGTTCAAAAGTATGTCTATCTAGGCAAGCAAATCTCTTTCAGCAAAGAAAGAAATTTAGAAGAAGTGGACAGAAGAATTTCGACTACCTGGAAAAAGTACTGGAGCCATAAGGAAGTTTTCAAATCGCAGCTACCACCACCGACCAAAAAAATAGTCATGGATTCGGAAATACTACCATGTCTCACCTACGGCTGCCAGACTTGGACATTCGATCGCAAGATAAGAAACAAAATTCAGACTACTCAAAGAAGAATGGAGAGAAGTTGCCTGGGCATAAAATTAAAAGACAGGGTAAGGAATGTCGAAATTCGGAATAGAACAAAAGTAACAGACGCCCTAACCTTCTCACTTCAAAGAAAATGGAAGTGGGCAGGTCATGTGGCCAGGCTTAAAGATGATAGATGGACGGGAAGAGTAATAGAATGGACTGGGCTAGAAGCAGAGGCAGGCCAAATGCTAGATGGGTAGATGAGGTAGTGGAGATAGCTGGTCAAAGCTGGCTAAAATCAGCCAGCAACAAAGATTACTGGCATTCCTTGGAGGAGGCTTTGACCCGAAGGGGGTCCGTACAATCTACATAATATTTTACTCTATATACTATATTATAAACTTTGTTAATTTATAGAACGTTGTAATTTGCACGGAAATAAATAAAGCTTTTATTATTATTATGTCGTTTATTTATTTTTATCCTTATTCTAATAAATTTTTAAATATTTTTATAAACCAACTTTTTAAAAAAAACTTTTAAAAATATCAAAAATAGTGGTCCGCCGGTAGCGGGAGCAGGGTCCAAGCTACTGGTGGTTAGGGCTCCAGAGACAGGAACCTCCTCACAATGCGAGCCGTATCGAGGAGTACTGCCTTCTGAATCAGGCCCTTGATCCAACCGCCTAACGAAAGCCTCGAGAGATGTTGGTCGAGGTTTTTTGCCATCAGGCCATTGGCCGATACGACAATCGGCACAATGACAGCCGAGCTCACATTCCACATGTCAACAACCTCGTGTGCTAAGTCGAGATATTTAATTTGTTTCTCTTTCTCAGCTTTCAAGAGGTTCTCGTCATGTGGAATGGTAACATCGATAATCATTGTGCGGCGCGCTAATCGATCTATCACTACTATGTCAGGCTTATTAGCGATAATACTCCTGTCAGTAATGATAGACCGATCCCAGTACAACGTGACAAGGTCATTTTCGAGAACTGGGTCGGGTACATACTTGTACGGTACCTCAGAATCCACAAGTTTGTACTGCAAAGCAAGTTGCTGGTGAATAATCCTGGCTACTTGGTTATGTCTGTGCAAGTACTCGCCGTTAGCCAGACGAGAGCAACCAGAGATAATATGTCTGATGGACTCACCTGGACGATGGCATGCCCGACACACGTCAACCGTCCCGTCCTTCATAATATGTCTCCGGTAGTTATTCGTCAAGATAACTTCGTCCATAATTGCACAGACGAAACCTTCAGTTTCCCCGAAAAGGTCACCAAAACGTAGCCAGGATACGGACGCTAGGAAATCTACACCAGGCTCATGAAGAGCCCGATAGAAGCGCCCGTGAAGCTCCTTGCTTTGCCATACCGCCTTACGGTCATCGGTAGTAAGTACTACAGGTTTGTGCCAGTTCTCTTTAGCCATGGAGAGCGGGGTAAGCCCCTTGTCCACTGCGACCACATCACGGTGCATACCCAATTCGGCTTTAAAAAAATATTCCCTGAGACTGCACACCTCGCGGTTGCGGAGAGTTTTCGCATTTAAAAAGCCTCGACCCCCGCACTTTCGCGGGATGTACAGTCTCATCACCGATGATCGTGGTTGATGCATCCGGCTTGCGGTCAGAAGTGTACGGACCCGCCTATCCAGGGCGTCAAGTTCGGTTTTAAAAAAACATTAAAAAATAAATAAATAGTATCCCACTGGTATCGGGAACAGGGTCCAAGCTACCGGCGGTCAGGGCTCCAGAGAGAGGAACCTCCTGACAATGCGAGCCGTGTCCAGAAGTACCGCTTTCTGAATCAAGCCCTTGATCCAGCTGCCCAACGAGAGCCTCCTCAGGTGTTTGTCGAGGCTCTTGGCTATTAAGCCATTGGCTGTCACGACTATCGGCACAATGATTGCTGAGTCCACATCCCACATGTCGACAACCTCGCGAGCCAAATCAAGATACTTGATTTCTTTATCTTTCTCGGCTTTCACGAGGTTACCGTCATGCGGGACCGTTATGTCAACAATCATTGTGCGCCGCTGTACTCGATCCACCACCACTATATCAGGCTTATTGGCAATAATAGTCCTGTCAGTGATGATGGATCGATCCCAGTACAATGTGATATTTCCATTTTCGAGAACTGGGTCGGGCACGTACCTGTAGTACGGCACTTCCGATTCCACTATGCTGTATTTCAGAGCAAGTTGCTGATGGATAATCCTGGCTACAAGGTTGTGTCTATGCAAGTACTCTTCGTTAGCTAGACGAGAACAACCGGAGATAATGTGTCTTACTGATTCCCCTGGACGGTGACATGCCCGACATATGTCAACCGTGCCGTCTTTCACAATAAATCTCCGGTAATTGTTCGTCATCATAACTTCATCCATAATTGCACAGACAAAACCTTCGGTTTCTCCAAAGAGGTCACCGAAAGGCAGCCAGGCTACGGACGCTAGAAGATCTACATCGGGTCCATGTAGGGCCCGGAAAAAGCGTCCGTGAAGCTCCTTACTTTGCCATACTTCCATGCGATCATTAGTGTCAAGCACTACAGGTTTGCGCCAGTTCTCTTTAGCCAAGGAGAGCGGGGTGAGGCCCTTGTCCACCGCGACCACATCACGATGCATCCCCACGTCGGCATCTAGGAAATATTCCCTGAGACTGCATATCTCGCGATTGTGTAGGGTCTTAGCGTTTAAAAAGCCTCGACCACCACACTTTCGCGGGATATACAGTCTCATTACCGATGATCGTGGGTGATGCATTCGGTTTGCAGTCAGCAGTGTACGGACCCTCCTATCCAGGGCGTCGAGTTCGGTTTGAGTCCATTTGAGTATGCCGAAAGAGTACATCAAAACTGGCATGACCCAACCGTTAACGGCGCGCACCTTGTTTCCGCCTGACAGAAGACTATTTAACACTTTCTTCAGGCGGCCAAAGAAGCGCTCCTTCAACGATTGCTTCATGTCAGTACCATTGATGCCCAACGCTTCCGACATACCCAAATACTTATAGGTTTCGGATGCGGAGAGGGCTCTGACGTTTATGGAATCCGAGAGTTGGGTTCCCACGGATTCCACAATCTCCCCTCGCTTTACATGCATGACCACACATTTGTCCATACCAAATTCCATCCTGATGGCGCTACTGAAAGTTTCAGTTACTTTCAGTAGCTCCATTAGTTGCAAATTGTTGGAGGCAAAGATTTTTAGATCATCCATGTACAGAAGGTGAGATATAACCTGACCACCTCTCCTCAGCCGATAGCCTAGACCTGAATCCTCCAGCAGTGTGCTTAGAGGATTCAAGGCTAAGCAGAACCAAAGCGGGCTCAAACTATCGCCCTGAAATATGCCTCGCTCGATCCTTATCGGCTCGCTATTCCTCAGGATATTCCGACATCCTGGATAGTGAAGGATCGTCCTCCATCGCCCCATACATGACATCAAGAAGGTGCGCAGAGTTGCATCTACTTTATACAACTCCAGCACCCTCATGAGCCACGTATGTGGCACCGAGTCATAGGCCTTCTTGTAATCTACCCAACATGTCGACAGATCCTTTCGGGAACGACGAATCTGTTGGCTAATGGCCATATCAATGAGGAGTAGCTCCTTAGTACCGCGGGACCCGTTCCTACATCCATTTTGAGAGGCAGACATGATGAAGTTGGTGTCTATATGTTTGTTAATTTTAGCTCTCAAAATGGATGTAAGCACTTTATAGACCGTCGGTAAACACGTGATCGGCCTATAATTTTTGGGTTCCGCGGTGCTACCTGATTTATGGAGCAGGTGGGTAACTCCTGTTGTTAGGAACTGGGGTAGCGAACCAAACTCCAAAGCCGTCTGGTACTGAGCCGCCAAGCGAGCGTGCGATCTTGTGATCCATTTGATCCAAAAGTTCTGCAGTCCGTCTGGCCCTGGAGACTTCCAGTTAGGCAACGGACGGACTGTACGAGCTACATCTTGGGGGCAGATGGTAATAGCCCCCATTTCTGGTATTGGATTGCAGGCTCGCTCGATTTCCCGAGTCCAGTCACCTTCGGTGTGACTGACAGGCACCGACCAGATGCTGCACCAGAAAGAACACATGGCATCATCATCTGGCAGGCACGTGTCAGCCACACCTTGGTTCGGTCGCTCCCAACCCCTATAAACCCACCTTTCATCGCTCTGGAAGGTGCGATTCTGAGTGTATCGCTCTACTCGCCGCTTATACCTACGAATACGGTTAGCCCATGCATACACTTTCTGCTTCAGGAAGTCGATGCGCTCTGTGACGCAGGACAGATAGTTCTGGGAGCTTATATCAGTCCCTGAGAACGCCCGCCTCACAAAGCGCATCACTCTTGGACGAGTATTGCCGTCTCTGAAGCAGATTAGTTTGCCGATGAGCGCTCTGGCCCCACCAATACGGTATTCAATTCTGCACTGCCAGGCTGGTACGGTTGGTTTCGGTCGCGTAGCTCTAGAGTCATTGGGAAATTTGACGTGAGCTACACGACATGCCGCTACAGCCGCGCAGTACAGAATCGAATGAGTATCGGTGAGGTCTTCGCAGTCATCAAAATAGTTTGATAACTGCGAATCCAGGAGCGCCACCAGCGCCCTATTTTTGTTATGCATGGGCAAACGAGGTAAGCGTGGTCTAAGTTCGGGCGACATGAACCGATATTCCCGAATCGCACACTCCAAAGCATTCCTCAATTCCTCATTGCACTGGGTACTTACATTTGTAGCCCTATCATCACTTCCTTCGTCAGCTTGATCAGTGTTGGACTGTGGTAGTACCACAACAGTCTGCGACGGGGGGGCGATGACACGGCTACTCTGCATTTCATTTCGCAGGTGATCAAGCACAGTGTCATCCAACATATGATTACGTTGGATGACCCGCACCTGATCCGACAGTCGTTGTGCCGAAACGTTGACAGCTGGCTCAAGCACCTGAAAAAGAGAGAGCATGGTACGCGGTCAGATTATTTCCCCCCTCTGTAGCCCCATAGTATGAGCGCATGACGTTTTCATTGATGGATCGTGTCCATCTCATGCGCTGCACACTTCCGCCGGGAGCTGGGACCCTATCAGAGGCCGGTGGGCCTCGAGGTCCTAAGCCGTCCGGTGGCCGGCGTCCTCCTCGTCGACGAGCAGGTGGTGGCGTCGTGGGCGGGGAGAAATACTCGTCGCTCGAGCTCGACGCAACTACCGCGGCTGGTGTCGTCACAGCGCTCACAGTAGCGCTGGGTACCGGCGGTGGCGAGGCGGAGCTGAGCGATGAGTCCGGAGGTGGTGGTCGTGCTTGACGTGCGGCTGATCTTGTCAACATAGTTTCCTCATTTCAATTTCGTCAGATCTTGTTCATGTTATTTTTATCGGAGGTGACATCTGTCATGTCACCTCCGATTCTGTAGTTTTTGAATAAATTTGTTACATTTTGATGTGTTATGGTCTAATTTTTGGTTTTAAAGTAATTTTCAATTTTCAGGATTCGTTTCTATTGAAAGACTATTGTAAGACTTGGTCAAAATTATTTTCAGTAACATTATTAGTTAAAATTTGAAATTCAGACGTTTATTATTATTATTTTATTATTATGTCGTTTATTTATTTTTATCTTTATTCTAATACATTTTTAAATATTTTTATAAAACAACTTTAAAAAAAAACATTTATTATTATTATGTCGTTTATTTATTTTTATCCTTATTCTAATACATTTTTAAATATTTTTATACAACAACTTTTAAAAAAAAACATTTAAAAATATAAAAAATAGTGGTCCGCCGGTAGCGGGAGCAAGGTCCAAGCTACTGGTGGTTAGGGCTCCAGAGACAGGACCTCCTCACAATGCGAGCCGTATCGAGGAGTACTGCCTTCTGAATCAGGCATCCTTATTATTATTATTATTATGAATGACTAGTCTGTTAGGAAAAAACTCCATAGCAACGGCTAGTAAGGAGATCATGCTCTGTGATGCAAACTCCAACAACCTATTTGCTTCAACGACATCCATGCCACCATGACATCCATGATTTGTCAGTGTCAACGATATTTTGTCACGTCAACTTAAAGTCATATTTTATTTTTGTGTCTACATATTTATGTATTATTTAAATAAAAACAGATTGACTGCCAATGATATTATTAATACTGATGACTTCCACAAAAACATCAAGACTTATCAAGACGGAGAAGAAGAGGAAATGTGATTGTCGTAAAGAGTGCGGTACTGCACCAACCACTATCGACTCAGTAAAAAAGATGTTACTGTGAGAACTTAGGATGCAAGAGCGAGCGAAGACAGACCGGGACTTGGGCACCCGCCGCCGAGAAAGCGACTGGCTATCGCTATTTTTTAGCAATTTTTTAGCTCAAGAAACGTAAACGTATCTACTGCGGTCTCGTGTCATTAAAAGAGAAACATAACCTGTATTGATAGTTGAAAGCTGACTGCTAGTTTCGTTTCTTGAGCGAAAAAACTGTCGACAGGACAGCTAATCGCTTCCGCATCGACGGTGATGAGGTCGATGCGACTCCGCGACAGCGACGAGCGATTACTAGCTGGTATGGGTATGTTCCAAGCGTGTGTCTCCGGCGAGTGTTCTGCCCGTCGAGTGAGCGTCGCTGACCTAGTACCCTCTTGCTCTTATCGTTGTGACAAACGAGTACTCGACGGTGTGAACAGTCGTTTGCCGCCATCTCGACGTTTGTATCAAGTGTCAAGAGCGTGTGCTGTGTTCTAATTTTGCCAAAAGTGATTCAAAGTGCTGGCAGGGATATAGTCTTGAAGTTGAAACTTGAGCGCAGACTTATCTCGCGCGCACTATAGTGACGCAATGCTGGTAGTGTTTGCAGAAAAAAAACTGCATGTCGTATCGATTTCGTGCTGACAGTGATGTACCATGCTCTATGAGAGTTGTTTTTATGATTTTAATGATTATAATCCTGTAAAGACATTTTGTTTACGGTCACGGATCGCCTTAATATTTATTTCCTAAGATGTTTTTTGCATACTTCAAAAATCTGGGTTTAAAAAATCCTTATTAATTATTAATTTTGTCGCCGAACCTTGTAAAAAAAAGCTTACTGGTTTGCATCTGCTTTCAGATAGACTGGAAGACGACCCCAAAATGCTGGACAAAAAGCATTAAAAAAAACATTTCACATAAACCTACATGGGCACATAAGAATCGTCAGAAGATACTGCACAGTTCCAATTGGTCGTTGGCACTTAAGAAACGTCAGAAGCTAGGTGCACGGTTCCAATTGGTCGTTGGCACTTATGAAACGTCAGAAGCTAGGTACACGGTTCCAATTGATCGTTGGCACTTATGAAACGTCAGAAGCTAGGTGCACAGTTCCAATTGGTCGTTGGCACTTATGAAACGTCAGAAGCTAGGTGCACGGTTCCAATTGGTCGTTTCTTAGAAGAGCCGGCAAGACACTCCATAGTTACTGTTTTAAAATAATTGGGTTTTACAATGTGTTTAAACAACTGTGTTATTAGGTATGGGAGGACTGTGAAGGCCTGTCAACAAGTAAAACGTAAAATGAAAAGCTGATGATGATTATATCTATTGTTACAGCAAACGAAGGCCAGACAAAGGAACAAGAAGAAAAAATTCGGAGCTTCTTTAAAGATGTCGCCAACCAAAACAAAGTGGAGATGGATGAGTTTAAAGGAGTCGTGAACAAAGTAGCTGATGAATTTAAAACGAATTTCGATGGGTTAACAAAACAGCTGACTGAAACTGCTCCCAAGTTGCTTCGAGACGCTGTAGATGGCGCTACTAGTACCCTCGCTAGTGTTGTGAAAGAACTTGTTCCTAAAAAATAACAAATACCTAACCGTTTTCTTCAATAATTATTGATGTTTTCTTTTAATATTTTCCTTGCGTCGTGCGTGTCGCAGTTGCAAGCAATGGCTGAATAAGGGGTGGGGGAGGAGGTCTGGCCCGGGCTGACAGCCCTGGGGAGCACCAATCTAACATAACATCACACCTTGCTTCCCCGAAGGGTTGGGCAGAGGTGCACCTATAGTATACCCACATTTCGCCAGTTATGTTTAAGTCCCATGTAATACTACTTTTAAATCAAATTCCAAACAAGGCCAAAATATGTTCGGTAAGAAGCAGTTTTAATCGCAAACGTAAGGTTGGAGAAGAAGGTGAAGTGACGATCTTCGCAGGGTGGCTGGCAGCTGGTGGGTGCTATAGCCTGATGATGAAGCAGTTGGAGGCCCCCTTCCTTAATATGCAAAATTTAAATGCAGTGTGCTCACATTTTCGAGCTCTCTTCGTTCGTTACATTCTCTTTTCTCTTTAACTCGTTCTTGTCTGCATTCAGTGGCGTAACCCTGGTGCCCCGCACAACTATATAAGGTATATAGTTCTGCGGGGCACCAGGCCCGGGAGGCCCGGTTAACATGTTGAGCTAAGAAGAAAGTGCGCCGTAATCAGAAAAGGCATGCCCCCTACCTAAATTGTCAACCACGTAGCATGCACTATAGATGCCATAAAACCAAACTACCTTAATCTCGATTACTCAGCAAGTAAAAGCTCCTGCCCCTCAGCTCAAGAATAATATACCTTGAAGACATTTTTTATATAAAATTGTCAGAAATCAATTAAATTGTATAAATCTAAATAACATGATTTTACGCTGTGCGCTGTACCGAGAACGTTTCACAGGCGACAGGTACTCTCTTTGCAGTAAACTCTTGCCGAACTAATTCTGGCAAGCGCTCACCTGTCCGCCGTATGGTTGACTCATCCAATAGTAATTTTGAAAATATTGACATCTTTAATTGTCCAATGAGTAGATTTAAAAGCCTCACTCGCTCCTTTTTGTTAAACAAGTATTTAATATTATGTAATTCTTATCTGAATTTTAACGTTTTTAATGCTCCATTATATGTATATCTTATTACTGCACGGACTGCTACTAACGCGGTCTAGCGATTACACTTTTTTTTTCTCTCTAAACCTTGTGTCTACCTGTGGACAGCGTTATGGGTTAAATCATTACTAAAATTGTTTTTGTTTTAGATTAGTTGGAACCTTGTTCACACACAAACAATAACACAAGGTTCTTAATACTTGATTAGTAATTTAGTCCAACGTAATTTCTTACGTGATAATTCTGTAAAGTAACTAACCTTCCTATTCAATAAGCACGCAGTACGAGGCCAGAGCCATAGGCCTCCTCTCCACGCGGGCCTAGTGTGGGTTGGTTCTCATAATGTAACTGTTTGCTGTTCCTTACAATAAAAAGTAAAATAAAAATAACCAACCCGAGGCAGGGTTCAAAAATATAAATAAATTATCATACATTTGGGTCGATTAAGTAATCACTATCACCGACAAGCTTTCTCACGAACTCATCATTCTCTTCAAACCTCCTGAGCACCTACTGACCCTCCTCCTGATTGAGCTTTATATATAAATCGTTTCATCATATTGTGCAGGTACTTCGAATGAGGATTATGTAATTTGAAATAGTAAATTCTCGTATCGGATTTAAACGAGCTTTATAGGTCTTCGTCTACTTCCCGCCGCATTTCAAAAGTACTTAAAATTATTATTCGTCGTTCTGAAATCCCGTCAAAGATTGCCGAAATATTGTTTTTAATTATAATAAAAAAAATACCTCGAAGCAAACAATAATCAATAATCGATCAGATGATTTAAAAAAAAACCGCCATTTTGCCTCTTAACATCTTCGTAACAAGCTTTAAATACGACACCGGTGTTGTTAAATATTGACAGCTATACTAATCAATTGCTTAGCGAGAGGAACCCTTCGCCCGGCTCTGTGTTCAAGACAGTGAGTGTACAAAGATGAAAGATCAAAATTGACAAAAACACCAGTTAAGTACAACAAAGAATTTAATTCAAAAATTCCTAAGCTAGTTCTTCCCGGCCTTTAAAGCCTCTTTAAAAGCCTGGAGCCCTTTTATGGCTGCGTCTATTATCTTCGGCCCCTCAGCAGCTAGTTGCTTAGAAACCTGATCGAGAGTTTTTGACTGTTCTTCAGCTAATTTACTGACGATTTCTTTGAACTTGTCAAGCTCGACACGCTGTTGGTCGACAGCTTCTTTGAATAGCTTGCGAACCTTCTCATCGCTTCCAGTTTCGATTAGTTTAGCTGGAAAGGTTGATTGAAGAGTTGAAGTATTATTTATTTAACCATTTTTGTACAGTAATTTAAAACCATTAGGTCCGTTTATTCTTGACGGGGGTTTGGTTCGCGTGGGTGGCCGATTACAAAATGCCTCTTTCCCTAAACACAGAAACATCCCATTGTTTTATTTAAGGATTTGGGTATCACTAACTTAATTATTACAAGTGAACACATTATATAGTGAAATTATTCAAGTTTCCCATGTTGTACACATAAACAGACAACATTTTTTTTATTATTATAACAAGAAATGAACAGAAAAATAGGTACAAAAGTGATGCTTATTTATAAAGAAATCTCTTCCAGCATACGTGCGATATGTATTGTTGCAACGTCACACACGTTGCAAAAATACATTATTAAAGCACCTAGTAGCGACGCGACACCTTTCGTGGGTCTGCGCAAGCACAGATAGATGATAATTCTATCGAGTCTGTGGAAGAGGATTCTCGAAAGATCGACAGGTGGGTCCTGTCGAAATGGTTGAGAAGGTTTAGCCCTTCAAGGCGTGACAACTAGGAACACGATTTGGGAGAGGGACCAGTCTGGAATGACCAGATTGTGTCCAAATAAACCAATGGAGCAGGAGCAGGAGCAGTGGTGGCCCAGTTGTTACGGCCGCGACTTACGAGTTGTAGGTCGTAGCCTCGAACCCAGACAGGCGCTTTCCTTTGTGTAAATTATTTCATCACCACTGCTCTCAAAACGGTGAAGGAAAACATCGTGAGGAAACCGGCATGTCTTGGAACCAAAAGTTCGAAGACATGTGACATCTACCAACCCGCACTGGGCCCGCGTGGTGGGTTACGGCCCACTCCCTTTCACAGAGAGGAGGCCTGTGTCCCAGCAGTGGGAACATAATAGGCTGATTATGCATGTTATGCAACCCGATGAGTGTCCTATGAGTCCAACCAAACTCGAACCTTGTCTGGCTGATTACGCTAGCCCTTTATAATAGTTTCTGATGCAAGATTAAGACGTGATGTTATGGTGTAGCCCTGTGGTCAGATGATTTGGAATAGATCCGTGTGCGGGCAATTTGAAAGTTATCCCTTGAGGTGTGGCCATCTGTTGGTGAAGAAGGCCTTACCTAACCGTTTTATGGTTAATGGGGGAAGCTCGGCACTCCAGCACCCTAATTGCATAACACATTTTCGTAAACGATTACGACTAATCTGTTGTATTTTGACAGTTCAACAACATTCATTGCGTTATTTACGTTGTTGAGCAGATTTTTTTGTCGAACTTGTGAAGCAATGTATTAGCAATGTTTCAAAACGATTCAGATTCAGATTGATTGTGTATTACGCAATTAGGGTACAGGTATCGATAGCGTCACCGTTATACCCGTAGTATGCGTGCCACGTTTATGCGTGTGAACACGTTTTCCTGTGTTCGACGCCAAGGGTCTTAGTCCCGTCATTTGAAAGGATTATAGTGAGATAACACGGAGTTCAATTGAATTATCATGATTTGACCTATGAGAGTGTTAGGCCTTTTGTAAGAACTAGATAGTACGACCAGTTCTAACAGATTATTGTGTCTCGGGTTGCTTTGCATAAACGTTATGTTCCCTTTATGAGCACAACTATAATAGGTCGATACTGATTCGATGAGCTAGAAGTTATTAAGCAGTTCATCTCACGGACTCGCTTAAGCGACTCGTGAGTTATTGTTTTATTCTCATTGCCGGTGTAAACCCCGATACAACTGGGAACGCAGAACCAGTTTTATCTGAGTGAACACATAAGTGTGTGGAAAGTGTTTGGTTAGTGGCTTGCCACAATTGATGTTTTGTCATTTATGTGTATTTACAATAAACTTTGTATTTATTTATGAAAGTACTGGTTTAATTGAATCTTTCCCCTACAGCTTATACCCTATAAATAAACTTTATCATGGTGGTATGTAGTATTATACTATATTAAAACCTTCAGCAACTTGTTTCAAAAATATCAGTAAACTACTGGAACCGGGTTACAATAGGAAAGCAAAAACGATTCACTTAATGAAATAAAACAAATAATATGAGTATTTTAACTACATACCTAGATACAAGATCAAAAAAAATTACGATGATGATGAAAGCCATTACAAAAATCGTTTATTTGAACAACCAAGAGTTGGGTTGTGAAGGTCGGGTAGGCAGTCCCTCCATGGAAAATAATGGTGTATTCAGCTGCTTGGAAGCCGACCCCAACGTCCTAAAAGTGTAGGCAGATGATGCCATAAATAAAGAAAAAACAAGATCCCTTCAAATTATGGCAGAAATCCACAGCTGGACATTAGGCTTGCCCAAACACCGCAATAACGACCAACCCTGCGCGTCCCACACCCAAGACGTACCCATTGACTTTCACCAGTGTAGATATTCACATTTTTAACGACACCTTAAAAAGGGGTAGGTTTTCAATTCGTGTGTTTACAAGTTGTAAAAAGAGCAATCACGTAGGAGCCCGTTAAGATGGATGGACCAAGTCTTGGATTTCAAATCAGCTTACAAAAAAGTTTAAAACTCTACTATTGCAACAACTTTCAGTAGCTCAATGTATATGCAGTTATTTAACAAAATTCTTGGTCCCTCCATCTTGACTGCACATCACATAACGCATTCTGTATTTTCAACTAAGTAATATATAACAAAAAAATTGTGCATTTCTATCTGTAACCATACTTATGTTTAACAAAGTAAATTATTGATCGATTTATTGAAAAATAATTGCAGGGACACGAATTTTGTTTTTGCTATGAAAAGTCGCTTTGCGGTAGTGCGCAACGTAAAGCACGAAAAACATCAAGGCTTCATGGGGGTATTTAAAGTTGTGTTATAACATTTAAAACCCTTAAAAACGGCAAACGGTGGAATTTTGACCTTCTATATCTCCGTAAGGTTCACAGGTTTGGTCCATTGTAAAAAAAAAACAACTACGGAGAGTACAAGAGACTCTCGGCTTCTTATGGTTTTTACATTCGTTTAAATGTTTGTATTTTTATTAATATTCATCGATATTTTCAAATGTAGCTTCGGTAGCTTCAATAATACCTACGTATTTGTTTCAGTTACGACCAAACCCAAAACCTAAAGATATATCGCTATTGATAAGATGATAGACAGTATAATTCTATCTGTCCCTTTCAAACAAATAGATGTCAACATGTTATAGGGTCGCATACTTTTGGCTTTAATGGAACGTTACTGTATGTTGTCGATGTCACTTAGAAGTAGCTCAAGAATTTGTAAATTTCATAAAGTTAAGTTCCAGTCACTGATATTTACATATCAAATAATGGTATATGAATTTGTGTGGGGTTAGCAACACAACAAAAAATTTAAACTATTACAATTAGAAAAAGAAATCGACAAAAGAAAAACAATTCAAAGTGCTATACGAAATTGTGTGGGGTAAAACAACTAAAAAGAAAAACATAAAACTGAAAAACAAATCGGTGGCAATAAACGAAAACACAAAACTAAGGACCGATTTTAGAAAATTAAGTTTTGTTTGTACTTTTACTTTTTGGTCATTGGAATGGGGTAACAAGCCATGTTACCGGGCTAGAAACGAAGCAGGCTATTAGATTTTGTTAAGCAAAACAAAGATTCAGTTAGACAAGTAATTTAATTAAAAAGTTCTCAAGCAATTACTTCTCGGCCTTCAAAGCCTCTTTAAAAGCCTTAAGCCCTACAATGGCTGCATTGATAATCTTCGGGCCCTCTTCAGCTAGTTGCTTGCAAACCTGGTCGAGAGCTTTTGACTGTTCTTCAGCTAATTTAGCGACGATTTCTTTGAACTTGTCAAGCTCAACACGCTTTTGGTCGACGGCGTCTTTGAAGAGCTTGCGAACCTTCTCATCCTTTGCAGTTTCGATTAATTTAGCTGGGAAGAAAAGTTGATCGAAGAGGTGAAATAAGGAAGCTCAAGGCGGATGCGATGTGGGTGAAAAATCCTTATGGATGTCCTCCACCTGGGGCGGGTGGAGGCGTTTGTCAGACTCTTACTGACAAAAAATCACTCGGGTTTCCCTTCGCACACTTGGACCAGGGATCATGGGAACTTGTGTGCCTTCCACGATCCCCGGCTGGTGTAGGTCAGCCTTTGCGGGCCACCTCAGGCCTGCGCAAGAAGTGAGCAACATCCAATAGGGGCGCGTGTTGAGCACTACGCGCTGCCACCTGCTGGATTCCTGCTGGATTGAGGGCGACGGACGTCCCCGAGTCCACCGTCCATCAGTACCTGTTTACAAAGGCTGGAAGAGGGCGTTGTCGACCCTGCGCCGACGTCCGGTCCACCTTCTGTGGAGCGGGAGAGTGGTCTCGATCTGCCTCTCCCTTTCCGCACCCTCCTTCTGCGAAATGACGGTTTCACAAAAGGAGATCAACGCATCCCACGTCTCGGCGCTCCCGACTATCGAACGAGCGACGGCCCGCAGCGATAGATCGGCTCCGATCCTACATCGCGCAAGCAGAGTTTGACGCGCAACTAGCATATATACAACATCCCGACATCAATCGTCGGACCCAGCCCGATCACTATGTACGGTAAGCCGATCCCTTGGGAGAAGCAAGCCATTTGGCTAGGCGTGATCCTCGATCAAAACCTTACCATTAAGGCGGTACGCGCGCGCGCCTCCTTCGCTCTTAGCAGGCTCCACTGTGTTCTGACAGCCGTCAGCAGTCATCCGTCTCATCATGACCTATGCCTGCGTTGTATTTGCGCACGTTCACCCACGTCATCTCCATAAGATGCAGGCCCTCCAGAACCGTTTCCTCAGAAAGGTCACGGGTGCCCCCTTCTATGTCCGTAATATAAATCTCCACGTCGACCTTAAAATGCCTACCATAAACCAGTTACCCAAATCCCCTGATTTCAGCGGCCGCCCGCTATAATCCATCCCGCATAAGCAGTATTCGCCGACCAAGGCATACCCTAATCGCCCCCGACGACGCCACTACCCTCCTCCAGGAGAGCAGTAAGGCTACCAGCACTTTACACAAGCGCAAAACCCGATCGCCGTGCTACCGTCCTTGCCGCCGAGGCCCGCCGCGACGCCCAAATCCACGCCCCTCCCGACCCTTGCTCGAGCCAGCCCGCGCCGCTTAGCCTGTAGCTTTAAATACGTCCCAAAATCGCTCAAATTCTGATCCAGCTAGTCCCTTACTGCCCTCTTCCAACGACGCCCTAAGCCGAGGTTCGTACCCCACAGGGGGTGCCCTTAGCGTGTAGTCGCTTAGTTTTTAGTTACTGTTTAAGTTTAAGTCCTGGCTGGAGGCCTTAATTTATCAGAGCAACCACAGGCAAGCAGACGACAACCTCATAGGTTGATCTGCGAGATGCTATTCCAAAAAAAAATAACAATCGTCGGACAGTTGCCCACCAGACGAGACCGGTCTGTTTAGAGGAATTTCTACATATATTTCTGTAAATTATATGGTGTATATAATAAAGAGTCTTTCATCTATTTATCTATCTAACCTCCCTTTTCAATAGAGGATGAGTGAACTTTACACCCTGTTCCGCATACCTCTTTAGGCTGATGTATGAACACAAACATATATACATTCGCGTATTTATCTCATCTGCTCGACGTCCATGAATGTCACTGCAGAGATCCAGCAGAACATTAGCGTCTGGTATATTTGCCTGAATTTATTCTTCTTATTTTTAGGGTTCCGTCTCTCAAAAGGAAAATACGGAACCCTTATCGGATCATTTCATTGTCCGTCTGTCTGTCTGTCAGTCTATCAAGACCTTTTATTTCTCGTGGAGTATTTATATACGTTACTATAATAAATACGTTACTCTACGGTGCAAAAAAAAACAAGTTTCTTAGTAAACGCAATAAGAAAATGCGGTGATTTCGGTGAAGCGACATATTTTGATAATTGCGTTTAAATAAAAACCTATAGGGTACTTCCTGTTAACGGAGAATCATGAAATTTGGCAAGAAGCAAGCTCTCACAGTACAAGTTAAGGAAAAAAAGTCCGCAAGTCGTTAATTTGTAGTTTTTTCAATTACAAAAACCTTTTTTTTTGCGATTACAAACTTACAATTGCGGTTGGAGAACTGGCTGTGTCGTTCAACTACAATGTTTGTAGTTTATTCTTGGGATAAATTCATCCCAACTACGGAACCCTTCATGTGCGTGGTCAGAAACGCACTCAGTTGGTTTTTATTTTGTGTATTGTCAACTTGTAGTTATTTCCTAATAATTATTTATGTAATTCGTTACTATTTAATTGATCTTTAGTATGTTGTGCTATGTCTTCGGTGTGCACCAAATAAACGATTTATCTATTTAAGAAGCAGGAAAAGAAAGAAAATCATACTCCAACGGAAAAAAAATTTGATTTACAGTTTGCGAACCCAGGAAGACCGCTACAAATACAACTTGGCAAAATGGAGAACTACAGTCCTCTCCGACAGCCAATATGAGCGCGGTGCTGTCGAGAACATGACCCACTTGCTGGAACTTATTACTAACTCATAGTGTCCGTCTACCTGCGCTTTTCTGAGGTTCTAATGAACGCCACTTACGGTGCTATTAACATATATCATAATCATTTAACTGTCAGAATATGGTACATTATAAGGTGGCATGGTCGAACTAAACCAACTTTTCAGGCACTTCTGAATTGTCAAGGGTTCGGTCAGTCAGGAAGCTGAAGCTATTTATCCATTCTAAAGCGTAGTAGGTTCCTATGGAGAGTAACCGGCAAGAAACACCACGGACACTCTTTTAAATTAAAATATGGTTTGAAAATATTGGTTACATCATTCATGTTGAAATGGGGAATTATGTTACTGAGTTGGGATCGGCTTCCATTCAAATGAATTCCAGTATGTTACATTGAGCGAATGCATAGTGACCTCCACCTCGCTAAGACTGGTTATCAGAATTGTTGGCTTCTGACTTCCCGCTATGACGCAACCAATAATAATTTCAACCCTGGCGACCAATCTCAGCGAAGAATCTCTCTTCCCTTACTCTCCGGTCATAGACGGATTACCGTCGAACGGCAATCCAACACAAACGGAGAGAGATCAGGCGCAGGACAACAAACATACTTTCCGAGGCTCGGAGGAACACACCACGAACTTCCAAACTCCGGGCTGTTACTAAAAAATTCATTAGGGAAAACCCCAATAACACTGCCCGACCTGGGAATCGAACCCAGAAAACCACACTCAGTAGTCGCGCTTGCAACCACTACGCAAACGGAGCAGTTTAAAGAAAATAAATAAATGGTATATTTACAAGCTTTCATCCATTTTATTAAATTGTCGACATCAGTCTTTCCAGCTTTTTCAAGATCTCTAAATACTTCATCCATGTTCAATATTTTTTTTGGGTTTTTGTGTTCTTTTTATTAGAAAATGTTCTATTTATTTTTGCTCAGAAAATAAGTACTGTAAAAAAAATGTCACGTATGTCACTAATGATTTTAGTTACTATACTCTATGCACTAATGTAATAAGTGACATTTGTTTAAGAATGATCTTAAAAAAAAGTTTTTAATATAGAAAAACTCGTGGAATAAGTCAGGTAGGTTCTTTTGACGCGTGGGAAATTTCAAAACCACAGAACCTATCCATATCTCTTTATAAAACATACAGGGTGACTTGAAATTTGAGATATTCGTTCTAGGACGTGATAGTGTGACACATTTGCAACAATTAAGAACCCCATAAAGCTTAGGCAAAAATACATGGGATACGAGTAAACCCAATTTTTTATTTTGTCACCGGTCAAACGGAGACGCCCAGGTGCACCGAGGACGCGTTTTCACGCGCCTGGCAAGTGCAGAAACGCAAGGGCAAGGGTAAATACACTCAACAAGGCCGTTGCCCTTGCACTGACCCTTCAGGTCCACTGGCTGCCTCAGTACAAGCAGAGGGACAGGATAACTAGGAAGGAGCGCCGCCAAACACGCTGGATGCAAATTACAAGCTCAAAGTAAAGGCTCCAATAAACAGGCTACTGCCGTTAGGTCAGTCAAACCGACTAGCAGCTAGCTGAACTTCTCCGCCAGGAAGCGGTCGCAGCAGAGGCCGGCACTAGCCGACCAGCGCCCAGTCAACCGCCAAACAGTGTTCCGGAGAGGGCTGAAGGAGCCATCAAGACACAGCGACCCGGCTGGAAGGATCAGGCCACGGCCAAGCGAGCAACAAGACCTTGACACTTTGAGGAGAACACAAGCGGCCGCGTATTGGTCAATCCAAACGGGTCGCCCAACGAAGCTACGCCCAAGCCGCCAGCGCTACCCTCGAAGTCGCGATCACCTGCGACCGCACGGGGATCCTCAGCATGGACGTATCGGACCAGGTACACGCTGCTCATACTCGAGGCCTGTTGCCCCAAGCAAGACACTCAAGGGCCGAACTTCAACGCCAAGCCGCTGTTCGCCGGTGGTATTCTAACGGTAACGACCACACCTTAGCCTGGCTCAGGAAGTCAGTCTCCAACCTTTCTCTCCCAATTAGCATCTCGCTAGTCGTGTCCATGGTATTCGGTGTCCCTGTGGACCTAATCCCGACCCTGATGGAGGCAGGACACCGTCTCTCAATATTGGGGACGGTGTACGTGAAGTTCCAGGATCGAAATGGCAGGTTCACCGACGCCCCCCAGGATTCGGACCCCGCCATGGGAACCATGGTCGAGACGCCGGCACCAGCAGGGGAATCCACTTCCCTTGCAAACAACCCCGAACCATCAGCGCCTGAACCACGGGGGACGCCGTCCCTTCATCGGGTGAGTAGCTGGATGACATCATCCTGTCCCCGGCTTCGGGCCTGGGTGGGGACGGCTTCGACGAGGGCCATCTGTTTGCCGGGCTCAGACTGGAGGGGGACGAAGAGGGTTCGGCCAACGATGGCGTCCCTTTCGTCGATCTGTAGAGTCCTCCCGGCCAACCTCCACCACAGTCAGAGGCCCCAGTGTGATTTTCTTTTAACCATTTCGACTTTACGCATCGACCGCGTTCGGCACTCCTATTGGCCTGGCCCATCACCATTCGACCGTTGCGCACCGATTGCCAAAAGGGCCGATCGGAGCGCCGAACGCGGTCGATGCGTAAAATCGAGACGGTTAAAAGTCGAGTGAGACACCAGTGGGATCCGAACCCATCTTGCCACTCCGTTTCGGGTTCTTGCGCACTCTTGTAAGGAAACGCACCAGGGAACAACATCACAAACTATGGCTGGAACAAGGTGAGTGCAGGCAGGCTAGGGAAGCACTCCCTACAATTGATGGCCGCCTCACGAAACAGGTTCTCCGACTAACCAAACAACAGCTGCGTACAGTTACGGCAGCTTTAACTGGTCACGGGTCATTTAAGAAACACCTCTTTGTATGGATTCATAGGAGTCACAGACAGTCCGCTGTGCAGGGCCTGCATGGAGGTGGACGAGACAGCAGCTCATGTGCTTCTACACTGCCCGATGGTCGCCACATACAGGGCAAAGTACCCTACGCGAGGCTGTCAGTAACACCAATGCATTGCTGGCCTTGCTCGAGGAGCTGGGGTGGATCGAATGATCGATTTTCCCACCGTACGCAATAAACGCGCATTGACTATCACAGGCTTTCTACAGGCTATGTCCTCTTATAACAAGCTTTTTTATGTTTTTAAAATAAACAATGACATGAATATTTACTTTTTTAAGTATTACTTTATTGTTATTATTGTGAATGTTAAGACTATGTGGGTCATTGTTTTTTACTTTTGTTTTTTTTTTATTTTATTTTTTTCTCAGTTACTTTTAATTTTAATCTTGGTCTGGCGGTTTGAGTAATTATGCGGCCTACACAATGTCTTTTCTTTGGTATTGTTAGTCGAATAGTTGAGCTCCTTAAGTTTTGAGTTGAGCTGCACGATTACTGACAAATGCGTGCACTGACTAGACAGGTCCACTCAATCTGTGTGGTTCTTTCCTCAAAAGACCATATCAGACATCAATCCACATGGTCTTCACATGATCAGACCAATATTAAGTCTGGACTTTAAAAGAGACTGTGACCTCTGAGTTTGTTTCGGCCTTTCTTCTCACAGTAGTCTGATAGGAAACGCCGACCTCTAGTTTAAAAAAATATGATTGACGTGTAAGAGTGTTTGTACTATAGAGAAAATAATATACTCTTTGGTTTGTACAAACCGACTTACAGAAATAAAATAATTTATCATTTCATCTGTGGTTTTGACGTTGAGCGAGCAATATAGCGCGTTCACGAGCTTTCCGAATTGTTGACAGCTCTCAGCTGTCATAGTCGTGATATCTAAACCGGAACGAAAACTATTGATGTGAGTGATTATAGTCATTTTAGTTACTATACTCTATGATTATAGTCTACTTCGGAATTTACCCTTAAACTGCACACGAAGTCACCTTGTCCATTCGCAAAGTTTTTTTGCCACTTTATCCATTTGCAAACTATTTTCTTTTCTTTTTTGTAATTAAGCATTTATCAAACCAATTAATATAAAATGATCAAAGTATAATAAAACACAAGCATAAAAATTAAATCTTTATATTTTGTTACAAAAATATATTCGTATTTAAAACTACAATATTAGAACTGTATAAATACAATACATGATTAAAATGATAAGTGTATAAACAAAACGTGTAATAATGTATAAAGTATCAACTTTATAGACGCAAGAATATCTTAAGTTTTCATATACTTTTGTAGTTAATTCCGTTATAGAGGGCGGGTTTTTGAGACAGGGCATGGGCACCTTAACCGTTGTAGCTACAGGAAAACAGTCATAGGAGACTAAGGTTAACTAGAAAAAAATTTGTTTGAGTTTTTTTGATACTTCTATGAAACAGCATCGATTGGCATAAAAAACGATTTCTGAAAATTTAAAATGCAAATTCCGTTTATTCAAAAGTAATGGTTAGTCTTACAAGTCCGTTTCCTGTAGCTTGGAGGTCAGTCGCCTCGATGGAAGCGAGTATTAACCAAACTGGTCTTAATTAGCCATCATTCAGATGTACTTTACCCGTAAGGGATGTAAACTGGAATCGTGAACAATTAGTAAGCAGTCAAATAGTCAAAAGTCTATAGAGGTTAAGGTGCCTGCCCTTACTGTCCCACCTCAAAAATCCACCAATTATATGACATCACGCTTATGTTTCCCAAAGAGGTAAGTAGGGGGGGCGGGTTCAGTTATGTTTAGCAAAATCAGCTTATAACGCACACTGGTGGGTTCGAACCGGGTGCATCATAGATTTCAGATCTATCCATGAAGTATCAAACTTTTTCACAAAAGGTTAAGGATCTAACTAACAGATGGCAACACAAAAGAACGTGCCCATACCCTCAAACCGGAAAACAGCAATGCTTGGTGGGTTACTATATTTTTAACCGGAATTAAATACAATGTATATTATTTACTTTCATCTTAGAAAATATAAATGTCACTTTTAACAGCATAATAACAAAGTCACTGGCATTAGATGAATTTCAACTTTAAAACTATTTAAATAAAGTTCCATATAGAATGAAAGTTATTCTTTTGTATCAGCACGAGAACAGCTGATGCCGTGGTAATAGTATAGGTCGGTCAGCGAGATGGTAGCGAGGCTGACCGTCCAGGGTGCGCCACACGTACATTTAAGAGGGCTGCGATATAATTTTCTATAATTTTCTTAAGTTTTTTGAAATTTGCAGGAATTATAATAATTAGAATATAATACAATCCTTTAGTTAGAATCTGCCTCAAACGCCACGATTTCATGAAATAGTCATATAATAGATTAATATAAACTTAGAGAGCTGTGTTGATGATTTTTATGAGTCTATTTCTATAACAAATATTTGTTGCAGTTGCGAATCATTTTTTGATAAATACACAACCTTATACTGACCTGCAAATTGCTAAAAACTTTAGAAAACTTGAATTTCGCGGGCAACCGGGCGCTTTAGCGTTGAGTTAGATGGAAGAAAACTATTGCCTGGCAATTTTTATTGGGGTATCCTCAATACTGGTGACAAAAAACTGAAATTACCAAGTGTGATTTTTGACAATCTGGATTTTTTCTAGTGTCAATGACAATGTTAAGAAAAATATCATATAAAAACTAAATTAAGTGATCAACTGTATAGTTCTCGCCTTTTCTTTTGAGGAGTAATAAATAAATGGAATACAAAGATTCGTAATTCTTCACATTTGATAGAACTATTTAGCTTATTTTCATTGTAAACTCAAGTAACCTTGACACTGCGATATGTGAGTTGTGGAGGTCAGATTAGCAGTCGCTCCATATAAAACACTGGTATTCAGATAAGACTGGAAGTTGAACCAAACGTTTTTGGGATAAAGCTGGGCAGATTATGATTATGTGTGCCATTTTTAAATTTATAAATTAATACCATTTTGATATTAGGATTTCATTTATTTATTCATCTCAATTTTTTTTGTTTGTCAGCTAACAATTCGAGAACAGCAGATCCGATATTGATGGATAAGGTACATTTTGGATCTGTATTATCTTGTAGTTTTATTATATTTTATAGCATACAATTATTTTTCTGAAATTTTAAGTTAAAATAAATGTTGTGATATTAAAAATCTTTTAAATTATTCAAAAATTGTACATTATAAAAATATAATACAATTTTTTTGTACAAAATGGTAACTATTGCTTTTTACAATAATGGAATAACGTTGCAACATAATAATAAAACAGTTTGAAAAAAGGAAGTACATCGTTTTGGCTTTTTGAACCAAACAGCACGAGTTGCAAATATAATTGGCGGATTTTTAAATGTAACAAATTGTCAGGGGATATTTTGTAGACACATACTTTTATTCTTTAAAATTGACTATCTGGCGTGCTCATCGAAACTGGGTGAATTTACAATAACTGACCAACTTCAAATAGTTTTGAGCTTTTAAAGCAAAATAATTTCAATTTACAATAATTAGACAGGTATTTTCTCAAAGGTACAGAGAATTGTCGCAAGTTTATTTTATTCATTTTAGTAATTGCATGTTATTTGTAAGGAGAGCGTTTTTAACAGGAATAATATAATAGCTCCTTATAGCGTATGCTAAGTTTTAGCTAAACATTGGAAGATAATAATGTTTTATCGTTTATTAAATGTTTTATACATTTTACACATACATTTTGTACGAATTTATAAGTAATTTAAAATACAAAGCGATACATTTTGTTTTAGTTTAAAGCCGTGTTAGCTTCTAAAGGCTAGGTAGTAACGAAGCTCGGAAAGAAGGGATTTGTGAATACTTGAAATATTTTCGAAGACGTTTTGGAAGATGTACACGAAGCAAAAGGAGTATGTAAGAATCGTAGCAGGTGGCGTTCGTAGTTTCTGCCTACCCCCATGGGAAGGTGTGAGTTTACGTATTTATGAGTACATTTATTGGAAGATTAGATTCAATGTCTTATTTAAGACAAATATGTGTGTGTTTAACCTAGCGCACAATAAATTGTACTTAAATGACCATCTTCTATATATATTTGAAAAAAAAAACAGGTTATATTAGGCTACTAATATTTTGCTACTTCCATTCTACGTACAAAACCATACGACAAAAACTAAGCAAATATTTATATTTATCTAGCCAAAATACTTTAACTGTTTCAAAAAAATAAACTTGTAATTTCACAAAACTTCCAATTTCCAACTTCGCTTGACACTCTTACTATTTACACATACACATCAGTCTTTATTCTTAGTTTCACTGTAACACTGCACTTTGTCCATCGGACATTCTATTTGGGCATTTCTCCCTTGGGACCATGTGCCCATTCTATATATACCTCTACCGGGATATATTGTCCGTTATGTTTTCTCGTCAATAGGTGGCGCTATTCACTTTTTTTGTTTAAGTTATTTGTAATGAATAAATTGATTACGTTTATGCTAGTTCCTTCTCTTTATAAGAAGAGACAGGGAAAAGCTGATCGGAAACTAATATTTGTGCCAATAAGGTGGCAATAGCGGTCATTGCTCTATCCCTCTCTCCAAACGAAAAACTATGTATAGCTTTTCGTTCATAAAACTGAAGGACAACGAAAGCAATTAAGTAAACGACTGAAATAATTGTGTCTAAAAATGTCTTATTGACAGACTTTTCTGTTTATTGCCAGAATCCTTAAAATACAATTAATATGGGTCAATGGCTGTATTTGCCATCTTATATGGTAACAAGCAGACATAAAGCTGTACAAGGATCTTTATAAAATAATTGCTCAAATGTTTAAAATCTGCGATTGATTTTTGTAGCAGTGTGTTTTAGTTTTGACTGACGTAAACAGCAAAATCTTCTTAGTTTTTTCTTATTAGCGCCATCTATCGCTCTCTTCACGTACCCAGGTTATTCGCGAGACATATGCCCAGCGTCGAGATGACATCATCCGTTGATGCTGGGCTCCTGACGTCTTTTGGGGATGAAGGAGACTGTCATTAAATCATCTTCTTCTTGGAGCAGGCAGCCTTCTGCTGGTTTGCTGCGGTGGAATAGTCTGTGGAGGAGAATTTGATGTTTTAATTTAAAGCTGTAAATGGTGATACATACAATGCTGGGTTTCAGGGGAAATCTGAATTCCTAACAAAATTAATCTCCTGAATTTAATAATTTTGCTTTGAAATCTACTACTAAGTACGGTCTACGCCTATAGCTATATGAGGCACAGGGTGTAAAGTTCACTAATCCTCCAAAGAAAAGACAGGGTCCTTCGACCAGACAATTGTAGGGACGTTGTGTATACGCGGTAAACTCTGCTTGCGTGATGCAGGATTTTGCCTGACGTCAGTGTGATGCGTAGTTCGCATGTGGCGATGTTCATGCCGCCACATGAGTATAATAAAGTGTGCAAAACAAATGCATTTCCAATGCAAATGATCGGTTCCAGAGAAGTCACATCACATGCATTGAATGGAAAAAAAATACAAGCATTAAGAATTCAACAAACAGTTAACACCACCACCAAAATTCACACACATATAAAACAATGAACACACAATACACACAACTGTATGTAGTTGTTATAATCTATATAAATAAAACAAAGTTGGTTTAGTTACACCATTTATAACTCAAGAACGGCTGGACCGATTTTTATGATCTTTGATTGCATTTAAACATGGGAAAATAATACGAAAAAAATAATAATGAAGATAATTTACTACGAGTATCTTACATTTTTTTCATACATTTTTTTCCTTCCATTACAGGAATGACAAATAATAAAAATATTCGGTATACTGACACAGGTACAGTTTTTGTCAAAAATATCGGGACTTCCCAAAACGAACAGAAAAACTGAAAGAAATATACTTCAATACACATGCTTATTTATTTATACATACCCTTTCCAAAAACAAACATGAATCGAACTTCTTCAACGCAAAACAAACACAATAACATACACATAGACAAGAATACACACAAACCACCACATCTATATGAAACTACATACTTTATACTTCAACTTTCAATAGAGCAGATTTCCATGAGTCGCGGTTTTTGCTGTGATGAAAGAAAGAGAGTGTTAGAGAGAGATAGCAAAATATGGTAGAATAAGAGAGAGATGTAAAATTTAATTCAGGATCTTCGATAATTTACATGTCATCGTCACTTACTCAAATAACTACTTCAACGTTATGTGATCTAAGTTGATTTTTGAGTGCCAATTTGTTTGCAATCGAATTTGAACTTTGTCAAGTATGCCATTGAGTTTGTTATCCCAAAGCTTGAAAATTATCTAAGATTCTGAATTAAAGATTCAATGAAAAGTGCTTAAAACTAGTTATACTAAACGCCCAAGACTCGTGTCAGTCGCGGTCATTAAACATGAGAGTAGGACAGTGAGTCTCATCAATCAATCAATCAATCAAAAGTAATTTATTCAAATTAGGCTGAGAATCAGCACTTTTCGAAAGTCAAAATTACATAAGATAGTCCCCCAAAACGCCCGCCCTTCACCACTTCCTAGTGCTTTAGACATGCCGTCTCGCAATTTTTTTTAATGACCAATATTGTCAGGAATATTTATTTAAGTGAAGTTAGTAAATCTATGAAGAATTTTAACGCCAAGCTAGGAAAAGAAAATTAAATTTGAAACAGAATTTCTTGTCCATATTCTTTTCCAATAAAGTTTAGTTAATTCTAGAGATAAGCAAGATCAGTGGTGAGGCTACCTCGATGGAAAGGCAGCAGCAGACTTCGATCAATATTAGCACTAGATTAAGGATAAAAAACAAAAACATATCGCTCAAGTGGCCGAGATTGCAAATAGCTTGATTAAAAACCTTAACACATCAATTATAAAGTTTATTATCGATTGCAATATATTTACTACTTCGATTGAAAAATATTTTTAAAATAGGAACAAAAGTGTTTATGGAAAAATAAAACATAACTTCTTAGCAATAAGGTCGAAAAATCTATGTTGCTTCATAAGACCGCAACTTTATTTGTGTTTTTTTTATGTGCTCATCGGAAATTTAGTACTATTGTTGATCGAAGCAGCGTGTGGATGTGGAGGTGTGTCGATGGGGGATTTACACTTAGACGATATTCACCGTGCGGTTGGTCGCTTACCAAATCGCTTAACAAGCCGAATCGCCACCCCATTTACATAGGTCGATAAAAATTGGTGATGAATAAAACCTACTTGCTGATAAATAAACTAGGTAGTTTATTTAAAGCCAATTTTTTTTTTGTTTGTAGTGCATTCAAATTGCGTACACGTCACATATTCTTTGTAACCTATGCAAAGATATGTGTGAGTAGGACAGCGTATTTTGTACGCCTTCTTTCCCTTAGTGCCTTAGTGAAGGGCAGTGATCTTATCGATAACTTTTAATGGTTATTTATATCGATAAATTACCGTTAAAAGTTATCGATAATTAAACTGGACCGTTATCGAATAGTATACGGTATCTCATTTAAAATTAATTTCAAATGTAAGATTATTATGCCTGCTTTTATGATTGGATTTTGGTTCTGTCAACAAATTACACCCGCAGATCCTTCAAAACGACTAGCTAGCGCGTATAGATATATTAACGTGGGTAAAGCGACAATAGTAAATAATACAGTGTGGCAGGGACATCGGAACCCCTGAATCGGTTACATAAAAAAGCGCCGTTTCATGCACTAGGAAACAACGTAAAGTTTTACTTTAAAATAACCTACAAAAAAAAAACGAAGAATCATGTGCTCAATGGTTACAGTGGTAATGTCCCTGCCCCGTGAGAGAGTAGGGCTCTGGAGTTTCTGCTAACATATAAGGTATAACTTGTATGTATGTAAACTTACTTTGCTAAAGGCGACGCCCCTCGTTCAGTTGGGTCTATTCGTTCGTCGAGGCCGCGGTGAACGGAGACTGAGTCTAGCTCCTCCAGGTGAATAGACTGAAGATATTCGGCTGTGCGGAGTTTTTCTAGTGTTGGCTTTTTGAAACTGTGAAATAAGAAATTATTGTTACACTAAAAACATAAAACATTTGAAAGATTATGAATTGTGAACGATTTAATAAAGTCAAAATTTGCAACATAAAATAGTTACTTTATCGTAAAGGTGCAAAAGGAACCTATGACGATGACAAAATAAATCAAACGATTTACTTGCTCTCAAAACGGTGAAGGAAAACATCGTGAGCAAACCGGTATTACTTAGAACCAAAAGACATGTGACATCTACTGGTGTGGTGGATTACGGCCCACTCCCTCTCACAGAGCGGAGGCCTGTGTCCCAGCAGTGGGAACATAATAAGCTGATTATGTATACTTGCTAGAAATACATTTTGGTAAAGGTGAGATCTTATAAAGTGTTATTGTATTCTGCTTGCAAGCAAGTGTGCAAAGTATTAAGTTTGCATACATTATTATATACTATTATTATAATTATATTATTACCATGCAATTATTCACCATTTCATTTTTAAATGTATATGATTAATATTAATCTATACTAATTATGAACTTTTATATTCCACAAATTCCTCAATACTATTTTTTTTTGTCTTGAACAAATTATTCATATTCACATTTATTTATCTACTGTTTACAATAATTTCAATTCGTTTGGTAAAATATCATGAACTAACCTCACATATTAAGCACATTTTTCTCTTAAATATCTTTATGACAGATACTGGAGGTTGCGAAAATTAACGCAATCCGTCTGGCCGTCTGTCAAAAGGATTTCTATTTGTATAGCTAACTTCCAAGTTAGAATTCTTACCGTTATGTAAATGATTAATGATTTTATTTCTGTAAGTAGGCTTGTACAAACACTTTACACGTCATGCAGCCTTTAAAAATGATTTCAATTCGTTTGGTAAAATATTATAAACGGCGTTTTCTATCTGACTACTCTGAAAACTCAGAGGTCACTTTTAAAGTCCAGACATAATTTTGGTCAGACCATGTGAGGACCATGTAGATTGGTGTCTGAAATGGTATTTTCAGGAAAGAACCATAGAGATTGAGTGGGCATGTCCAGTCAGTGCACGCATTTGTCAGTAACCTTGCAGCTCGACTCAGAACTTAAACAGCTCAGCGATTCGACGAACAATATCTTAAATTGCCAGATATACTGCATGTTAATTTAATTACCTATTTCAATATTTGTTATAAATAATTTTTATCGAGTTTACTGCTCAGTTTTACTGTCGAACTTGTTAATAATCATGCATTTATCAAAAAAAAACTACGTTATTTAAGTAAAGTGCACAAAATATAATTTTCACTTGGCAGGTACGAAATCAATCGAAAAAGTGTTTTTGACAAATAATCGCCCAAGGATAAGTATTTTAAAATTGTTGCTACTCAAACTTTTTCTCAAACTCAAAGCATTTATTTTAAATAAACCAATAATATACACTTTTGAATTGTTCAAGGAATCGGTCAGTCAGAAATATGAAGCTAGTTGCCCATTCCAAAGTGTAGTAGGTACCTATGGAGAAGAACGGGCAAGAAACTCCATGGACACTCTTTCAAATCAAAATATTGGTTACATCATTCACGTTGAAATTATACACGTACATACGAGAATGATGTAGAATAATAATTTTAGTGAGTATAAATCTAAATAATCTCTAATAATTTAAAAAAGACAGAAAAATATGATTATTTCTGTTTTTTATGCTTAACGCTAAAACGGCTAAAGGTCTACCCATTTGCCAAATTTCATACAAATCGGGTGAAATTTGGCAAATGGGTAGACCATGACCTAGATTAAACCATAGGATACTTTTTAACCCGACATTATTACGGGATCGAGATGCGAGTGAAAGCTATACAATTGACATACATTTAAATGGTATTAAAGTAAATACGTACGTTTTGAGCAATAAACTGGAACACACGACTGACACCGAACTCATCGCCATCGCTGCCGACGCCATCCATGGCTGAGGGACAAACGTATAAAACATTAATATTATTATTATTACATTCTTGTCCTTATTACGTGGAACTTAAAACATAATTGACAAAACGTGGGTGTACTGCACAAGGTAAAATGGGGTAATGGGGGAATGGGGAGGGGGGGAATGTGGGTGTGTGTGTGTGTGTGTATGTGTGTGTGTGTGTGTGTGTGTGACCGACTGTTCGCGTCGATATCATTCGATCGGAGAGTGAGTCTGGAAGACCCTCGCTTGCCGTTAACAGTTCATGGGAACGTTGCTTGGTCCATTCAGTTCATTCGAACAAAACAATCACATGAGACCGCTCGTGTCGCATCCTGCAAATATTATTGTAGAATGGTCTAATAAATCCTTTTTAATCGCATGAGGGCCGTGTGTCAAAAATTAACTAAAACACAAATAATAAATCGAATCCGCGTGTGAATCGAATGTGTGTGGTTGCGGGTGTGTAGTTGTGTTAATTTATTTTTTATAGAATCAGTTAAATGTTTTGGTCTTACCTGTAGTTGTAGTCCAAACATAGCGAAGGCCCCGCTCGCTAGCGGTATGCCCAGCAAGTTGTACACGCTAGCGAACAGGAAGTTGAGGCGAACACGTCTCACTGTTGTGCGGGAGAGTTCCAGGCAGGCCACTACGTCTAGGAGATCGTTCTGTAACATAAAACTTTATACTATTATATATGTTAGGTAGATTGATCAAGGTTAAGGCTACACTAGCCGCGGTTGATCCGTGGATGGGTGACTTTCTATTTTAATACCGCGACCCCTCCGTGGAAAGCACGTTAAGCCGTTAGATCTGTTTGTCATTCGTGAAACTTTGACAGTCGTTATGGGAAGCCCGAAAGTCTGACAACCAGTCTCTTACCAAGGGTGAACTGGCTCAGTTACTGCGATCAGATAGGCTCCACGTAAAATACTGGTATTCAGCTACATCCGGTTAGACTGGGAGCCGACCACAACATAATTGGGAAAAGGCAGATGATTCACTTCACAACTTGTGAAGTGGTTGGGGAAATTTCACACGCTGTGAAGTGGTTGGGGAAACTTCACAAGCTGTGAAGTGGTTGGGGAAACTTCACAAGTTAAAAAGTGAATGATGAAACTACAAAAAAGAAGTAGTTGGTTCCCCTCGCCACCTACCCTCATGAGCACCAGGTCTGCGGCCTCCACAGCCACGTCAGTCCCGGAGGCGATGGCGATGCCCACGTCGGCCTGCGCCAGTGCGGGCGAGTCGTTCACTCCGTCGCCCACCATGGCCACCTTCTGCCCTTCTTCTTGTAACTTCTGGATCTTTGCTACCTTGTGGGAGGGGAGGACTTCGGCGTACACTTTGTTGATGCCGACCTGACAAAGAATAATAAACATTCATTAATACGAACTTCCATTCAAGCTTTCATCCCCTATTTCACGCTATTTAAAAAATCCTTAGTGCTGACTTTCGTTACATAAGGAACTCTTGCGCAAAATGTCATGCTTCTAGCACACCCAGGCGTTTAGCTTGAGCGCTGTGTGTAAGTGAATTAATGAATTTAAGATTTTTATTAAGTTGCCTAGCTATTGGTAGGCAACTAATTCGCTTATTTAAAAAAAAAAACGACTGAAAAAACCAAACACTTTTCAGTTAGGTATGTTTTTTTAGTCAGATTTATTTTTAATTTTTAATATTTCCTTATTACATTTAAACATATACTTTTGGAAGCTATTTATAAAACTCTTTATTTTGATACTCCACTCAATAAGTATTGAGGTTTTATGTTATTTAAAAAAAAGACTTCCACGGTACAACCATGGAGGTACTTTTTTACCAGCTCTTTATTAGATCTCATAATTGCGTGTTCTTATTTCCGAAAATAAACCATTTATTTTTAAAATGCTTACGATGAGCCCTTCAATTTGTTACCCATATTGCAGTTTTCGAAACAACTTTATTTTTAACACTCCGAACAATTCACACAGCCTCTATATTGTTTTCTTTTAACGTCACTTATTAGTAATGTCTACTACTAATGTATCACATTGTCTGTCTACTTAGCAGTGCCAAATAGATCCCACGAGAATAATCGTTTATTTTCGGAAATACGAACACGCGATTAGATCTAATAAAGAGCTGGTACAATCGTGGAAGTAACTTTTATTGTATTACAGTGATTAATAAAATAATCGATTCAAACTATGCAATTCCAAAATAAAAGTTTCGATTGATAGATGATCTGCCATCAAAGAAGGAAACCCGACGGAAAGAAACCTTTATACGAACGCGCATTGATAGGTGCAGTACAAAACTTAGAAGCTCCACCCCTAATAAGGCATTACTCTGTGGCGCGACGTTCGTGCTAATTCGGAAGATTACCGAAGATTATCGAAGCGCATACATTTTCTGGTTTAACTGTAGAAACCTCTTTTTAGCCCCACTGTGTTTTGTTACTTACTTGTCTTGCTATAGCCACAGCAGTCTTCCTGTTATCTCCGGTCAGCAGACACACTTGTAGACCCATCTTTTTCAGACAGTACACTGCTAAGTGGGCTTCCGGCTTTACTTCGTCAGCCACTCCTATTGTGCAGACTAGTTGGTCTGTGGGCAAAAAAAACAACTTGTGTAAAAAGACGCCTAAACGAAGCTGAGAATCACTTGTTCTTTCCGTCAATGTGATATTTTTTTATGTACTGGATCATACCTGGGAAACTATTGGTAACGGAGATGTTGAAGGTCAAAGTCTAAAAACAAGTTTTAAATCTTGCTAGTGGCAAGGACATCGACGCGCGAAACTGTAACCTTGAATTGAGCAAATGATTCTGGACTCCCTTGCGTAGATTTTTTTTGTAAGTTATCAGAAAAAAAAACTGCTGTTTCATAGAAAAGTGCTATACCTACTCGGTCTATTTTTTTTGTGAATAGCATCTCGAAGTTGACCTTGAGAAGTCGTGACTACTTAACCGGACTATCCTGTGGCTGCCTTAAGCGAACTCAAAGCCAACAGCCAGGGGCGAAGAACTTACATTACTAAGCGAACGCTCGCTAAGGGCACCCCCTGTGGGGTACGGACCTCGGCTTAGGGCGTCGCTGACGGGAGGACAGCAAGATGGGACAGCAGGACAGCAGGATGGGGTTTTGATGATTATTATTACCAACAACTCATTGCACTGATACAAACACATAATACATTTTTGGGAATAAAAATAACAGCGCAACAGTTACTTATAGGTAAACACCACATGCAAAAAACAATAAATTAGGTAAATAAGCTAACTTACTTAGTCATAAGCGCTAATATCGAAAAAAGTTACATTTAAATAAAATTAATGAAATTTTGAGCCTTAGACATTAATAATGGTTAAATTGATAACAATTAAATAAAAACAAAAACAAATGTACAAATTCATAATATATGATACAATTGATAAATTGTTTAAAAATTGTAAAACAAATTAATAAATTAGAAACAATAAGTTAATTCATAAAAAGTATTAACACGAAGTTGGCAAGTACATAAAATTTATTGAATAAAATTGAAAAAAAAAACCGGTAAATGTAAAAGATAGAATTGATAAATTAATAACATTGGTAAAATTGACACAATGGGGAAGGTCGGGCAAAGCTAATTGTAGATGGCTTGACCATAGCTAGGTCCCTACGGCCTACAAAAATTTTGACATTTCGTTCATTCATTTAATTTTATGTTCATTCATGAGTTTGATTTTATTTCACTATTTCGTTATTTTCGGTGATTTCAGTACTTTAAATCAAGTACTTAACATGGAAAGTGTCAGAATTTTGAACCTTAATAATTCCTCGTAATCATTTTCTTCAAAATGTTTTCGACATAAAGTCGAACTCAAAAAAATCTCTACGAATAGCTTTAAACCACAATCTTCTAATTTTAGGGGCTTTCGGGAAATTGTAGACTCCAATTTCGGAGTATCTAGGAACAGAACAACGCGTCAATCTTCGCTAAAATAAAAGAAAACCACATCACGCCTTGTATTACTAGCTTGTGTTGGGAACTAGCTATGACAGCGCCATTTTGACAGTTGCCTTCCCCATTATATAACAATATCTGATTGGAATTAGAGGTTGTTTGGTAAACGATTAAGAATGGCTTTCGGTTTAGCAAGCGAGTCAAAGTGGAGATCAATATAATCATTCTTGCAAAAGGCGAATTGGCTCCCACAGTTATTCTAAAAGGTGGACAAAGGGGTGTCATGGCACTACTTGGGATTCTAGAGGGTGCTTGAAAATTGAAAAGGGCAAGCAAGCTGGGACTTTCAATTTTATGCTTAATGATTTTAAAGGCAAACATTACATCAATTACGTGTCTACGTTTTTCCACAGAAGTCATGTTAAAATGCATAAGTTGTTTATTGTAAGAACGTATTTTTTTTGCAATACCATTGGAAAATGCAAGGTGCCAAGTGAAGCGTTTCTGGACACGTTAAAGTCGCAATGAATGCGTTGCGTAGTGAGGACGCCAAACTACACTATTATATTCCAGGATGCTGCGGATGAGACTGTTATTATTAGTATTTTGGTTTTATTGTGACGAAAGGTTTTGCAATTTCCTAGGACGAACCCTAACACTTTCGAAGCTCTTTTTAAAATACTATCGATATGTGATGTGAAAGTTAACTTCTTATAAAAAATTACACCTACATACACATTATCGGGCTCAGCTACGGCGCAGGCTGGCACTTCGTCGAGCAAGGGTCGGGGGGGACAGTTACGTCGGGGTCTGCGCGAGGGACCTCGGCGGGGAGGTCGGGATGTTGGTTTTTGCTTTTTGTGCACTATACTGGTGGTCATACTGCTCTCCTGGATGACAGTTACCTGGATGACAGTTATGTGGTCATCGTGGTCGGTGAGGACATGCCATGGACGGCGGACTTGGCCAATGGTGGAGGGGGCATAACGGACGGCCTCGACAACCAGAGGGTTGCGGTGATTCGCAGCGGTATCGAAGAAACGCTTTAAGATGTGTTTTATGAATTCCAAGAGCCCTGTTAAGTTGCATGATTTTTCACACCTAAACACAAAAGAATCAGGGTAACCCGTGAATTTGATATTTTCGTACGTTTTTTTTTGCAATTCCTTATGGTTGTTTTCGCGGCCGTATCAAACATGTATTTATAGAATTATAAAAATAAAAGCATCAATATATCTCCCTTAGTTCATATTACCATAATTATATACCAGTACATTTATTATTGACTGACTATTTCATGAGATCATGGTATTTGAGGCCAACTTAAGGTGGCTCTAGTCGACGGCTCGTTAGTTTATTTACAAATTAATTTAGTTTTATTTACTTATTGAAAAAGACGACGATTTATATCGAAAACGTGCGTATAATTTTATGAACAGAACTTTGGGCGTAAAGATGTTATAAAACAAAAAAAAAAAAAAACTACTGGATGTATTTATTAAGACATTAAAGAAAGAAAGAAAAAGTATTTATTGTGACTCAAAAACACTGCAACAGATAGAAAATCCTCCCTGGTACGTCACAAACGAGACAATTCACACGGATTGAAAGATAAAAAAACTGTCAAAGAGGAAATAAAAACTTATATTACCACATACTCAACCAGATTAAAAGTTCACCCAAAAGAATGAAATTAACCAAGTTACCTTCTCAAGACTGAAAAGAAGGGCACCGCAAGATCTACTTGATGATGGGGCAGTGGCTTTATACCGTGCTAGATCAGGACAGATTGCATTAAAAAGAAAGGGAGAAAAAATGTGACTCGCGCAGTAATACGCAGTACGTATTACATGCTGTGCGGACCACTAATAAATTGTGATCAGCGTAATGGCTTACCGTTAATAGCGGCCAGTACAGCAGTTCTGCCCAACTCCTCATCCTGCTGCATGGCTTCCTGAACTCTCCGGGGGACTGTGACTCCATTCCTGGACATCCACTCACGATTGCCTATGAGGACTACTTGTTCTACATTCTGTGGAAAGATTGAAATGTTGCAGACACATTATAACGTTTCGCCGTCCTCAAAAAGATTTAGAGAAGTTCTGGAGGATGTTTATGGAATATCTCTGGCAAAATTGCTGGAGTATTTAGCGCTATCTAGCGACATAGGGGAGACCCCCTAAGCATCGATGGTTATCAACTGGGTGACTGAGAAATTCGACCTAATACTTGAAATGGGTTATACTAGAGGTCATTAGCAGAAAACTAAGTCTAGTTAACTTGAGGTCACAATTGGGTGGTTATTTTATTTTATTATTTTATTTCTTTAGAAAACTTCCAGCTAGAATACAGATAGTTGACAGATAATGAAAGAAGGCCAATTAAAAGTTGTCACTGACAATAAGAGGGTAGCACAAGAAACAGTAGACAGGCAAGATAAAGTAAGAATAAGTCAGCACTCGGAGAAAATTAAGAAAAGAATGAACAGGTTTTAGTGATTTTCAAAGAAGTTGTTACACAGTATTTTTTTTAGTTTAGGAACACTGGTGGAGAATAAATCTAGATTATCAACACTCTTCACTTCACTCTTTCACCGGCTTCATAAGGTCCATAACTCATTTGTTGGGCTTGGTATAACCTTTTATAACAAGTTGCCCTCTTCTTTACTAGATTTTCCTTTTAATGCGTTTAAGGCCCAAGTAAAATCCAACCTTTGTTCAAAGACATATTATTCCATTAACGACTACTTAAACGATAAGAACTGTTGGTCGCTGTGATTAACTCAAGACAATGTTCGTGTTCTTTCTCCAGAATCAGCTTACTAACTGACAGGGTATATGAGTTCATATAATTTTTTAATTTTTTTATTTGACGGTATAAGTCAATTATTTTGTTGTCTTCATTTATTATTGACATGATCTACTCATTACAATGTTTTTAATGAGCTGTATTGCAATATATGGTTAGCTAGCGACCTCGACAATTGATAATATTATTCTTGCCTGAGCAACCAACAGCAGGTTCGTCATGCTCCCTTAGATGTCACTGCTTGCGGTAGTGTCGGGGGTCGGGTTTCCTCCTTCTCTCAAATATGGCGAGGGGGGTAATGGCTGACCTTTGCGTTATGCTCGTGAACGGGTGCTGCTTGTGGTGACTGGTCGTCTTGCTGTCTTTGGTTTTATCATTGTTACAGTAATTGTTCTGTTGATTTATTTTACTTTGATGGTCCTAGTTTATCATTTATTTATTTTATTTGTTTGTATAATAATTCCAGTATTGCATATGTAAGCTGCCATGCACTTTAGGCCTGAAGGCTTTATTTATGTATTTGTGTTATTTACATGCAATTTTTTTTTCTTTTTTTTTTTGTCATTGGCGTTTCGGTAATTACTTGCAATTGTTTAGAATCAAGTTCTTCTAACTGAACAGACAGCTGTGCTGCTGGGGAGTTTGTTGCGCCACTTCTTCTTCCCAGCTAAAGCACTAGGAAGTGGTGAAGGGCGGGCTTTTTGGGGGACTGTCTTATGTAATTTTGACGTTCGAAAAGTGCTGATTCTCAGCCTAATTTGAATAAATGACTTTTGATTTTGATTTTGATTCTGTTACCGAGCTGTCCCAGTTCTTCGTTATTTTTTATTAATTTTCTGTTTTGCTACCACAGTAAAAAAATATGAAAGAACTACTCCATTCCAAACATTTAATTGAGACTTTTATGAACGATGAAAATTAGTGATCAAAAAAAAAAATGCTTGCCAAAAACCTACATAATCTCAGAAATAAAAGGTCTTAAGTAAAAACCGAAGAACCATCCAACTTTGCCCCTAGTTAACTGGACTTGATTTGTTGCTAATGACCTAGTATGACTTTTCAAGGAGTAGGTCGAATTTTCCTGTCACCCTGTATAACCCTGAAGCCGGCAAAACGTGGGTGTGTTAGACACCTCTGCTTATCTCTTTGAGGAATAGAGCGTGAAGTTAAATGTAAAACTTCGCCTGTAGCCTAGCTGCCGCTTGAACCTAATACTAAATTGTTAATATCTCTATGCGTATGTTTTTATTGGAATTTAATTATGCAGCCCCTTGGATTTATATCTGTAAATGTTGTACATTTATTGCAAAATAAACAAATATTGCAAGTGCACCCAATAGCCAGCATTAGCCAGTTTTAAGGCGCGGTAAGAAGCAACACTGATGAAAGAACAACAACAGCGCACCGGGGCATTAAAAAACAACGATGCGTTTGATGTTAGTTAAATCGAGTGACCACCAGAATAAAATAATTAAATTATAAAATGAATGCACTGGTCAGTGGAATAATTTTTTGGTACTTCTTTAGTTGATTGAATTTCTTTTAATATAATTACATAAAAATAATAGTTTACACTCAACATTTTGATATTTAAGCGACGATTTTTTTTTTGAGCTTTTTGTTTAGTCTTGTTCTAACATGACATTATTTTATTTTGATGAAATATTTTTAATGTCTTTTTTACATTTGACTATATACAATACTTTTTCTGGCTTGTAAAATATACCTAACCGCCTAACTGAGCGCCTAAACAAAAAACAACCGATTTCCAAAAAAAAACTCTACAAAGCGAAAAATTACTTTAATTTCGGAAGTCGGTGTCTTTGGTTTTGTATTTTCGTTTTTAGCCACCGACTTGTTGGTTGACCACTAAGAAAAAATTAAATAAAAAATATACGCTCAGTGGAAAAAATACGTATTATTGAAGCTAATTTAAAACCCACTCATCAGGACTTGACCAAATTTATATGGGTGGTCCCATATAAGTAGGTATACCGTTTCAAATAAAATAAGAATTTTTCAAATCGGTTTTTAATCGCAGAGTTCTGAGGTAACAGAAAAAAAACAACCGAATTGTGAACCTCATTCTTTTTTTGAAGTCTGTTAATAACGGAGATTTTTACGGTGTCCTACATTTGGACAGAGCCTTAAGACACCAACCTCTCCAGCAGCCGGTTGGTCCGTCCGTATCAACGTGTGCAGGCGCGCTGCCGCTTGTGCCGAACTTAGAGCCGCGTCACCGCACGGAGATACAACCTCCACTGGTACGCCTTCTACCATGAAAGTACTGCCTGATCTGTTAAAGTAATTATAAGATATCATTTATTTATCCAAAACATGACAGCACAGTCATGTCGGTCATTTAGCGATAATTTTTATTTAATTAAAAGGTTAAGCTTAAGTTCAAAGTCAAAGCATTTATCTTATATATAAAATTCAAGTGTCACAATGTTAGTTACCATACTCCTCCGAAACGGCTGGACCGATTTGTATGGAATTTTGTTTGCATATCGGGTAGGTCTGAGAATCGGCAAACATCAATTTTCAAAAAAAAAAAGAAGTAAAACAACGTTTGCGGGGTCTGGGTTTCATATAAAACCATTAACAGGCACTTTAGAATTGCCAACCATTTCTGATTGAATGACCGACTTGGTCATTCAGTCATAAATTCAAAAGTCGCCAATAATTTTTGGTCTTCATCTGAAGGCTCATTCTTGCACCTATAAAACATTCAAACTCAAGTCACAATCTCATCTTAGGGACAATCAATGTCAAACACTTGTCAACATTTTATGAAAATTGATTTTTATCAGATTTATTTATGACAGATTGAGACTTAGATTAGAATGCGAACGATCTGAAAAAACGGGATCTGTGTGTCTGAACAGTGTCTATACAGCATCTACATGGTATATGTGGCGTCTAAACAGTGTCTACGCAGCGCCTCAAGTGTCTATGCTGCATCAAAAGTGTCTATACTGCGTCTAAACGGTCTATGTGGCGTCCAAACAGTGTCTTCGCAGCGCCTAAAGTGTCTTTGCTGCATCAAGTGTCTATACAGCGTCTAAAGGGTAAAAGTGGCGTCTAAACTGTGTCTATGCAGCGCCTTAAAGTGTCTAAGCTGCATCAAAAGTGTCTATGCAGCGTCTAAATGGTCTATGTGGCGTCTAAACAATGTCTTTGCAGCACCTAAAAGTGTATATGCTGCTTCAAAAGTGTCTACTTGGCGTCTAAACGTCTACGCAGCGCCTGTGTCTATGTTGCGTCATCAATGTCTATCCAGCGTCTTTTTTGTCTAACCAGCGTCTCACGTGTCTATGTGGCGTCTAAACAGTGTTTATGCTTCACCAAAAGTGTCTATTTGGCGTCTAAACAGTATCTACGCAGCGCCTTAGTGTCTAAGCTGCATCAAAAGTGTCTATGCAGCGTCTAAATGGTCTATGTGGCGTCTAAACAATGTCTTTGCAGCACCTAAAAGTGTCTATGCTGCTTCAAAAGTGTCTACTTGGCGTCTAAACGTCTACGCAGCGCCTGTGTCTATGTTGCGTCATCAATGTCTATCCAGCGTCTTTTTTGTCTAACCAGCGTCTCACGTGTCTATGTGGCGTCTAAACAGTGTTTATGCTTCACCAAAAGTGTCTATTTGGCGTCTAAACAGTATCTACGCAGCGCCTTAAGTATCTATGCTGCATCAAAAGTGTGTATTCAGCGTCTGAAGTGTCTATACAGGGTGGCAGTGGTATTGACGCGCTAACTGTAAACATGCATTCAGCACATGATTCAAAACCCTCAAGAGCACACATTTTAACCCGGTTATGAAAAACAAAACTGCTGTTTTCTTGAAAAGTACTCGGCCATAATGTATGGAACAAAGAAACCTGTACTATCGTGTGTACGTATAAATGGTAACGGGTTGCGCGTCTATGTCCCTGCCACCCTGTTTAGCGTCTAGACAGTGTCTATCCAGCGTTAACTTAGCGCCACTTGTATTTAATAGAGGTTTGAGGAACAGGGTGTGAAGAGGACCCTCCGACCAGACGGGTGTCGTGTCAAACTCAAAGCATTTATTTCAAATAAACCATTAACAGCCCTTTTTGAATTGCCAAAAAGTCGGTCGGTCAGAAATATAAACTAATTGCCCATTCTAAAGCGTGTCTGGTGGGCAATTGCCCGACGAGTAGTTTCGGGACGTTGTGTATAAGCTAGTTGCGCGGTAAACTTTTCTTGCATGATGCAGGATTTTGCGTGACGTCAGCGTGATGCGTAGTTCACACGTGGCCGCTACAGTATAGCGGACTGGCGCCCGCAACTCCACGTCCAAGCGGGTATTTAGCTTGGTTGTGTGACTCACCGCGCCTGGTTGTTAAAGTTGACCAAGTTGAGCGGCTCCCGCTCCGCGATGCTCTTGAGACGCGCGCGCAGGCCGCAGCCCGGCGCGGCCACGAAGCTGACGCACGTGAGGCCGCTGTGGCCGCCGAGGGCCGCACTGCACCAGCGGACTATGGCTGTGGGACGAATTGGAGTATAAGTTTTATTGAAACCATTCAAATTGATTATACTCGACCGCTAATAAGACATGGAGTTTCAGAAAATGTTCCGTTTATAATGTCATCACCAGAGATCTTTACGAATAGTAGTGTGCCAAAATGTACTCGCTTATTTAGTTTCGAACATGTAACACCTAGTGATGTAATTAACGTCTTTAACACACTTAAGTCTAAAAACACTGGTGATTACTGGGGCATCTCCATTAAACTTTTAAGTAATATAATAGTCATCGTAGCCCCCTATCTAGCTGTTACTTTTAATAAATGTGTTGATCTAGGAACATTTCCTGACCTCATGAAGTGTTGTAAAGTCATACCATTATTTAAATCAGATAATAAAAATTAATTCCATCTTACCAGCATTTAGCAAAATATTTGATAAGTTAATACTTAAGCAGCTGCTTAGACATTTTTATTTAAATAGCTTCATTCAGAATGAATAACATGACTTTACAAAAGGACGTTCGACTACAGATGCGGGTGTTGCTCTGCTGAAACACATATTTAATGCATGGGAGAAATCGCAAAATGCTATTGGAGTTTTCTGTGATCTCTCTAAAGCCTTTTATTGCGTGCACCATGACACGCTTTTGCGTAAACTACGTCATTACGGTGTCCAAAACGAAGCTCTCAACGTAATAAATTCTTATTTACACAATAGGTTCCAATGTGTAGATGTCGATGGTGTGAAATCATCCGGGCTACCAGTACAGTGAGGTGTACCTCAAGGCTCAATACTGAGTCCATTCTTGTTCTTAGTGTATATCAATTACTTACCATTATATTTAAATGATATGTGACGTTGTACTGTTTGCAGATAATACCTCTCTTATTTTTAAAGTATACAGGAATGGACAAGATTTTGAGGACGTAAGCAGTGCACTCTCAATGGTTACGGATTGGTTCACGTCAAATAACCTACTTCTCAATGCCAAGAAAACGAAATGTGTAAAGTTCGTCTTACCGAATGTGAGAAATCTAGGACTCAACATCGTCTTACATAAAGAGCTCCTTGAAACTGTAGACTCGGCAGTTTTTCTGGGCATAACAGTACCTAGATGCAAAACTTCAGTGGGGCCCACATATATCAAGCCTAGCGGGGAGGGTCAGTTCAGCCGTCTAAGCCTTGATTTTGATCGGATATCCAGACGCATATTTACCTAAAGTTGAGATGTTGGCTAATATGGAATGCGCTTTTGTATCGAAAAAATCCCGCGGTTCCGGAATCAACAAATTTTGAGTTTTTTTTTCTTACACAGAATCGGATGAATCTACCTACTTTTTATTGTAAAGAATCCCGGGATTTTATTTTAATATTTTTTAAGTCGCTTCCTTCTAATAATACACCCAATACTCCGCCGACCGCCACCCGACTAGTTATGCTTTAACGGCGTTCCTGGAAACTCGGTTTTTTTTTAATTATGACGTCCAGAACTCAGTTACTAGGTAATACGACACCCTTTGTTAAGACTGGTTGTTCGACTTTCGGGCATCTGACGACCTGTAACGACTGTCAAAAGATCTGCGAATGACAGCCGGCTTTACGAGAGACACGGAGGGGTCTTGGTGTGTAAAGATGGTCACCCATCCACAGACCAACGCTGCAAGCGTATCTTAACCTGATTGATCGACCCGTACGGCTGATATTACTTAGCCACAACCTCTCGTCGTCAGAGTCAGATCATTTAGATATATTGAATCACCCACAGCATAAGCAAAATCAGCCCATTATGTTCCCACTGATGGGATACAGGCCTCTTCTCAGTGAGCGGGTGGGCAGATGCCACATGTCTTCGAATGTTTGGTTCTAAGACATGCCGGTTTCCTCCTAGGAATCGCGCTAGACGAGAAGTTACAATGGGGACCCCATATAACATCTCTCGCGGGGCGAATTAGCTCGGCCGCATATGCTGTTAGAAAGATAAGACAGTTAACAGACGTTGAAACCGTGCGTTCGGTTTATTTTAGCTACTTCCACAGCATTATGTCATACGGCATTTTACTGTGGAGTCGGGCTGCTGACATTGAAACCATTTTTATTTTGCAAAAGAGAGCTGTCAGAGCCATTTACAATCTACGTCGCCGCGAATCTCTTAGGGAACTATTTAAGAAGATTAATATAATGACTGTACCTTGCCAGTTCATTTATGAAAATATTATGTATGTAAGAAAAAATCTGCATCTATTTAATAAAATAAGTGATATACATAATATTAACACTAGAAATAAAAATAAAATAGATCAACCATTTTTCAGACTATCTAAAGTACATAGATCTTTTATGGGGTACTGTGTTAAATGTTACAACAAAATACCTTGTGAAATATTGCAATTAAATGAAAGAAAGGTTAAAAAAACACATTGTAAATAAGCATATTACAAATTAGATGATTATATCCTAGATAAGAATGCTTGGAAACATGCTGGTCCTGCTCCGTAGGACAATATAGAGTATAGACAAAATCATACGAGTTGCTTATTGTGTTGTATAATTTGTTATTTTTACTTTACTCACACACTGACTTATTTCTAATTAATATTTTAGGAAAATCATATATTTTTATCAATTGTGGTATAGTGTTTTTATTCTTGGTGCATCGTCTTCAGATATAAAAATTGTATACAAAATATTATAAAACATTTTAAGTGTAACGGCGGAGTTTCTTGCCCCTTCTTCTCCATACAAAACTAGAACTAAAAAATAGAACTGATTCTAGGCGCCACTTAGGTAACCAAGGTATTGGTTACCTAAGTGGCGCCTAGAATCAGTTCTATTTTTAATGTAAATGTTGACGTTCAAAAGTGCCTTTATATGGGCCTATTTGAAATAAATGCTTTGACTTTGACCTCATGATGTGCTCCTTCACCGTTCAAAGTGCAGTGGTGATGAAATAATTAACACAAAGTAAAGCGCCTGTCTGGGTTCGAACCTACGACCTACAACTCGTAAGTCGCGGCCGTTACCTCTGGGCCACCACTTCTCACCAATGATAATTTATTTATTTTGTAAATTGGTTTCAAAATAACACTCTTACACGACTTTTTTTTTAAATCAAAACTTACCTTGATTGTTGAATGCGTTCAAGTTCCTAGGGTTGATCACTTTAGCAGAATTTTTTTATAAGTAGGGCTTTTCGTATAATTTTCAGTGACAGCCCGGGTTCTAGATTCGTGCCCGGTTATGAACGAAATGTAGATGTAATATACACCTCCACCTCCTTCGGACATTACAAGCACAAATGTGTCGCTGACCTGACGCCACCGGGTGCTCCGAGTTGAGCTCTGCAGTGAGCACGCAGGCCAGCACAGCACCCAGCGAGCTGGACGAGCCTGTCAGCAGGGACAGCTTGGCCACCGTCGCCCTGCCGCGGGTTATTGTGCCTGTCTTGTCGAAGATTACTGTTTGGACCTGTGCCCAAAATTACAATGTTGGATTATAGTGGCCTTCGTTCAGTTCGTACAATATTTTAGAGTATTTCTGTAAAAAAAAAAAACATAACATATTTTGGCTCGAAATTTATAAATAATTTTTGAGGGGTTCATTCAGGGGGGTTCAAGGACCCCTACGGCGAAAGGGAAATCTTTAGCAAATTTGGCAGATCCTATTTTATAAGATTATGAACTTTAAACTGTTACATAGCACAAACTTTAGGAGAGCAGATCTCCTCCATATTTAATAAATTTACTTTTCAAACACAAACCACTCCTTGACACAGAAGAAAGAAGTGGAACATGCCTTTTAAGCGTCTACAAAGTTGTCTAGTGTCTATGCAGCGTCTATAAAGACACTATAGAGTCTATACAGTGTCTATAGTATGGCATACCTTGTAGGCATTTTCCAACTGTTCGGCGACTTTAATTTATTTATTTAAGTTTACATGCCCAACATTACAAAACAGAATTCCAAGGCGTTATACAGAGTGACACACATACTTATTTACGTAGGTCAGGTAAAATGGAATTAAAAAAGAAAAAAAAATGTAAACACGACAAAATAACAAAATGACATATAAACATAACATATTGCAATCATGTAGCGTCAATCATTATTTATACACAACTTATTATCTTTCATCCATCTTCTCAAAACATTCACGACACAAATCTTTCCATCTCCCGGCAAACAGGTCACAGTCCGGTGTTGATGTTAGAAGAACGTTGAGCATAGTGAGGGGCGAGTGAGCGAGTGCTACTGTGCGTGCTGACGGTACGGCTAGTAGCCGGTGACTTCGCGGCTTGACTAAATTAATGAGTGGTTCCATCTTGGCGGCCCACCTCTGTGGCCACAATTACTGCAGCTGGAGTGGCCGGGGCCTCACGGAGATAGTGAAGTGGAACATAACTTGTGAGCGTCTATGCCGTGTCTATAGTGTCTCCGCAGTGTGTAAAGTGTCTACACAGTCACAGATAATATAATACTACGTACAGATATCCAACCCCATACATAGAAATTACACCTTCCTAAGTCTGACTATTGAGCGGGCTATTTTTTTTGTCGTCAAAATTTTCAACAGATGGCAGCATCCTGACTCACTAATTGCCAAAGACAGTAGTTTTACAACCCACGAATTACTTTTAAAACGTTTCGTGCAATCCTTTTTATATGAAATTTTATAGTTCCGGGTTCCAGGTTTTTACGGGAATAAGTAACGATAGTGGTTACTGTGATGACAGGAAAAATTTATTAAAACGCCATCTATTGCAAAGAGCTTTAAACAAAACAGATGGCTACTTTTATCATTTTATGGGTCCGAATTGAAGTTAAAGGCTTTATTTATGTGTTTTGTTGAAAATACGTGCAATAAGAGTGTAAATAGATAAATCAGCATTAAACAAGGAAGTTCTGAAGTTAAGTTCTAAGTTCTTCCGCCGTTTATCCCTTTCTAATAATTGTTAATTTCAAAATGGTTACATAAGCTGCCATCTATGATATTTTTTCAAGACTAAATATAATTTGTTCGAGTTGAGACCCCATGACGCAGTGTATATACGAGTATTTTCCTTGAAGTGTCTATAATGTCTACGCAAAGTGTCTATAAGTGTTTTTGCAACGATCTACATACCTTGTGAGCATTCTCCAGCGGCTCGGCGCCTTTAATAAGCAGTCCCATCTTGGCGCCCACTCCCGTGGCGACCATGACAGCTGTCGGAGTGGCCAGGCCTAATGCACACGGACAGGCTATGGCAAGTACAGACAGAGCGAAGTGGAAGGCTGTTTGGATTATCAGTTCCCAGTCCGCATAACCTGCGTTTAGGTACATTTCCTGAAAGGGAATATTGGATAGGGTGAGTTTTTTAGCATGGATTTGATGGTATACCCTACAATATTAATCGGAGATAGGGGTTGTCTTTTTCGTAATATTTCTTCTCAGGGAATTATGAATCCGAACAACAAACAACCGCTATCGTTTTCATTCGTGGAAAATGTTGACTTCAGTTATTATGAAGTGAAATCTAATTGTCCGATGTTTTTTTTTTTCATGTCAAAGACTTTATAATTTCTGTTTTTGAAATAGAATCTGTAAATAAATGACGTCCCCAAATCATCATATAATAACGTCCTGCTGGGACACAGGCCTCCTCTCTGTGAGGGAGTGGGCCGTAATCCACCACGCGGGCCCAGGGTTGGTAGATGTCACATTTCTTCTAATTTCTGGTCCTAGTACATGCCGGTTTCCTCACGACGTTTTCACTACTACTACACTTGGTAAAGCAAGTTTAAGTGGAGATTTTATTACACCTAAAATGAAACCTCCACGGGTTACAGGAATATTTACTTACAGGCGTAATAAATTTGATTCTATCAATATTCAGGGCTCCGCTTATGATCCAGCAGACGAGGGTCAGCAGAGATAGAAACACTACTAGAGGCACGAAGTAGCTGTAAAAAGGATATAATATTGAGGTTAGTTTTCATAGTAATTTTTATAAAAAGTGCGATAGAAATGTCAGACAACCTGAAAAAAAATTGCTGTTCACAATATTTTGTTTTTGTCGAGTTACGCAAACATAAACCGGATGAAATGGTAACCGTCTTGAAACAAATAGGGTATAATAGGTAACGGAGTAGAAGCCTAACACAAACACGCACACTAAGGTTGCTTAGAAGAGATCGCAGAAAGCGATAAGGCCACCCATTGTTTTTTTTGTAGATTGATTGTTTTTAAAAAAATGTAATTTAGTGGTGTACAATAAAGTATATATAAATATAAGCCTATGGCATATTTTTTCAGAAGTTGGTCTACCAATAAATACCACAGATTTATAGTATACTTTTGATGTAGAACAATAAAAACAGTAATTTTATAAAAATTAATAAAAAATAAACCAAATTCATGCGCACGTGCCGCTTGCACACCCTCGCCCGGCCGCGTCCCGCGCGCACCACATTAAAGGCCGCAATAGCCAGCTGGTTGATATTTTCCACAAAATACGTGTAACTATGACCCCTAGCCAACGTGTAACCAAGTAACTGGGTTCTGGAGGTCAGCTTTGCAGTCGCTCCATGTAAAATACTGGTATTCAGCTGCATCCGGTTAGACTGGAAGCCTAATCCAACTTAATTGGGAAAAAGCAGGCAGATGATAAAGTAAGTACAGTCAAACCAGAAAAAAGTTGCGCTTCGGAAATTTTCGTGTTAATACAACCATAATGTTATACTAAAATACCTAGGAAGGATCGTAGCAGGTGGCGTTCAGTATTTTCTGCTTCCCTTATGTATGTATGTGTATGAAACTCACCCAGCAATAGTATCAGCCAACCGCTGCACAGGCGCCTTGCTGGCTTGAGCGTCTTCTACCAGTCTCACTATCTGAGCCAAAGTGCTCGCCTCGCCAGTGTGAGTCGCTGTTACTATTAGAGCGCCGTGCTGGTTTATACTGCCGCCGATTACTACTGAATCTGTGGGATAAAATGGTCAAAATAAATTCATTGTTGAATCTGGCAGCGAGAGCTACTACATAAAGAGAGAGAAAGAGATAAAATACATGGCAAAGGTTTGTATTTTTCTGTTAACTATTATGACTTGATGACCTAACCCGATTCTGGCTTGACGTCGACTTACCAGACACTAATTATGTAAACTGCAGACGGAGGATCGAAAAAAAACCAAAGTTATTTTAAAACTAATTTATTTTAAAGGAAATTACTACAATTAAATTGGTGAAACCTATTCGATGCTAGAATATGGAATGACAAAAATATGTATCAAAAATAACTAATTGCTAATGTCGAATTTCGATGCAGTTTTTATGCACTCGGCGTAAATTGAAGGAATTGCAGCGTCGGAGATATGCATTAGGGATCCGTATTTAACACCTCCACCCGCAGATCAGCAACTATTTGCTCATGTTGAGAGAAAATATTGCTGGGACTCCATCTCGCTTCCTGGTATCGCTGGTCACATCTTCATAGTTATGCTGCTTCTTGTCGTCTGTTCTGAGGTTCCAATATTTATATTTGCGACTTATTACCGTAATGATGAGTATGGCTGCGCATAGAACAATGATGTAAAATGGTATGGTTGTATGGTATAAGACAACTGACTGAGTCTTGTCGATCTGAATAGGGCTTTCCATTAATACTTTGTTCTGGATGCTGTGAAGTTCTTCCAGGTTTACTGAATTGAGGCCAATGATGGGGGTGGAATCAACCGTTTGGTTCATCTGGTTATAAGGGATCTTTGATAACTTTAGTGGCTGTCCTTTTATCTCGTTGCTGTCGTTAATTATTGTGAATTCCGTTGTTTGCAAGTAGCAATCCATGGGGATGGTGACGAGGTAACTTCCTTGTAAAATATTAAAGTCTTTTCTGCCGCAGGCTAATTGTACTTTGGTCGGCTGGGGCAATGAAAGAACGTAGTGTTGGTCATCCAGTTGTTCTACTGCTTCTTTGGAGAGTGAAATCTTGGTGAATTGGCAGTTGTCTTCTAGACCTTGGTTGATGATGAGCTCTTGGATACAATCAGGCTTTGTCCGGATCTGATGACTTGTCTTCTTTTCACAGAGATGGATGCTGCTGTACTTCGGGCATTCAGCCTCCATGTACACGAATGATTTCTCGTTTGTTGCTATGTAGGGAGTGGGAGGAATTAGGGCGAGTTGTTTCTTATTAGGTACAATGGATAGCTTGTATAGATCGTAGGTGTCTTTAGAGACTATGGGGAAACTGTATACTATAACTATTATTTTCTCAATAAAATAGGAACCTGGTTTTATTAGATTATAATACTCTCGTAACTCTAAGTTTAAGATTTGATCTTGATTGTATATCGATTTTAACCTATCTATCATAGGCCTTAACACTTCTATATCGATCATAGAATGGTGGGTGCTAGACGCGCGTATAAAAGCCATTATATTTTCTAACCTGATAATTTCAAACATTAAATCTTCTACATTATTGGTTATGATTCCTAAAATTTGGGCAAACTTTGCAAACTTTATTAAACTATAATCGGTATAAGCATTTTTCTCAAGGAGTAGTTCTAATGTTGCATTAATTTTTCCTGATTTTTTGTTATTTGGTCTAGATAGTGCTGTGCTGGGACATCCATTCTTTACTGAGACTGATGTGGTTATTGAATTCTGAGACTATTTTATTTTCATTATTTTGTAAAGTTTTAATGGCCTCGTCATATTTTAAGGCATCTATATAATCTAAATTGCCAGTTACACTTTTTACTACTGACCCAAGGCTATCTACAAGACCTCTTTTGGCTCTAACAGGTTCCAAAGATTTTACTTGTTGTAGTACCTTACTAAGTTTGTGAGTAAGATATTCAATCTGATATTCGTAAAGCATGTAAGTCTCGTTATTAAGTCTAGTTCTAAAAGTCTTAAGTTGCAACTGTACGGAGTTTATTTTATCTTCAATGTCAGTTAGTTGTATATACTGTATGAATGAGTGGTAATGTGTGGTTAGTCTAGTCAGTCCTAATCTGTACGGTAATAGTCCTGGTCCATCGGCTAAAGTCTCAAGTCTTATCTCTTGAGGGTGTGTCGCATGGATTGTCAGTAGCAGCAGGATCCTGTAACAATTGGCTCGCTTTAGGAACTCGTTTCAGCCGCGATTTGGCTATAGGGCCACGTTTTTTTGAAGTGTATATGTGTATAGGCAAATCGGCGAGTACTGTATCTTGCGTGTAACGCGGTGCCGCTTTCTGGCGACTAGCAAAAGGGTTTTTAATAAAAACTTGTTGCTGTGGGGCATATTCTATTTCGGGCTCGCGGGTTTTGTTCCTGTTATTAATTAAAGCTGTACGGTTTGCAAGAGATGATTCGTTAATGATTTCATAAACCTTTTTCATCTGTTGTCTATGATTCTGTGCATATTGTTGCAAGATGTGCTCTGTCAGGTCTATATCGATTGGGTCCCTGGGGTCAAAATGTCCAGTCAATAGGTCAAATGGTCTACACTTAGTGAAGCTATGGATAGAACTATTATATGCTATGATGGCGTATTGCATGAGATTGACTATTGGTTCGTCTTTATTTTGCAGTCTAAGAATTCTAATGTGCTCCAATAACGTTTAATGAAATCGTTCGATGTTACCATTGTCATTTGGACTATGAGGTAGAATTTTGTGGTGAGTTATCTTATGAAGACGTATAAATTCGGAGAAAAGCTGATTTGTAAATTCGGTGCCATTATCAGTGATAATAGTCATGGGTAGTCCATGATGAGTACAAAAACGTAGCAATGCTTGTATGATACTGATAGCGGTACCGTCGCGCAAATGATACGCTTGCCCATATTTCGTGAAAACGTCAATGAAAGTCACGTATTTTTCGTTCTGAACTGTAAAGAGGTCCATGTGAATGATTTCAAGTGGTTTTGTAGCTGGGGGCACTATGTTGAATTGAGGTTTAATTGGATTTCTGTCGTATTTAGCTTGACCGCAAATGGTACACTCATTAATAAATTTGGTGATTTGATCTTTCATCTATGGCCAGTAATATTTTCGTGAGAGGGCTAGATTACATTCATTTATCCCACGGTGGTTTGTCTTACCGTCATGATAGTGTCGGATAATGTCTTTTTGTCGGAGGTATTCTTTAACATTCTCGAGTTCCGTTTTAGCTAATACTAGGTTAAATGAAGAACTTCTAAATTTGTCTTGTACAATTGGTACTATTGAATACATGGCTAACGGTGGATTTATTAATCGGCCATATTATATAATTTTAACCTTAGGGTTGACATACTCTTTGATAGCATTGATAATGTCGCACTCTAGGTTAGATTGTGAGATTTGGACTTCAATTCGTGTATGGTTTTCAAAAGGTTTAGTTACTGTCGGACGGCGTTTTATGTCGCCAACTATGGTAAAACGAATCTGTCGATGAAATTTATTGAGAGGTTCATCTGTAATGGGGATTTCTAATATAGGATGTTCATTACTGGTATGTACGGTGTCCGTAGAGGAGTTTGTCGGTGGCGGTGGTGCCTCAGATGGGTTGTTAATTATTGACCTGAGATCCTTAATACTTTCGATCAGTGAGTTGATCTCATCTGTCTCCTCATTATAAATTTCTACACGGGAGAGAGCATCAGCATTGGTGTTAAATTTGCCTTTCTTGTACACTACGGTAAAGTCATATTCGCTAAGTCTTAGTCGCCATCTGGTCAGTCGAGAGTTGGGTTCTCTCAAGTTCACCATCCATTGTAATGGTTTGTGGTCAGTCAGTACCTTAAACTTCCTACCAAAAAGATAAGGTCTAAAGTACTTTGTTGCCCAGACTATGGCAAGTAACTCTTTCTCGATGGTACTATAATTTAGCTCACTTTCATTAAGTGTGCGAGATGCGTAACAGACGGGTTTGTCAGAACCTATTGGTCCCTGAGACAACACTGCTCCAATAGCGACATTTGAAGCGTCCGTCGTGAGATTAAATTCCTTTTTGAAGTCTGGGTATTGCAGGATAGGGTCATTAGTTAATAAGGTCTTACAAGTTTCAAATGCGTTGACATATTCAGGGCTAAGAGTGATTTTACTACCTTTCTTTAGGCAAAGGGTAAGAGGTTTGGTGATGCGAGCAAAATCGGGGATAAATTTCCGGTAATAACCTAGAAGGCCTAAAAATTGTTTGATTTCCTTCGGGGTCTTTGGGATTGGATATTTTTGGACTGCGGAAATTTTGTCGGGGTTCGGCTTTATGCCGTCTCTACTAATAATGTGACCCAGATAGGCAGTTTCGAGCTTCAAAAATTCGGACTTGTCCATCTGGATTTTGAAGTTGGACTCCCTAAGTCTTTGGAAAAGTTTTTCCAAATTATCCATGTGTTCTTGAAGAGAGGTACTATAGACGATGATATCATCGAGATATACGAGGCATATGCTATTTTGAAGGCCTCTTAGAACATTGTCCATAACTCGTTGAAAGGTGGACGGTGAATTTTTTAGTCCCATGGGCATTCGAAGGAATTCAAAATGCCCGTGTTCCACATTAAATGCGGTTTTTGATATGTCCTGAGGGTCCATCTCCACTTGGTAGAAGCCACTTGCCAAATCTAAAGTCGTAAAGTATTGGCACTTTCCTAGTTTGTCAAGGACGTCACTGATATTAGGTTAGGAGTATTTGTCGTCAATGGTTTTTTCGTTCAACTTGCGAAAATCAACTACGAGACGCCATTTCTGTTTTCCGGAAGCGTCAATTTTTTTTGGCACGACCCAAATGGGCGAGCTCCATGCAGAATCGGAAGATCTTATTATACCTTGCTGTAGCATTTTTGAAATTTGGTCCCTAACCTCATCCCGATGGACGTAAGGGTATCGATAGCTTTTAGTATATGCGGGAATTTCATCTGTTGTTCTTATGCGATGTTTTATTTTGTTAGTGAAAGTCAATGGTTCCCCGTCAATGTAAAATACATCCGCATAGCGAGAGCAAAGTGTTAAAAGATTAGCTTTTTCCTCTTCATTAAGGTGGTCCGTGCGCAAACGCGATAATACGTCATCTACGCGATTCGATTGTTTTACTTGCATGCACTCAGCATTGAACAGTTCTGCACAAGTTGACTGATCTAATGAAAAAATTACGTCATTGGGAGTTGGATTCTCTAACTCCACATATCCACGACTATTAGCTACAGTGGTAAGGCACTCATGGATAATACAATTACAAAAAACTTGTTCGCTTACTAAAACATCGCCATCCGGGGCATTAATAGGTAGTCTTACTAATTTAGTACTTTTGGCAGGGACAATATCCTCATACAAGTTGATGTTGCGTGAATTATATACTTTAATTGGATTTGTAGCAGTTCGCGTTACTAATTGAAAATCTTTTAAGTCTATTTTAGCCTCCCATTTGGATAATAAGTCTAATCCTATAAGGCCATCAAAGTAATTGTGAAAACGGTATACGAATAATTTTATACTATCTGCCTCGTTGAATTCATTAAAACACCGTAGAGTTATGGAGTTATCATTTTTACTGACACCGTGAACATTTGTAACTTCGAAAGGGTCATAGTTGAGGGGATAATCATGAAAAAACTTTTACAGCCTCGGGGCTAATAAAGGACTGGTTAGCGCCAGTGTCAATTAAAAATTTTAAAGGAGGGCTAGAAATTTCTATGTAAGGTAACTGTCTTTGAGTCTGTAAATTGAGGTCTATTTTTGCTCTATGGATGTCTGGTCCGACTGAAAATCCTGATTCTGGTTAGCACGGCTAGGGCCTGGTTGTGGCTCTGTTTCTCCTGTTACCTGATTATCACAAGTCCCATTACAGTCAGTCGTATTAGTGTTATAGTCATAGTCATAAAAATTGTAAAAGCCATTCCAGTCTGTGTAGTAAACATATCCTGGTTCATAGTAGTAGTCAGCAGAATAATAGGAACTATCAGGCAAAGCGAGTTCATTAAGATTTAACTCGCGCGTCTTAAAATAATTATTCGGTGATGGGTTCCCGTTTCTTTGCCAATCGTGCGTCATGGGTAATGGTTTCGGACTGAAATGTTGAACGCCGCTCATGGGTTTCGGACCCGAATTTTGTGGTGGATTATTCCTGGATGGAAATTTAAAACGTTACTTTGAGGGTGATAGTTTGGTAATGGTGCACGGAACATTTGTTGTGTTCGAGTAGGCATGCGATTTTGATATTGGTTGCCTGGCATGTTGAACTTGAAGGCCTGAGGCTGAGGTTGATATCCACGCTGTCCTACGGGAGTAGGCCAGTTAGGTACTGGGGGTCGCGGAATATTTAATGGGTTAAACGGCAAAGCAGGCATAAGAGGAGGTTTATACATTTTAGGTGCGCTCTGAGCAGTTTGAGTCTTTGAAACATCATGACGTTGCTGCAGGTATATAATATTTAATTCTTCCTGCACGAACTCCAGAGCTTTCTCTATAGTTTCTGGCCGCATGCATCGTATACGTGAGCCTAAGGGTTCTTTTAGTCCACGTACAAAAGCCTGCATGGTAACTTTCTTATAAAGCGTCCGTTTAGCTTCAATAGTCGTCTGTAAAGTCTCGTGTAACGTCACAAATGTCATTATAGTACTAAACAAGATTTGGCACTGATCGTAGAATTCCTGAGGGGTTCGATTACCTTGCGTAGCCAACGAGAGGTCATTGTACAAAGCCGTTTCGTCTCTCTGGTCCGAAAAGTTATTAATTAGAGCTGATCTAATACCTGCCCAAGTTTCGGGAATGCCGTTCGAGTTGATAGTAGATGCGGCAGGCCCTGTGATCTTGTTTAGAATGCCATTTAAGAGACACAGATTTCCTAGCTCACTTCCTAGCTCGGGGCTTGCATACTGAGATACTATCCGGTCACAGATGTTAATAAACCTGGTCAATACGTTGGGGTTTCCGTCGAAATCGGGCACAAGGCGTAAGGCCTTAAAGATTACGTCGGGATCGTACGGCATTGATAGCCACCCGGGTGACTCGCGATCGTGATTATCGATGTGAAGTGATTCTAACGCGATTCGCGAACCGGCCCGCGAGTATCCTACCGACTGCGCCAATTATGTAAACTGCAGACGGAGGATCGAAAAAAAACCAAAGTTATTTTAAAACTAATTTATTTTAAAGGAAATTACTACAATTAAATTGGTGAAACCTATTCGATGCTAGAATATGGAATGACAAAAATATGTATCAAAAATAACTAATTGCTAATGTCGAATTTCGCTGCGTCGGCGGCTCGTGGCTGGACGGATGTCATCGATGCAGTTTTTATGCACTCGGCGTAAATTGAAGGAATTGCAGCGTCGGAGATATGCATTAGGGATCCGTATTTAACACACTGTATTTTTTTTAAATAACATATCAAACAATAAATGTTGTCTACACTCATTGATCACTAATAAAGAACTAGATACACAATCCCATGCAAAAGTTCTCTTAAATCTGTCGCCAATAGGCATTATGTATTTTTTTGTACTTTTCCAATAAACGTTTTTAATGTCTTTCCTATTTTAGACACTATAATTTCAATAATTTTACCAAGTAACCACCACATTTAGTTTTTTCTTTGATCTTATTGTTTGTTTTATTTGTTCAAAATTGTTTGTTATAAGTGTTTTTACTGCTTATTCTAGGTAACGGTCACTGATACAATACAAATAGTCTCAATCATCATTTTGTTTTCAAATGGATTAGCTTAAACGTTCGTTCAATATTAGTCTTGTGCCTGCTCGGTCATTTTTAAGATCGCTCCGTACTAGTACATTTCGGACAGTGAACTAGTTCATTCTATTCGTTCTAACAGCTCTATTCGTTCTTCGCTCTCGGAGTTGGTCAGCATTTCCTTAAGCGAGGCTCGGACCCGGGAGCAACACGCTCTTTATTTATGGTCTTTATGCAGTAACGTAACAAAGACATTGTACTAAATCACTACGTTTAGGTACTTTAAGATGATGTAATGGAAGATATTTTTTAGCATTTAAATCAGAATCTGTGTCGCCGTGACGGTGACCAAGTCATAGTATTAATTTAACACATTTGATTTTCCTTCATACTTGAACAGGCTTAGGACTGTCATTCTGATCAATCGTAAAATTAAAATATCGTTTTTCCATTATTAAAATAAGTAATATAAGAATGAAACCAAAACATTTGTTTTTATCTGCACAGTACCTACTTAATTTTTTGGCAACTGTGTAATGTAGAAAACGTTTAGAATGGCGAATTCGGTCGTTCGGGTTCGGGTAGCATCGTCATTCGTCGGCTATTCTCTCTCGTTCTCATTCACAGACATCGAATGAATTCGTATGACGTATCATTTCATTTCTCGTTCTCATTCGCACGTAATAAGATCGCGCGGTTTAAAATGTACGAGTCCGAAAGGAGCTATTAGACCTAATAGAGCGATTACAAGTCAGAGTTCGGAAACGATTCTTTTAGTACAGTGCAAAGATTCGGCTCCTATTCGTTCATCGTTCATGAACTACACAAGACTATTCAATATCAACTAGTAGGCTAGTAAAATAGTTAGTGGGTGGTTTCATATATGTAATTTGCTAGTTTTAATTTAAAACCGCTGGAAGTGCTTACATCTTTTTTTAGGATGAAAAAATATAAAAAAATGTGTGCTCCTTCGTAGACGATATTCTTTTTAGCACAGTTAGCACGCGTCCTTGGCAGGGCAAGTAAGCTGGGTCGAAGAAGACTGCGTTTACATATTTCTGATTTTTTGGTAAAAGATACGTCAGAACTCTCTATTTAACATTAATTTCGCCGGGTCTGCCCTGTTGTTTTGTTTACCAGGACGCTACTAATGGCAATCGTAAATCAGGCATAACTTTGTAAACTTAAAACACTTTCATTTGAGTGGATAACTATAACTATGACTTCGGTTGAAAAAACTAATTAGTTTTTCTGAAAAAAAAAAAAAACATGATGGTGCGGTACTTATCACCAATTTTCAAAAGCTTCAAATGAAATATTAAATAAATGTTTTTGCTGTTGCACAGCGAGCCACACAATTCCTCATAAGTATTACAAATTTATTCATAAATTTATCCTCCTAGTTGGACGCCATACAGCACTTAAATCAAACAAGAAAAAAACGTTTTTGTGCCTCTTTTTATCCATCATATGTGGACATTGAATGTAATGTACTTGTAATGTTTTGCATGTCAAATGTTTGACTATGTCATGGGGTCTCAACTCGAACAAATGATTATTTGTCTTTAAAAAAAAACACAGATGGCAGCATAAGGTAACCATTATGAAATTAACAATCATTAAAAAGCGATGTATGGCAGAATCTTGGCTGAATTATGATTGGTAAAACTCAAAACATCCTTGTTTAGTGCTGATTTATCTATTACCACTGATAATGCACGTATTTTAAAATAAAATAAAAAAGAAGCCTTTAACTTAATTTCGAACCCTTTTAATGATAAAAGTAGCCTTGTGTTAATCATTTTGTTTAGATCTTTTTGCAATAGATGGCGTTTTACTCAATTGGTTCTGTCGTCACATTTTCGAATATTGTTAATTATTTAAATCAAACAACTTAATTTTTTAATATTTTTTTACATTGAAATATAATATAAATCTAACAACATGTTTTTCTGAACCCGGAACTATAAAACTTTGCATAAACGGATTGCACGAAACATTTTAAACGTAGGTCGACTCCTAAATGGCGTTGTAAAACTACAGTCTCTGGCAATTAGTGAGTCGCTGATGCTGCCATCTCTTGAAAAATTGGACGAAGAAAAATAGCCAGCTCAATAGCCAGACTTAGCAGGTTTCATTTCTTTGTATGGGATTGGGTATCTGTACGTAGTTTATATTATCTGTGACTATATATAAGGCAGCACAATAACTAACTTTAAGACCAACACTGTACCAATACCTATTGCAAATAAAGATTATGATTATGACAGAGAGGACAAAATTTCTAAGACAGAGAGGAGTGGAAAGAAGAAAGTGAAGCCTTTGCTTTGCAGTGGAACAACAAAGGCTATTAGCCTATTAGGTCATTTAAACCAAAGCCCCTAACTATTCTTTCAGTGAGCAACCAGACTACCCTATTAACACAGTGAAGCTTACCTTTAGTCTTAGGCACTGGCATAGATTCCCCGGTGATGAGCGACTCGTCGCACGTACTCTGTCCGAAGATAACCTTCCCGTCGACAGGCACCTTGGCTCCGGGCACTATCTGGTGACAAATATGACCGGATGAGAGTTTGTTGTAAATGGCATCAAGTAATCACATGTGGTAACATATGATTTGACAACAGATCAGAGACTTGTTCGGAAACAGGAGTTATTTTTTTTTGCAATTCTGAAACAGACGTTTTGTATCGACATTTTGTTAGCTGTTAACTCGTTGGTGTCTTTCTGAGTTTGATTGGAAGACTGATCAGTTAATCTGGTCAAACCTAATGAAAGGTGTTGTATCAATTGATACAGGGTTTTTACAAGTTTACAACAAGGGTACAACTACACAAGGTTTTTTTTTAGTTACTTTTAATCATGGTCTGGCAGTTTCAGTAATTTATGCCTAGCCACATGTCCTTTCTTCGGTAATGTTCGTCGAATCGTTGAGCTCCTCAAGGTCTGCGTTGAGCTGAGATTACTGACAAATGCGTGCACTGACTAAACAGGTCCACTCAATTGTGTGGTCCTTTCCTCAAAAGACTATTTCAGACACCAATCTACACACGATCTGACCAAGACTATGTCTGGACTTTAAAAGAGACTCTGAGTTTGTTTCGGCCTTTCTTCTCAGTTTTTAAAATATGATTAAGAAGTCACGATGGATTGGCTAAAACGGAGGAGACTACCGCGATGACGACTGATAGAGAAGTTTGGGAAAATAAGTCATGTCCGAGATAATGATGTTATACCTTCAGAACATCTCCTCGTTCCACCAGGTCCACTGGTATGCTCTTCTCGCTGATGGGATGTCCGTTGTCATCCAAAGTCACTAGGACCGCTTCTGTAGGTTTCAGGGACAGTAGTTTTGACAGTGCTTCTGATGTTTTACCCTGTAAAGGAAGAAATACGATTTGTTAATATTTTTCGTTGTGAGTTATAGTTTTCAAAGGATATTTAGCGAAAGGACTCAAAATTAGGGTCTGAAAAACTCTAAGGGGCTTATTAGAAAACAAGGTTTTACTTTAGACATGGAAAAAACCTATCAGAAATGGAAATTCAGTTCCTTTTCCAAAACTCAAAGTAAAAGCCAAAAAACCAAAAAGGCCAAAGTCAATGTTTGACTTTTACAAAACTGAAAACTTAGTCCGGTTAAGTTCGAAATATAAACTCTGGTTCGAAGGTTTGGCTAATTATTAACTTTACAAAGAACTGTATTTTGATAGTCTAAACCAGTAAAAAAATATTATGTTTATTTATTCAAATATTTGCTGCCAGTGTTCTTTTGTGTACATGGTATATAAACATAACTGGCGAAACGAGGGGGTACTTTATATACACACACATTTCACACTCCAAATTTAGTTCGTTACCTTGGCGATGTGTTCAAGCCATCTCCCTAGGGACACAAACACAAGCAACATCGGCGGCGTGTCAAAGAACGTGACGGGGCTGGTGTCCTGCTGCATCGCCATCGCGGCTATGACCACCGCCAGGGAGTACAAGTAACTGTGGACAACGGAATAGCTTGCTTAACGCCATCTTTGTTTAGTTCAACAAGACAGAAGACCGGGGCTATGACGTGGGTAAGTACATAGGATACTTTTCATCCTGAATCGCAAACGAAGTCGAGGGCAACAACTAGTTTTGAATATTTTTAAAGGCAGACAGCCTAGTTTCTAATAGGCCTTAACTACAGGGTGGCGGTAACCATGAGTTTGGCACATGATTCTAGGCTCCCTAGCTCAGAAAGAATCATGGATCCATACATTAATTTGTGCGAATAAAATATTTTTTTTTTGGAGTTCAAAATATTTTACAATGTTGAGAACCCAGGAGTAGATTGATAGTTTATCACATTTTTAAAACCGCGCATAATTAAAAAATATCGAAATGGAAATATCAGTATTAATATAATAATTTATTTATTTCAAAAATTGTGGTACTGTCTATTCTATCTATAATTTAATTTATAATTATCGTTGGTATCTCGTTGACCATTTGTATTCATAAAAAAAAGTGACAACTGATAACGGATCTATCAACCTGACAGACAAAAGAGTGATGACTGACGTGAATCGTTGTTTTTTAACATTATATTTATATTGCGGGGTTATAAAAGTATTATAAATGCCTGTAAATAAAAATTCCAACTTCTCAAAAAAATTTTTTTTTTTTTTGTACAAATCCTGCCATGATTCTTTACGCCAATTATCAAAAAAAATAGTACATAATGAGTTTATTTTTGCATCATTAAACTTGTTAAATAAAAATATTGGACATATTTCGGGTAGGACAGTAATATATATAAAAAAAGTCTCCTACTCACCTAATCGTTGTAGTCATAGATATTAAAACGTCCATGTTAGATGTCCCGTGTTTTAATGCCTTGTACGCTTGCTTGTAGAAATGCCAGCCACCGATGAACTGTGAAAGAATAGAATCATTAAATTTTAATATAGGAAAGAAAATATTGTGTCAATTCTTTTTTGCAAAGTGTGTGTATGTGATAGATTGTAAAACTCAAACTCCAAGCATTTATGTCAAATAAACCAATTACGGGCACTTGAATTGTTAAGGTCGGCCGGTAATAAAGATGAAGCTAGATGCCCGTTCCAAAAAAATGAGAAATGGCAATCATTTCTTTTGGTTTAAACCAATAATTTAATTTTTTAGATTCTTTTACATTTTGTGAATGTGAGAACGTTGTAGGCCTTCTAGATTGTAGATTTATAGACCATTGCCAATTTGTTAATGCATATGGTACTCGTTGACAGGCTCACACTGTCCTCCCATACTTATTAAGAAAGTAATTTGAAAACATTGTGAAAGCCAAATATTTTAAGAGTAATCGCGGAGTTTCTTGCCGGCTCTTCTCCATAGGAAACGACCAATTGGAACTGTGCACCTATCTCCTGACGTTTCATAAGTGCCCATGTAGGTTTTATGTGAAATAAAATATTTTGATTTTGAAAGCGTAGTAATCAAAATATGACATGTGCTATGCAATATACAAAACTAAAACATTGAGTTTAAACAAAGTAGTAAAATAGTTTATAAAATCTTCAGCAGCTCCAACAGTATTTCCAAATGCTTATCCATTAGTTGATGCGTCCTTGAGGAGCAGGACCAGCGATTAGCCAAGCATTTTTATCAGCGTGTAGGAGTTTATACTGGTTTCGCGAATTAGTTTCCAAACATGTAAACAGATGTTTGTTTTTGGAAATACCATCTTAAGAGGCTGACAAGAGCTAAAGCGCGGGTTATTTATTTATTACAATTATGTACTAAGTTACTATGTTGCTTGTAGAATAATCTTACAAAAAATCAGAATCATTGCATGTATATTGGTATGGTTTTTAATAGTTAAAATCATTTTTTAGAAGTATCTTTGACATATTTTTACTTGTATTTTTTTTAACACACTATTTAACTAGGATATATCCTAAGGAATATCATATATTTTGTTTACTGCAGTGGATCATATACTTTTAGGCATTAAAACTTGCGTTTAGGTCCTGTGGTCCCCTTAATTCCCACACATACAGCTTTGTGTGCTTATTCCTTGTGAATATTTGTAAATATGTGAGCACCATGTATCACATAATTAATTTATGTATCTTTGCTATATTTTTAATTTTTAAATCTTGGTGCATCGTCTTCACATATAAAATTATAATGAATATATACGAAATATTGTAAAACATTTTAAAAGAGTAACGGTGGAGTTTCTTGCACATTCTTCTCCATACGAAACTACGTTTTGCAAGGGTTGCCTAGAACCAATTCTATTTTAATATATATGTTGACGTTCAAAAGTGCCTGTTATGTGCCTTTTTGAAATAAATGCTTTGACTTTGTGGGGGTGTGTCGGGAGGGTATGTGCGAGGGTGGGCATGGGTTATCAAGATGTCTTTTGTGTGAGTGTGTGTGTGTGTGTTACCTGCACAGGCGTGGACAGCACAAACATGAGCAGGTTGTCGAGACTAAGGCCGGGCAGCACGCAACACATGTCCTTGGCGCTGTGTCCGTGCGACATGACGGCCATGAAGTAAGCCATGGCTATCATACACGGGCCTCCGAATATGAGGGACACTAGGAACGCGTTTCGCCATTTTCTTATTTCTTCTCTGTGGACAAGACAATTAAAAGTTATTGTGATTTTATATCATTGTATCTTGAAATCTATGTAAGGACTGTAGCAGGGGGCGTTCTGTGGTTTCTGCCTACCCCCTAATGGAAAAAGGCGTGAGGTTGTGTTTGAATTTATGTATGTTTCCTGAAATTTGTGGCAGAAACTCCATTTTGTGGAGAGGATGGTCAACAAGGTAGCTGATCCCTTGCTTGATCCTTCTCTGCGGCACCTGCCTCGGGCACTTAATTCCTAATGTGTTGCCGGTGTTGGTTGTCTGTTTTGTATTACTAACATTAGTTATAAGGATTTTTTTCACTGACAAGATGAATTATTTATTGTCCGAACGATAAAAAAAGGCATATTTCCATACATACAGGATAAGTTTTTAACCAGTGCGTCAGTTTGCGCACTAAAAATTTATTTTGGTCGGTTATTAAAAAAAATATTGCTGTTCAGTACATTTTGACCGCGAGAGGTATTGCATTTTTCTATGAAAAAAATGTCTACGACAGAATCATGTGCTCAATTCATGGCATACATTATGGGGCAAAGTAAAAGCCGCACGGGTTAAGCAACAGCTGCTGAGGTCGACCGTGGATGGGTTACCATCCATTTCATACCGTGACCACAGATAATATAATACTACGTATAGATACCCATTCCGATACTAAGAAATGACACCTCCGCACGAAGTAAAATTATTGGCTATTGAGCTGGCAATTTTACTTCGTCCAATTTTTCAACAGATGGCAGCATCAGCGATTCACTAATTGAGACTGTAGTTTTACCACACCATCTAGGAGTCGACCTACTTTTAAAACGTTTCGTGCGATCCTTTTATTTAAAGTTTAATAGTTCCGGGTTCAGAAAAACTTGTTAGTTGATTTCTTCTACATTTTTATGTAAAATATTAGATAAAAATAAAGTTTTTTTGATTTTATTAGTAACGTAAGTGGCTACTCTGATGTGTTTAAATTGAGTAAAGCGCCATCTATTCGCCAAGAGCTCTAAGCGAAATGATTAACAGATCATTTTAATTATTCAAATTGAAGTTTAAGGATTCTTTAATGTTTTTCTTGAAAATACGTGCATTATGAGTGTAAATAGATAAATCAGCATTAAACAAGAAAGTTTTAATTTTTATCAATCTTACTTCAGCCAAAATTCTGCCGTTTAACGCATTTAAGTGATTGTTAATTTCATAATGGTTACCTATGCAGCCATCTATAAAAAAAATTCAAGACTAATTATTATTTGTTCGAGTTGAGACCCCATGCCGTGACCCATTCATACCTCGTTAAGCAAATTAGGCCGTCGGTCGCGGCTGTCATTTGTAAACCTTTGACAGTCGTTACGAGTAGTCAGAAACCCGAAAGTCCGACAACCACTCTTACTTAGGTATCGTGTTACCCAGTTACTGGGTTGTGGAAGATCAGCTGCATCCGAATGCAGTTAGACTGGAAGTTGACTCCAGATATAGTTGAGAACAGGCTAGGCAGATTATGACTAACACTATGTAGTAAAGTATTTTTATCTTAAGAAGCGACGCGTGCTTTACTTGCGGTAACCTCCGAGACAAGGGCGATGTCGGAGGTGTGCGTGTGTGTATTATGTGCTGACGCTACTCTTAACGGACACATTCGCAGCACTTGGCTATCACGAGTAAAGCGCGAGTCGCTTCATGAAATAAACATACTGTATGTATAGGTACTTACTTGTGCTCTAAATAGTTGGTGGTCCCTCTGTTGTGCGGTGTGACTACACTGGACTCGAACCCGAGATTGTTGATAGCTTCACAAATAGTTCGGGGACCTATCTGTTCAGCGTTGTATTTTATTTTGCCTCTGTGGACAAAACAATCGAATATTTACTAGCCAAATGTAAAAAAGTGGTTTGAATTCTTCCATTAAATCTTTTGTTATTTCAATCATTCAATCACCACAGGTATTATGAGGTTTGTCATTTTACTGATTAGAGATTTTGTTAGGCTTAAATTTTTTAACTCTTTAATACGGTATGTTCAAATTGCTTCAAAAATTAAGCTTAAGTGCAGCAATTCAGTAACGTAACTTTAAAAAATATCAATCATTAACTTTAATTGTCCAGCAAATATTGGAATGGAATGTTGATAGTTAAAAATATGCCAAATTGAAAAATAGAAAATCAGTATTTGCTGTGGCATTAAAGTTAATGATTGATTTTAGTGGAGTACACTGGAGAGCAGTGGTGGCCCAGAGGTAACGGCCGCGACTTACGAGTTTGTAGGTCGTAGGTTCGAACCCAGACAGGCGCTTTACTTTGTGCAAATTATTTCATCACCACTGCTCTAAAAATGGTGAAGGAAAACATCGTGAGGAAAAATTAAATTAAAAATTCGAAAACAGGTGACATCTACCAACCCGCACTGCGCCCGCGTGCTGGGTTGATTTTAATAAGTGACGTCTGTAAGTCTGTTAAGAATACCAGGACTTTTCTCAAGCATGGATCTAACATAAAATTAGACATACAATTAGATATCAGAATAGAGATTATCATTTGGGCACCTTACATGTCACCTGTGCACTAAACTTGATGAATTTTGTGCCAAATATAGTTAAACTTATTGCCATCAATACGCTTAGCAGAAAATTTGGCGTCGTCCTAGATTTCGGGGTCATGTATTTAAAACGGCACTCACTTGCAAGTAGTCAACGCGACGGTACACGACACTATTCCTGTCAGTTTAAGTACGCTCTTCTCTATCTTACTGACGCACGATGCGCACGTCATGCCTTGTATCTGAAACAGGACACAAACATATTATTTAGTGAAATATACACCATTTGGGGGCAAAATAAATCGATTTTTAACATGTTCTGAGTTTGTGAACAGCCAATTCCAGTAGTTAAAAATAATTAGAGTTTTAACTTTTTCCGAGTTTTTGAACAGCCAATTCACGTAGTTAAAAATAATTAGAGTTTTAACTTTTTCCGAGTTTTTGAACAGCCAATTCACGTAGTTAAAAATAATTAGAGTTTTAACTTTTTCAGAGTTTGTGAACAGCCAATTCTCGTACTTAAAAAATAATTAGAGTTTTAACATTTTCAGAGTTTGTGAACAGCCGATTCCCGTATGCTTAGAGGATACCTCTCGGATGTTGATGAATGACAATGGTTGATTATGTTGTTCAATGATGGATCATTTTTACCTAATGTGGCATTGTAATTTTATTCTATACTAGAAAGATTTAGGTTGTCAAATAAAGGTAAACAATCTTGATGTGACTTTTTAATCATTCACTCAGTTTAAAAATAAAATGCTTTTAAAAACCAATGTAAATACAACAATTATTAATTAAACCTTTACTTTAAGGAGTAGTTTATTTGTTTAATATGTGTTTAAAAGTCACGTCAATATTGTTTACCTCTATTTAACTACCTAAACCTTTCTGGTATAGGTGCATCGTCTTCACATATAATTAAAAAAATCATGTAAATATACAAAATATTGTAAAACATTTTATAAGAGTAACGGTGGAGTTTCTTGTCCATTCTTCTCCATATGAAACTACCTTTTTGAAGGCTAAGACTATCAATTCTATTTAAATGTAAATGTTGCTGCCTTTTATGTGCCTATTTGAAATAAATGCTTTGACTTTGACTTTTGACTTTGACATATATAATAATACTAAAAGCTTACCGCCACATGCAGCTCCTTCTGCCCGCTACCATCACAGTCGCTGATCACACTCGAAGGGAACCCTAATTCCGTGATACAGTTGGCCACGTCTGCCGCTGAGATCTTGCTAGGGGCGTACCGAACCTCGGCCTTGGCTGCTAATAGGGCCACGAGTATTGAGTCGACCCCTGGAAAGAGAAGCAGAGAAAAGTGATATGTTATGGTCAAGCATTCACGGGCCGCCACCGGCAAGAGTTGCTTACCCTTGAAGATCGACCTGTGCGGCTGTTAATACTTTCAAAATCGAATAATTTATTTTGTAGTATGTTTATAACTTTTTTTTCTGCACAATCAAAACGCACATTACAAAAAAAGAATGACATAAAACAAGAGGTCCTGGGTTTTATTCCCAAGTCGGGTAACAGGTTATTGGGTTTTTCTGTCTGGAATTTCTCAGTAGCAACCTGGAGTCTGGATTTGTGCCCGATTGATGGCAATAGTCTCGCCCCCTATTACATGGGACTTAAGCATAACTGGCGAAATGTGGGTGTACTATAGGTACACCTCTGCCTACCCCTTCTGGGATTACAGCCGTGATGTTATGTGTATAAAATACAAGTACAAAGAAGCCAAAACCACTTTTCAACATCAAAATTTTCAAGAAAATAGAACTGATTCTAGATGTTCCAGCATGTCGATTCTGTAAAAGTCTCACCGTGACGACTAGCGTGGAGTGAGCTGTCACGTCTTGATCAATCCCTAGCATCAGTGGCACTGACAGCTCACTACACGCTCACTTTAACTAAGTTTTCACGGTGAGATGGTTACAGAATAGCAAGAAGGTTGTATGTTTCTTTAACCAAGAGCCCCTCGGCTTGATGTCTATACAAATATTATGAAGAGGTAAAATTTGTTTGCTTATATGTCTGTATGTAGGGGATAATCTCTAAAGCTAACGCTCGGATTTGAAATAATATTACTGCTTTTGATAATCCATTAAGGATGATGAGTAATATTGAAAATGTTCGAAAAAAATATGTACTTTCAAAGAAGGCACAGTAAAATTTAGATAATCGAAAAAATCCTATTAAATCGACGTAAATATGAAGAAGCTACACGCTTTAAAAGTTTTTGGAGGAGTTTTTTCACGTCCTTGTCGCGCGGTACGGACAATGTACGGCGCTAGTATTAAGTAACTTAGTCGTGACGTCACGTCAACGATAGTGCTGGCTTTGTCTAACATTCATTTTAAAAAGTTTATAACTTGGCAATTAGTTTTTACTTTGACACTTTTATACTATTGTTTGGAAACAAAAAAAAAATCGTCATTTCTATTCTTGAGGAATGCTACGGAACATCACGCTACGACCCTAAGGAGCCGAGCAAAAAGAAAAAAAGTTAGACCGAACGCTTGGTGGGTGGGTCGGGGGAACAAGAAATTTCAGAAGCTAGTTATGTCGTAAAACTTACCGTATAGTTTAGTGCAGTGCTTTTCAATGGCGGCGACACAGGACGCGCACGTCATTCCGCGCACCTCTAACGTACAGCGGGAGAACTCGCTGTCCGGGATGGCTGATACTGATACTGTGCCCTGTGGACGACAATAATAATGATTAGTATTATTATTTAATTTTTTGCCTCTGTTCTCCCACTGCAGTGCAAAGGCCTCCTTTTACCAAATCGCCAACGTCACTCAAAAAGCAGCCAAGGTTAAGTGGGACTTGGCCGGACACGTTTGCCGCATGTCAAACGAATCATGGGCCAAATCAACCATCATGTGGGTCCCCGAAACCGTCCGGCGACATCAATGCAGACCCAGGAGAAGATGGCGGGACGAACTTGACGCCTACAGACAGGATTGGTCCACATTAGCTCAAGACAGAATAGTGGAAAGGAGGAAACTATACCTCCCTGCACATGCAGCGCGCGCACACAACGCACGAGCTGTGGCGAATGACTCATTTAGTTCCCACGAAAAGCAGAGGAAAACATCTGCCAACCTCTACAGAGCCCCGCATGTAGAGGTGACGTACAGGCTTGTTACTGGCCGGCCGCCCGGTCCCACAGGCACACTAGCGACTAGACTCCCCCCTAGCCATGCAGCTCTCGGCACGGCGACCTTAGCCTGGGTGTGTGTTGTTCTTAACACACAGAGAAACCAAAAAATTCCCTTAGTCGCTCTTTTACGACACCCACGGGATGAGATGGGTTGGTCCTAGTGTACGCCACTGAGCCCGATCTTCGGTTCTCCTCATCCAGTCAAAATCAAAATCAAAAAGTAATATTTTTGGCTCCTGAAACAAAGGTACTCTACCTAGCTCTGGAGCTACAGGGTTCTACAGGGTCTCACATTTTTCTGTAACCTGTTTTAATGGCAATAATATATTTATAAAAAAAAGGTTAGCTTTATAACTCCATCACTTTATAGGACCTTTTCAATACATTGGAAAATCAATTTAATTTACACTGCTATTAAGTAGATATTTGTTAGTTACTTACATTAACTTGCGTTCGACTCTTGACAGGGGGGGGTGTTTTAACTCCGTCTCCGGAGCCTTCCTCGCTTTTACTTTGTGGTGTTGATTCTGTAACAAAATTATGCATTTTAGTCTTATATCCCTTAGGCTATCCCCCAACCAAACGACATTGAGTATTCGGTCCTTTTCCTTCCCGTCGCTAAGTCTCGCTCTGTACCCCTACGCACACCTCTTTATCATGGAATTCGCATTTTCTTACACTATTTAAATAAAAAGAGAAAAGCAATCTTTTTGAATAAAATAAAACGTGGTTTATTTCGATTTTAAAATTGTATATTCATTAGTGTATAATGAGTGTAATCCTCAAAACGTCACTTTTAGCAGCAGATGCATGCAGTCAATAATTTTAGACACTTTTTTACAAGGAGATTATAAATATATATTTATAAAACATAAAAAAAATAAGAAAGTGCAATGTGTTGTTAGGATATCGAACATTAATAATGTGCTTTTAGATGTAGTTTCTTGCTCTTAAATAATAAGTTGATAGCTTCGGAATAACGCACTACCGGAAGGTTCTTCTAGGGGTAGCGCCTTAATTGATAAAACGTAGCACAGGTTCTATAATACTACGTACAGATGCCAAATCTCATACAAAGAAATGACACCTCCCTAAGTCTGGCTATTACTCAGACTCACTAATTGCCAGAGACTGTAGTTTTACAACGCCATCTAGGAGTGGTACTTTTAAAACGATTCTTGCAATCCTTTTCATATAAAGTTTTAAAGATCCGGGTACAGAAAAACATTTTTTTTTTTTTTTTTTTTATAAATGGCATCTCGCAGGTCAACCTATGAGGTTGTCGTCTGCTTAGACGGACTTGCCTGTGGATTCCCTAATAAATTAAGGCCTCCAGCCAGGACTTAAACTTAAATACTAACTAAAAACTAAGCGACTACACGCTAAGGGCACCCCCTGTGGGGTACGAACCTCGGCTTAGGGCGTCGCTGGAAGAGGGCAGCAAATGACTAGCTGGATCAGGAATGATATTATTTAGGGACGAATTTAAAGCTACAGGCTCAGCGGCGCGGGCTGGCTCGAGCAAGGGTCGGGAGGGGCGTAGATTTGGGCGTCGCGGCGGGCCTCGGCGGCGAGGACGGTAGGACGGCGATCGGGTTTTGGGCTTATGAAGCGTGCTGGTTGCCTTACTACTCTCCTGGAGGAGGGTAGTGGCGTCGTCGGGGGCGATTAAGGTATGCCTTGGTCGGCGAATACTACTAATACGGGAAGGAGTGTAGCGGGCGGCCGCTGAGATCAAGGGGTTGGGGTGTTTTATGCCACAGTCAAAGAAACGCTTCGATAAGCGTTTCATGAACTGGTTTATGGTAGGCATTTTAAGATCGATGTGGAGATTTATATTACGGACATAGAAGGGGGCACCCGTGACCTTTCTGAGGAAACGGTTCTGGAGGGTCTGCATCTTATGGAGATGACGTGGGTGAGCGTGCGCGAATACAACGCAGGCATAGGTCATGATGGGACGGATGACTGCGGTGTAGATGCGCAGCTTGCATTTAAGTGACAGTTTGCAACGGGCTGTCAGAATAAAGTGGAGTCTACCAAGAGCGAAAGCGGCGCGCGCGCAAACAGCCTTAATGTGCTCTTTGAACGTTAAGTTTTGATCAAGGATCACGCCTAGGTATTTGGCTTGCTTCTCCCAAGGGATTGGCTTGCCGTACATAGTGATCGGACTGGGAAGGGGGGGTGGGACTCGACGACGTCTCGAGAAGAGAACCGCCTGACTCTTATCGGGGTTGACCTCGATTCTCCATTTCCGGAACCAAGCGCCTAAGACGTTTGCGGAGGTTTGGAGAGTACGAGCTATAGCATTGGGACAATGACCGGTATAGTAAACGGCAGTGTCGTCGGCGAAGAGAGCCAACTGAGCCTTTTTACTCTGTGGGATATCGCTGGTGAACAGCGTGAAAACTAGAGGAGATATGACGGAACCCTGAGGGACACCGGCGCGAATAGGATGAGGGGACGAGAGTGCACCCTCGATGCGATAGCGGAAGGTGCGATTCGACAAAAAGTCTCGTAAGATGAGTACGAGACGATCTGGCACTCCTAGTTGGTAAAGCTTGTATAACAATCCGTTGTGCCAGACTTTGTCGAAGGCTTTCGCTATGTCGAAGAATAGCACACCCGTCGTCGCGTTACGCTGCATACCGGCGCACAAGTGCTCTACGATACGGTGGACCTGGTGGATACTCGAGTGTTGTGGACGGAAACCAAACTGCTCGTTGGGAATGAGGCTCTTTGCTTCGGCGTAGTCTTTGAGACGCTTATAGATAAGCCTCTCGTAGATTTTGCCGAGAACGTTGAGTAAGCTAATGGGACGGTAGCTGGAGGGCTCAGACTTTGGCTTGCCTGGCTTTGGGATACCGATGACTGTTGCTTCTTTCCACGCTTGTGGGAAGATGTTGTTGCTCATGGCGCCATTGAAGATGGCGGTCATAAGCATTATTAGCGGGGCAGGAAGGAGTTTGTATACCTTATTGGTAATACCATCCGAACCGGGGGCCTTACGAGCGTGGAGCCCTTTAATGATGTCGTGCACTTCGTCTGGAGTGACGGGAGGCAGAGGATCATCAGGGTCTTCGACGGGAGGGAGGGAGGCTCTTCGTTCGACTTCAGCGTCGACCTTGTTCAGGTGAGCTTGGTCTACTGGTTGGGAGCTGGGAGAACATTGGGACTCTAGGCTGTCGGCAAGACATTCAGCCTTATCGGGACTGTCGAAAGCGACACTATTGTCGGGGCGGATGAGAGGAGGCATAGAGACCTCTTCTGAGGAACGCAATTTCCTCTGTAATTGCCAGAAGGCTTGATGAGTGGGCTCGAGTTCGCTGAGCATCTTGTTCCAGCCCTCAGAGCGAACCTCCCCTATGCGTTTCTTTACAGCACGCTGTAAATGGCGCATGTGGGCTTTGTTCGCGTCACAAGGGAAGGAGTCGTAGGCACGGATGGCCGCGTTCTTCTCGGTTATCAGGTCACGTACGTCAGTAGGTAGTTTCCAGCGATGGTCTTCCATCACCGGAACTTCCCGTGAACAATCCGTCAATACGGATTGTACGTGCTCTGTAAACGAGTCGATTGCGGCCGTCGTGTCGGCGACTGACACTAAGTGATCGGGGATGGTGTCTAAGTGAGGCGACGTGGTGGATTTCAGTCTTTCGCTTACTTTCCTCCAGTCGGTTATCGTCTGGGTCTGAGGGGGGCGGTTGGGGTCGATCGGGCCCGAGTAGGGTGCAAGATGCATGACTACAGGGCGGTGGTCAGAATTTAGCTCGTGGAACGTCTCAATCGATTGCAAACGGAGGTTCACATTCTTGAGCAGCGCTACATCGAGAACATCGGGAAGGTGATTAGGATTACCTGGGAAGTGAGTCGGGCTCATTGGAGCGATGACGTCAAAGTTAAGGGATTCGCCTAACTTGAAAACTAACCTACCTCTGGTTGAGGTTGTGCTACTATTCCACGCCGGGTGCTTGGCATTAAGATCCCCCGCCAAGATGACGGAGTCACTCATACCGAAGAGGGCAGTGAAGTCCTTTTGGAGCGAGATGGGATCCTCCGGACCATTGTCTGGTGGAATATAAGCAGAGATGATGGTGATCGGTTGATGACCAGTCATGCCGAGCCGACAGATAGAGGTCTCCAGATGGGAGAAGAGAGAAGGTGGGTCGATAGGGATGCAATACAAGGATTTCCTAAAGTATATTAGTGTGCCGCCCTTGTGGCATCGAGACCTGTCATTGCGAACTAGTTTATAGTTGGCAATATTCGGGTTTCGGTGATGCGGTTTTAAAAAGGTTTCCTGTATGAGGAGGATGTCAAGCTGATGGTCGCGGAGGAAAGCGGCGATCTCATCGCGTTGACCTGAAACGCCATTTGCGTTGAAGAAGCCTAATTTAAGGGATCGGGGTTTGTTACTGTTTACTCTCGTATTATCCATTGAGAATTAATATTTGAGTGAGTGTAGAACTTGCGCGATCTCGGGATACGCGCTGAGGATTTCCATAAGGCGGAGTGCGTTGCCGTTTGCAGCAACGATTTCTTCCGCCATTTTGTCCGCGGCGGTGGTGAAGAGAGCCGCGTATGTACTAAGTATAATTTGGGCGCTGTTTCGGCCCTGGGTTCCCTGAGGTTTCGCTGGAGAGGCCGTAGGGGCCGCGGGGGCTACCAAAGGCGCTGGGATGGCGGAAGCCATCAGCGCTGGAAGTTGAGCGGGTTGCGCCGGTTGCGCGGGGATAGAGGGCACCGAAGCTGCGGGAGCCTTCAGGTGATTTAGGTTAGCCCAGGGAGACGGCCTCTGCGGACTGAGCCGCTCCGGCATCAGCGCGGAAGGAGGCTTTCCCCAGGGGCTTTCCCTGTGCTGGCGGTCGCTCGCGCGTTTCGCGAGTTTCGGAGAGGAGGACTTCGGGGCCTTAGGACAGCCCCGGTAATTTGCTGGGTGTCCCGATTGGCCGCAGAGTACACAGCTGGGAGGCTCTAAACATAGTTCCCTATCTTTAGGGCGGGTACAGTCGACGGTGCCATGCTCTCCTAGACACTTGACGCATCTAGGGGTCGCGTAGCAGTTTGACTGCGAGTGTCCGTACAATTGGCAGCGATGGCACTGACCAATCAAGTTGGCTCGGTAGGGCTTCTCAATAGAGATGCCCGAGAGCGAGCACACCGACTTCACCTTGAAGATCGGGTGGTGACCTTCCGTGGGGTCACAGATGACAAGGACCATGTCGTAGACTAGGCCCTGTCTCGCTTTGTGTAAGCGATGGACGGCGGAAACTGGAATGCCTTGTGCGACAAGGTCGGTCTTAATCTCCTCGGTGGAGATTTCTTGGGGTACGCGCCTAATAACGACGCGAGTGGGGGTTTCCTCCGGAAGGGAGTACGTATGAAAGGAATAGTTCCTTTCACGCAGGGCGCGGGAGAGATCCCTAAAGTCCGCAGACGTAGGGACGGTCACTTTGATCCCCTGGAGGGTGGATCGGGCGTTGGTGTAGTTGATCTTGCGATCAACACACATTCTGGATATTTCAGTCCATTTGGACTTTTCCTGGACGTAAATGGGGGGAGGAGGCTTTTGCTTCCTCGCTGTAGGAGCGGGTGGGCCAGCCTTAGGGCTGGCGGTGCGACTGGCCCGCGGACTAGGGGCGGAAGTGGAGCTGGACGATAAGTCGTCCTGTTTTTTCTGGGCCTTGGTGACCGGGCCAGCGGGGGCGGAGGATTTAGCCGCCTTCCTCTTGCCTCCTTTGACCACGACTTGGAAGTCGTCATCGCTGGAGGAGGAGGTGCGGGCTTCCTCCTCGGAGAGTGGTACTGACGTGTCCATGCTCTCCGTCGTATTTGTATCAGCGGCGCGCAGCTGCGTTGTCTCTGAGACAATGGCGGCCGGAACAATGGAGGCCGTGACAATGGCGGCAGGGACAAAGGCGGGCGAGACAATAGGGGCCGGATTAGCGGCCGGAGTATTGTCTACCGGAACAAAGGCGGGTGTAACAATGGGGGCAGAGATATTAGCCGGAACATTGTTGTGCGGAACAAAGGGCGGAATGCCTTGTTCGCATGCAGGTGGCGATAGCGGGCTCTCTAAAGCGTCACTAAACTCACCGAGTGCGCCCTGGGACGGAGTGGGGGTGGAGCGTTGGCGGAGTTTTGAGCCATATCGCTCAAGAAAATCTGGGTCCTTAAGTAGGACCTCTTTGAGGAACGCCAAGAGGACGGCGTCCTCCATGATCGGAGCGGGAACTATGTTAGGGAAGGAATGGTGGAAAGGGAAAGTTTCCCTACGTAGCCTAAACCCTATACCTAACTCCCCGGGTGGATTGGCCCGGGGATGAGTTCCCTCCCTGTCGGGTGTAGACAGGGAGGTGTGTACCTAATGGTGAGCCCTAAGCTTGTAACCCGTCGCCAGTCTTATTGTGCGAACGGGGCCCTGACCAGTCTAGCGCGAAGGGTGTAGACACACCCTAAAGACACTAGGTGAGTAGCTGGAAAGCAAAACTGTCACCAGAGCCGACTAGGAGATCCCCCAAGGCCGGTTATCTGGGACCCGTCCAACTAACTGCCTCGCCCTGAAGGGGTTCGGCGGGTGTGGATTGGGTCAACACCCCACTCGGCTTCGTTGACACCGTAAGGTTTCAACCGAGGACCACGAAACTGTGGTTTTACCCAGAAGGGGCCTAGTGAAGCTACTCACGAATGACTGATAATGAAACAGGGATGCCTTGAAAAAGGCAGTTTTTTGAGTTATTAAAATCAAATCAATTTCTTGATTTGATTTTAAATCGGAGTAGTCGGGGCGACTACGATGACGTCACGTGGCAGCGACGAATAATAACACGAAACACAACACTGGAGCGGGAGAGCGCACAAACACGTCCGTCCGCGGCGAGAGTCGACTTAAGTCTTAAGTCTAAAACTTAAGTCAACATGCTAATAGATTTCTTTTATATTTCTATGTGAAGTAATAGAAAAAGAAATGAAGTGTTTTGATTTAAATTAGGTTACGATGTGGGTTACTGTGATGATAGGACAAATTGAGTAAAACGCCATCTATTGCAAACAAAATGATTAACAGATGGCTACTTTTATCATTTTAAGGGTTCAAATTGAAGTTAAAGGCTTCATCCATGTGTTTTGTTTAAAATACGTGCATTATGTGTGTAAATAGATAAATCAGCATTAAACAAGGAAGTTTTGAGTTTGACCAATCTTACTTCAGCCAAATTTCTGCAGTTTAACGCTTTATTAAGTTTGTTAATTTCATAATGGTTACCTATGCAGCCATCTATGTTTTTTTAAGACTAACTATAATTTGTTCGAGTTGAGACCCCATGGCGACACTAAACTAATACTAGACCACTGCCAGGGTCGCGGGTTGTTAGAAAGAGATACCGTGGCCCTGGCACAGGTAATTGAAGGAACACGGGTGGGTTTTAGTCAGTGATAAAAGTCTGACACGCCCTCCCGCTTCACCAGAAGTAATTTGACGATTTCCGACCCTAAAAAAATGACTGATCTTCGACGAGATTGAATATAGTCTTACCAGAGTACCCCTCAGGCTCGGGCACCGTGACGGAGAAGCCGAGCGCGTCCACGGTGTCCGCCAGCTGCCGCGCCGACGTGGTGCCGCGCACGTGACGCACGCGCGCCGACTGGGACGAGAGGGATACTGTGGCAGAGGTCACGCCTGATACCTCGCGGAGGGCTCCTGGAAGGGAAGAGGGGAACAAAATGTATATTTTTGAGTTGTATAGGATGTAATAAACATTTTTCTTAACAACAAGATTATCAGACAGATGAGTTGCTCCAGTATGATGCACCATTTCTTCTTTCTAGCACATAGGAAGTGGTGAAGGGCAGTCGTTTTGGGGTACTGTCTTGTGTAATGTTGATGTTCAGAAAGAAGTGATTCCCAGCCGTATTTGAATAAATGACTTTTGATATGATTTGATACCTGTCTGTTCGGAGGATCCTACCTTTAGTATTGAGGTATGAAGAACAGGGTGTAAAGCTGACTCATCCGCTATAGAAAAGGGAAGATCCTCCGAGCAGACGGGTGTCGAGTTATATCGGGACGTTGTATATATGCTAGTTGCACGGTGAACTACTTATCTGCTTGCGTGATGCAGGATTTTGCGTGACGTCAGTGTGATACATAGTTCGAATTTGTCGGTGTAGAACCCGCCGCAGTATTGACCTATGCTAGTATCGAACGTTCCTTCAATAGTATTGACGTAGAACTGACAAGTTATGCCGACGACTGACAGCAACACTTCCTGCACGTCCACCTCGCTTGTACAGACATGTGTTACATGGACGTACCTTCAATAGTGTTGACACAGGACTGACAGGTCATGCCGACGACTGTCAGTACCACTTCCTGCTCGTCCACCTCGCCTGTTCCAGACGACATGTCTATAAGCGTGTCTGTTGGGATTTCTTTGGGTAGTAGGTTTCTGAAATAGAAGAAAACTTTACTTACAGTGTGATTAATCATAGTCTGAATTCGGTGAAGCAAAAAGGAGAAATGAACTTGAACCAGTAAGCAGCAAAAATAATACTTCTAATACGACTGGTAATTCCAGAGATTAGCGCGATCAAACAAACTCTTGAACTTGTTATATAGATAGATGACCTGGTTTCGTGCTCCGTAGTGTCACTGGGCACCTCGAAGCCCATGTCTTCTATATGAGACCGGATAGCCTCCTCTGTGATGGTGCGCGGCTCATATCTGAAGTAGCCTGCGTTTTCTGATAGTTCCACCTGCAAATTAAAAGGATGATGATTATAATAATCAGCCTTGAATGTTCCCACTGCTGGGACACAGGCTTCTTCTCGTCAAGAGGAATTGGGCTATAATCCACCACGCGTGCGGGTCAGTGGATGTCAAATGTTTTCTTTCACTGTTTTGAAAGCAGTGTTGATAAAGTTATATACATAAAATAAAGCGCCTGCCTGGGTTCGAACCCACGACGTATAATTCTGATGTCGGAGCCGTTACCACTAGGCTAGCACTGCTACAATGGATAGATGATGATTACAGCTCATAATTCCTTCGTCTATAGCACATGTTACCGGTTACGAGTGGTATATTCAAAAAGCGCTTACACCCATGCATACACACTTCAGTGGTAACAAAACCAGTATAAGCTCGCTTCTTATTCTATTAAAACTCCGTACTACACCAGGTCAGCTCAAGGTCAAGGTGTGTCCACCGACGTTCGGTCGACTGCATTTTCAACCTTACGGTCCATGGTAACCATTTCACACTGACAATGTTTTTAAAATCGTGGCAGAAAGAGCGGTTTTTGCAGTCCAATTAGTATTACTGACCGGCGGTGGAATGTAGCACTCTGGACAGTCATCCTCGCTACCTGCTGGCTGACTTACTAATACTGTTACCACGTTATAAGCTGTTCTCATAGTTCGTGCCGATACCATAGAAGAAAAAGATACAGATACAAAGCAGAAACATCCCTTCAAGAGTTATCTATACTAATATTATAAAGAGGAAAGATTTGATTGTTTTTTTGTATTAGAATAGAATAGAATAGAAAACTTTTATTTCAGACAGGAGTCCATAGGGTTAGTAACAATTTAACTTAACTTCTAGTGTTAGTAGGTTACAGACACAACTTAACGAAATACAATTAAAATTCAGCGTGAAGCTGCATCCATCTACGCAACATCGGGGAATCCCACCGATCTGCGAATACACTGAGAATACTATTGGTGCTGCCGCGAACCCGCATCATCAGGGATGCGCATCTATTCCTAATAATCGCAGCAAAACCATTAATATTATTGTCCGCAAACATCCCTGACGCACTACAACGCCACGACATCCTCAGCAGTACTCTCAGTGCATTATTATATTGAACGCGTAGATCGCTGTATGCCCGCTGAATGAAGTTGACCCACAAGCTGCACGTGTAGAAGGACTGACAGTACGCTTTGAAAAGCGTTACCTTAACTGGCTTCGTACATCGTGCAAACCTGCGAGCCAGCATGTTACAACGGACAGCCAGCGACCTACGTTCCCTTTCAATGTCATAATTATCCTTGAGATCTTCAGAAACCCAGTGACCCAGATATTTAAATTTGTCCACTCTTCGCAGTGGTTCTCCACAAAGTGCGACACGTGGAATACACGAGTATGTCACACTGCCTGCCTTAAAAACCACTAACTCGCTTTTTGTGACGTTATATTTGAGCCCATGACTCAACGCATAACATTCGCAAATAGCGATCAGTCGCCTCAGAGCACCTATCGATGGGCTCAGCAACACCATATCGTCAGCACTATACCAGTACTTAAATATAGAAACAATTTCAGGTGGTAACGTAGTTTCACATTCTAGTTTACGCCACAAAACATCGTAACACACGAGATCGAATGCCCTTGACAGATCCAGAAAACAGGCAAAAATAGGAGTCTTCCTGTCTGTGTAGTATTGAACAGTCTGCTTGAGGCACAAGATTGCACTCTCAGTTGACAGCCCAGGCCTAAAACCGAACTGGGCATCATGTAATTCGAGGTGTTTAGCCAATTGCTTATCAAGCAGACTGTCCAAAACTTTCGCTATGACAGTTGCCAGAGAAATGGGTCTGTAATTGGAAATGTCAGAGACATCCCCTGTTTTATTTTTACCAATAGGCACAACCATTGTATACATTAGGTCGTCTGGCAAGTAACCGTGACTAACGCACATGCTAAAAAACAAAGCTAGCACACGCGGCAAGTGTCCCCCCGCAACTACTAAACTACTGGACCGATTAAAAATTTGAAAAATTATTAACCGAAAATTATGTCTGATGAACATAGACAACTTTTTTTTTCTATATCCACGCGGACGAAGTCGCGGGCGAAGAGCTAGTTATTATTATTTTAAAAACGTGTTTGAAATATCTCGGGACCTCGGGTCGAAGCCAACTCCAGACCAACAGCCAGAGGCCCCTTAGACAATTTAAAATGATGAGGGGGCACCAACCGACGACAAAATCTCTGTACGTACTATGCAAGTGCACCCAAGGACGACCCCCGGTTGGTGCAGGACTATTGCAGGATATGGGAAAAAAGGAATTCAATTTATGAGTTTGGGTATAACCCTGGAAAGACTGTAGCCCCTGCCTGACCAATGTTTTTATACAAAACATAATATTTATGGTGACTTGAATTGGTGGTTTAAAATTCATTTTTATTTATTTATTTATTTTTATTTATTTATATTTCTACAATCACTGCTATCATTACAGGAATATTCCTATTGCGGTAGTTATTTTCAGTGGTTATTATCATATAAAAAGTACACTCTATAAACAAGCATATTACTAATTGGAGGATTATATACAAGATAGGAATGCTTGGAAACATGATGGTCCAGCTCCAACAATCCAGTCAGGACAAAATAATTCTGTTTGCTAATTTAATTGTATAATTTGTTGTTTTTACTCAACTCACACATTACACACTATCTAAAGTACATAGACCTTTTATGGGGTACTGTGTTAAATGTTACAACAAAATACCTGGTGAAATATTGCAATTAAATGAAAGAAAGTTTAAAACTCATGTTAAAAAAACACTTTGTAATCAAGCATTTTACAAATTAGAAGATTATATCCTTGATAAGAATGCTTGGAAACATGCTGGTCCTGCTCCATAGGACAATCTAGAGGCTAGACAAAATCATACTATTTGCTTATTGTATTGTATATTTGGTTATTTTTACTTTACTCACACACTGTATTATTCCAAGTTAATATTTTAGGAAAATCATATATTTTTACAATTGTTTGTAAATATGTGAGCACAATGTACTTATCACGTGATTAATTTATATACCTTTGCTTTATTTTTAATTTTTTTGTACCAATAGTGGTATAGTATTTTTATTCTTGGTGCATCGTCTTCACATATAGAAATATAATTAATGTATACAACATATTGTAAAACATTTTAAAAGAGTAACGGTGGAGTTTCTTGCCACTTCTTCTCCATACGAAACTACTTTTTGGAAGTGGCGCCTAGAATCAGTTCTATTTTTAATGTAAATGTTGACGTTCAAAAGTGCCTTTTTATGGGCCTATTTGAAATAAATGCTTTGACTTTGACTTTGACACACACTGACTTATTCCTAGTTAATATTTTAGGAAAATCATATACTTTTACTGCTTGTAAATATGTACCTATCACGTGACTAATTTATATGTATTTGCTTTATTATAACTTTTTGCCAATTGTGGTATAGTATTTTTATTCTTGGTGCATCGTCTTCACATATAGAAATGTAATTAATGTATAAAAATATTGTAAAACATTTTAAAAGAGTAACGGTGGAGTTTCTTGCCCCTTCTCCATACGAAACTACCTTTTGGAAGGGGCGCCTAGAATCAATCCTATTTTTAATGTAAAATTTGACGTTCAAAAGTGACGTTTTATGTACCTATTTGAAATAAATACTTTGACTTTGACTTGACACATAGAGCGCAAAATGTCCTGAGGTGCTTATGAGGAGTGGACAGGTATTCCACGGCTATCAGGACAATAATGGAAGTACGGTCAAGATCCCTACCAGCATTTTACTGGAATAATTTCTTCATCCGAGCAAAGCTCTTGCGAATCTCCACTCAAGCTGGCCAAATAAAGGCAAGAAAAATGTGGGAGTTCTTTTTTTCGTCATTGACTCATGACCGGTCAATAAAGGACTTCTCCCGGGAGATAGGGTCCGTGGGGTCGCTACACCCCAACAGCTCGCCTCATGCTGCCCTGCGGGTTTCTGTATCTCTCTTGGTTTACAGACCACCGTTTGGTTTATTTAGACCTGTTTCGGCAAAGACCTAAGAGTACATATTCAGAAGCGTGCAAGCCCCAACACGACGAAAACGTAGAGGTACGGCGGAAGGGATATTAGTATTTTTAGCATATATTGTTCCACTGCAGGGCAAAGGCTTCCCTTTATGTCTTCCACTCCTCTCTGTCGTGAGCTAGTTTGGACCAATCCTGTCTATAGGGGTCAACCCGCCATCTTGAAGAGTTATCAACAAGTACCTAATACACTGTTTTCCAAGACCTAGTTTTTGCGATACCTAGTGAACAAATGTCATTGGATTAATACAATTGAGCGCGCTTGATAACAATGATACCGATAAAACTTGACAACAGAACGGAGTTGTATGTAATACCTTGTTTTTCTGGCGGTAACCTCGTTTCGGATTATTATCCTTCGGAGAGACTCGAAGCATAGCTCTCCACAGCTCGTTGAGCGACGTTAAAAATTATGGATCAGTCGCACCGTGAGGGTCCACGTTTTGGCTAAGCAAGTCGTAACGTTGAAGACTTTCGTCTTCAGTCACTGTGGTATGGACGACAAGAAGACCTGACGAAGTGCTCCAAATGCTGCCCATTTCAGCTGAATCCTCCATCGGCTTCCCTCTCAAAATTGTTCCTACCCAACTGCATATTCCTAACCGACGTGCATACCGACATAACACAAAGACTAAGCAAGCTGAAGTGGCAATGGGCTGGTCACATCTCTGGCAGAACCGACAATCGTCTGGGAAAACGAGTTCTAGAATGGAGACTGCGTTTAGGCAAACGTAGTGTGGGACGCCCGCCGAGAGGTAGAGCGAGGACTTGCGAAAGGCTGAGTGGCGTTCACTAGGAGAGGCCTACGTCCAGCTGAGGACGAATATAGGCTGATGATGATGATGATGATGTATGTAATAGTTTTGTTGCTGGAACATATCTGCTTCAGCCTTTAACAGTCTTAATGCAGGACAAAGATCTCTTCTCACACAGAAGGAAGAAGAATTGATCACTACGGTTGTTCACTGTGTGTTTGCGGCCTTTTCTATAAAAATCTCAATGTTTAAACTTAGGTCAAGTGAGTTTATCATTCCACCTGATGCAAGGGTTTGACACAGTTTACAGCTCAATTGAACAAAGTTTTCTCGGTGAGATTTTTACAGAATTGATCGTTGGGTTTCTCACAATTTCAGAAAATCATTTTTATTATTTTCTCTTTTCCTGAGCAACATGAGCTTCACGATGCCTTCTATAAAAGTTAATAACGGGGCTGACACAACACCAATCGCCACTTGTGGGTACTATTTTAATCAAAAACCAGCCTGGTGCGTATCGGACCACGCACAACGTAGGGTAACAGTATTTGGGATGAATTTATCCCTAAACTTAACATTGTAGTGGAAAAACATGATCTCGCATACAAAATTTTAGTTCGTCGACTATTACTCGTAAACTTGTGAAGCTTACTTAGCTGTGATAGTTTTCTTATTTAAACTACTACCGTGTTTTTTTTGCATATCCAAAATACAACAGGCAGACAGGGACACATGACTCTAACAAAAACTAGCACTTTAAAAGCTTAACACATCACAAACGCATCCCTTAATCCAAAAATTGTTGTTTAAAACACTTTTTAATTTTATAATACCTATCCAACGACACCCCACATCATGGGGTAAACAAGAAAAACATACCCTACGTGTTAAGAGGGTACACACAAATAAAATTTTAGTACTAAGAGTCTGTGAGCTAAGCTGCGGACAGACGGACGGACGGACGATCATGGCGAAACTATAAGGGCTCCTTTTTGAAGACATGAAACTGAATCACTTCATACGTAAGATAAACTGTTAGTGTCTAATGAAAGTACCAATAAACCCTGATAACTCTGATAAGGTGAATCCTCAGCTGTAGCGCGCTTTGTTTTTTTTTTTAAATCACTGCTTTGTTTTACGTATGTTGCTCAAATGCGATTCGCGACTGTAGGGACTTTGTTTTTATTTCTACCTATGAATTTTCATATAAAATATTCTGAAAAATGCTCACTAAAGAGAATTAGTAACACATTCATCGGCATTAAAAGGCTAAGGTTATAAAATGAACATCATTGCCAAATGAAAAACATATTTTAGGTGGTATTAATGCGAATGTAAGTTTGGTTTTTTGTTACACTTTCACGCCAACACGGTAGGACCGGATTTGGATGAAATATGGTACACAGATAGGCTATGAGCATGACCTGGGTAAGGACACAGGCTACTATTCATCATGGATCGCAGTCAAAGTCGCGGGCAACAGCTAAATTTAAATTAATATTTCGGGTAAAAGAATTCAAGTAATCAAATTAATGCACTCAATTGACAAGTGGCACAACAATATTGGCATCCATAGGTACGGTTTCTGACCCAAATGTACATATTATTTGTCAAATACTTTTAAAACAGACAATAAAAACTCTACGTAAAATAGCCTGCCATAGAAATGGACTCTTCCTTCCTCTCCCTAACTGCATCCTCGATGATGTGCACGCTGCTGACAGTCCAGCAGTTCTGAAGTGTTTGGTTATAACCAACTGTCTTACCTTAACATATTCAATGCCAGGCAGCTCCCTGACGGAACCCTCGATGCTGCGCACACACGACTGGCATGTCATGCCATTGATAGCCACTCGAACTGCTTCCAGTTCCGAACTGGGCTCTCTGTGGACAAGAGAAGGGTTTTGGTTAGATATGAACACTTATTGTTTAAGGTATATGTATATAATGCTGTAGGATTACTTTTCAAATAAATAAGACTTAAACAAAGACAACGACGTTAACAGATTGGTTGTTAACAGGTTGACAGAGAAATACAACCCATTCCTTGAAAGTAGTTAAACTAGAGGTCATTAGCAACACATTAAATCCCGTTAATTATAGGTCAAAACAAATTGAAAAAAAAAAAGATCTGACTTGTTACCAATAACAATTAATTAAGAAAAAACTACTCCACTCTAAACATTTACCCACTTATTCAGACACGTTGCTTAAAGTTAAGTAATAATTAGTGACTGTTTAGCCATACATTTTTGACGTTTAAATGTCTCCTAACTCTAAACAACGTCAATAAATAAGAGGGAATATTAATACGTTCCCGAAAGCTGAATAAGAAGTGATCATTAAAACAAAAATGTTTGCTCAAAACTTACATAATCTCAGAAATAAAAGGTCTTTAGTGTCATAAATCGAAGAACCGTCACAGCTCGGTAACCATCGAGTTTTGACCTCTAGTTTTCTAGAATTAATTTGTCACTAATGACCTCTATTATAATCAATTTCAAGGAAGAATTGAATATTATCTATCACCCTGTATACTTTATTGTCTAAGGCGCAAATAGTTCGGCTTAGTAAAGCGTAGCCTCTGTAACTAATAAGTACCTGCATGAGAAAAACTACTGTCTGAAACCCTTGTGCCATATTCACGTTTGAAAGTGTTAATGTTAGATTTAAAAAAAAACAGACACAGCTTCAATATTACGTACGATACCGAAAATAAAGTGATAATTTCTACAAATAAGTATCCGTAAAACAATGAACATTTACTAACAAATCAACAGGAAAAGATGCTAGAATCACCAACTCAGGAAAACATCCAGAATTAGAACAAACATCTAAATTTTTTATTTGAATCGAACCGGTCTCGGTCTGCAAGCTCATTCGTAACTTTGACATTGAACCTGAATTTATAAAACCTTCAAATACTGCGGTAGTTTTTTTTTTTATCACGATTGCTTGGGTCAGGAATGCACCCCATCATATCTGCGAATTTCTCCAATTAATTTTAAATTTTTGACCCGGCGTTCATCAGTGCGGTAATTTACTGCATCATTTTATCACTCATCATGAGAGTTTCATACTGCATTTGTATTTAACCGTAAAGGTTAGCGCACATCGGCGGACAGCGGGACAGGGTATTATAAATTGACCAGCATCGATTCGTAGGTATCCAAATGGTAACAAGATTCCACAGCGCAGAGACCGATAACGGAGCATCAAAGGGGATTTCTCTCTGCGGTATTGAAGATCGTGCTGGAGGATCCCACGGCGGGATCCAATGACAGCGTGCGGCGTGAGGTAATGGCAGGTTGCGGCGACGGCATGCGGCAGAATGCGAAGGCATTCAACGGTATGCGCCGAAATCCGCTAGTATACGATCGCAGGGTAGAGCCAGTGCAAGCCGTGCAATCCTCATTTCCCCCTTGGCATACCGCGGTATGACGAGCGGCCGTGTACGCTGGGTAGCAAATCCTCCGTGATGCCACCGCCGTCCGACAAAAATCAAGACAAGGGTACGACAAAGGTCAGGGTATAGCCGTAGTCGCTTTTGCAGTTATTCTACCTGTCTTGATTTCTGTCGGAAATAATTACCTGTTTCGTACTTTTTAGAGGGTGTTTTTTCAGTAGACGGGTTTTAGTATTTGAATTTACATTTTTTGAGCAACTAAACTAAATGTGACATTGGCTAAATGCACAAACCGTAGAAATGAACAAAAAAAGAGAAAAAAAAGTACAGGACAGCGCTGTGTGGACGATCGTTGTATGTACTGAGTTTCACAGTAACGTCGGTAAATACATTTATAGTGTTTAACCACATTTGTGGTTATTGTTCATACGTCGTGATAAGTTACTAAGTGAGGAAACCAAACGCTTTAACATGAGGAGAAACAAGTTGTATATGTATATCGGTAGAAAGAACAGCATTAATAACGAGGTAATAAACCCTGTTCCTGATGGGCCACAATTTTATTATATTTTTAAATGTTTTTCGTGGATAAACTAAAAAACGTATATACGAAATAAACATGTTCATTTGATTTCCACAAATTACACTCTCATACGTCATCATCATCATCATCATCAGTCTATAGTAGTCCACAGCTGGACATAGGCCTCCACTAATGAGCGCCATAGCGCCCTGTCTTCAGCTTGACGCATCCAGCGTCTGCCTGCAGTCTTTCGCAGATCGTCATCCCACTTGGCCGGAGGGCGTCCTACACTACGTTTGCCGAGTCGCGGTCTCCAATCAAGAACTCGTTTACCCCAGCGGTTGTCGGTTCTTCGCGAGATATGGTCGGCCCACTGCCACTTCAGCTTGCTAATTCTTTGAGCTATGTCGATAACTTTGTAATATGTGTATATTTTATCAAAATTTTGTAATATGTGGGAGATCTGGAGTCTAAACTAAGCCTAGGCCCGCATTTAAGAACTCCAGGACCACCATTATATCACATAGTAAAGTTAGGTACTTATGTGTGTATGCCTATATTGTCCATTGAACATTTCATAACTAGCTTCTGCCTGCGGTTTCGCCCGCCTGGATGTCGAAAGGTATCCTAAGGGAACGTGCTAACAGGACAAAAAACCTATGTCTAGGACCCATCTCTAGGATGCCATCTATCTCCTTGCCAAATTTTATCGAAATCCGTTCAGTGGTTTAGCCTTCAAAAGGTAATAGACAGAGTTACTTTCGAATTTTTTATATTATAAGAATGGATGAGGAATGGATAAACAAAATCCATCAAAATGTTTCAGATTGTGATTAAATGTGTGTTCGCGGTGAAGATACTGAAATAGGAATCCAAAGCATTTAAAACGTAATTTTGAATTCTTTTACGCGTTATGTAATGTCTGAGCATGAGCATGAGGATAAAAGAATAAATAGCCGCAAAAGAGAAATGGTAGCCGTTTGCAATTAAGATTGGCTTAACAATAATGAAAAACGTTACATTCTGGCACTACTACCACTACTACTCATCTAAACGTACTGGTAAGCAATGAAGCTGCCTGTTTAAAAATAAACTGTTCACTTTGTACTAGCTGATTGGGAGCAGTTTATGCCATAGTGCAAAAAGTTAAATATTGTTACAACATAGAAGACAGCTAAATAACATATTACTTCACGCATGTAATCCCCAAAGGCTTAGGCAGAGGAGTACCTAAGGGACACGCACATTAAGCTAGCTATGTTTAAGTCACATGTTATAGAGAAGATATTTAGATAAAAAATTATAGACTAACACAACACAAATACAACACGTATTTCTACAATAAAACCGCAAAGGAAAACCGTTATGGTAATCAATGAATACATTTGAGATATTCCAAGACGCAAGCAATGCAATTAATGGCATCATTACACAAGCCAATCTTCAGACTGCATCCTTAATGAAGGCATATATATGTAGAGAGCCTCGGAAAGCACTATGGAGGTATGAGGAATAGCGGAACAGTATGAGTGAAACTTTTCACTAATACTCCATAGAAGAGGGAGTATCCTCCGACCAGACGGTTGTTGTGTCTGGTGGGCAACAGCCAGACGATTGATATCGGGACGGTGCATCTATGCCAGTTGCGGGGTAAACTCTGCTTGTGCGACGCAGGATTTTGCATGACGTCAGTGTGGTGCGTAGTTCGCATGCTGCCACAGCCCCATCCCAGTCTTAAAGCGTGGTATAGTGTTCCCCAGTAACTGGGTTGTGTGTAGAGGTCAGCAAGGCAGTCGCTCCATGTAACATACTGATATTCAGCTGCGTCAAGTTATACTGGAAGCCGACCCCAAAATAACTGGGAAAAAGCAAGGTAGAACTAATTGCTCCGGCAATTTGTAGGCGATTGATCTTGAGGCCTTAAAAGCCACAAGTTCAGATCCAGTCTTAAAAGGAGAACTGTAGTGCTATTCTGTAACCACCTCACCGTGAAAACTTAGGAGAAGTGAGCGTGGAGTGAGCTGTCAGTGCCACTGATGCTGGGGATTGACCAAGACGTGATGACACTGACAAATCACTCCACACATGTCTTCACGGTGAGATTTTTACAGAATAAACAAGCTGTTGATCTAATCTAATATAATCTTATTGGTCTGTTGTTGCCCCACTGTAGGGCTTCATATTTTACAAAATCCTGTGTTTTGATCCCTGGCCAGTCCTTTCGGTGGGAGTCAAGCTCGTCCCGCCACCTTCGTCTCGGCCTGCCGCGATGTCGTCGTCCGTTTAGTGGGACCCAATCAGTGGTTCTCTTACCCCATTTGTCATCTGGCATGTGGCAGACATATCCGGCCCAGTCCCACATACGCTTAGCGGCTTTTTGGGTAACGTCTATGATCTTGGATTTGGCGCGCAGTTGTGTTCCTTATACCGTTCAAAATTCGGGCCTCCAGGATAATGCGCTCCATGGCTGGAAAACCTCCAATTGGACCTCTGCTGAAGTGTCAAAGACCAGGTTTCACCGGTTGGCACAATATGTGAGAATGGGTAGAATACACAATGTTCATAATTTTCGGTTTACACATAGTGGCCGAACTCATTTTAAAACATCTTTCAACTAATCATGTATCAAAACAAATCGAATCATTTGTAAAGGCAATCACATTCTTTTATCAGGTTTTTTTTTGTAAAGCTACAACATAAGAACAAATAAATTAATTAATAATTATGTTTTTTTAAAGAAAACAATACAAAATTAATCAAACAAACACCTGCATTTCAATGAACATTATTGATAACTTATTATGTAAAGTTAACAACATTGAACCCTTCAGGGATTACAATAACTTGTAATCCCTGAAGGGTTCGGCAGAGATGTACCTATAGTAACGCACATTTCACCAGCTACGTTAGGTCCCATGTAATAGGGGGCATGCCTATTGCCATCAACCGGTCACAAATCCAGACTCCGAGCTGCTACTGAGAAATTCCAAATGGAAAACCGAATAACACTTTGCCGACCCGTGAATCTAACCGTGAAGGCAGTTGGCGAGGTTTAGAATAGTTGTCATTTAACAGCTGAGTTAACTCGGTCCAGAAGTAGCCTTGAACACGGTACTCAAGTGCCTGGTACTTGTTGACAGGCCTACACTGTCCTCCCATACCTATTAATACTGTAATTTGAAAACACTGTAAAAGAGTAACCGTAGAGTTACTTGCCGGCTCTTCTCAATAGGAAACGACCAATTGGAACCGTGCACCTAGATTCTGACGTTTCATAGGTGCCCATTTAGGTTTACGTGAAATAAAATATTATGAATTTGGATTTGCACAAATGGTGAGAAGGGTCTTAATGTCTGGATCCAATATACTTACTAAGTACATAACTTGCCAGTTATGTACTTAGGGGCCGTTCAAGTATTACGTAAGCACTATGGGGGGGTGGGGGGGTCTTTGTTTTGCTTATTTTGGATGACATGGGGGGTAGGGGAGTCTAGATGATGATTACGTCATCGGTAGTTATTTACTTTTTTACACAAATGGCAACCCTCACATTGTCTATGCTTGAAAACGAAACGCATTTTCAAAAATCTAATCTTTATCCTAAATCTATTTTCTTATTTTTTAAATTATCATTATAACATTATAATTACAATATAAAAAAATACATTTATAATTGAAAAATGTTTACGTAAGCATGGGAGTAGGGGGTAAGAGCTTTGCTTACTTTTGCTGACAAGGGGGATGGGAGGGTAAATGATTGTAATAAATCTGCTTACGTAAAATTTAAACGGCCCCTTAGTAAGTATATTAAATGTGGTGAACTATAACCTCTACCACTACCTTCGGCGGAAAAGGTACACGCATGATGTGGATGGATCGTACCATGTCGCGTTCTGAAGTTTCTTTCTACCCCCTATGGACAGAAGGCGTGAGTCTATATAAGTAATGTTATGTTTATCTTGAAGCTACATAATTAGTCTTTGTGTTTAAGACAATTAGCACAAACACAATTATTACTTCCTTTATCTTTAAAACTTGAATAATGAGCAAAGTGTAATTAGGTATTTTCCGGTTGGATACACATAGGGAATACGCGTATAATACTATGAAATTTCAAAACGAGTGAGTTCAAGTTAATTGGTGATTTCACGCGCATTGTAGTTAATTTTTACGGTAGTTTTCATTTTTTCTGCTTAACTGCCTCGGTCTTGTGTTTGCAAGCGCTGAGGATGTGGTCCTCGGTTCGATTACCGGGTCGGGAAAAGTGCATTTTTTTTTTTTCAGTAGCAAACCCGTGGTCTGGATTTGTGGCCGGTTAATGGCAATAGGCTCGCCCCCTATTACATGGAACTTGAATCATAACTGGCGGAATGTGGGTGTACTATAGGTGCACCTCTCTCTAACCCTTCGGAGAATTAAAGGCGTGATGATGTTTATGTACTTATGGACATTTGACGCGTATGTAATTTTTACGATCGTCTTTTAGTTTCTCCTTCTTAGGCAACGTTCACTTGGACGTAGAAATATCACGGCTGGATTTTATCACGCAATGGATTATCAACTCTCGATGTTGAGCCGAGTTTTGAGAATCTAACAGAGTGTACCGCAGCGCGTCGAAGAAGCAGAGCGTTTAAAAATGTTTACGTCCGTACGTACGGGCATACAGTAACAAAATACAGTACCTACTACACTCTTAAAAAAAGACAAGTATAGACTTTGGCTAGTTCCATTTCCTGTGGGAAAGAAATGGAACTACCCAAAATCTATACTTTTCTTAGAGTATATGTAATGGAAAAAGACAAAGCTACACTATTCATATTTGTCAGTGCGTGACAATTTTTCAAGGTCAGCGACATATGTAGCCCATGATTTTTCCTAAATATTTTGGTTATGCTAACAATTTGTGATAAGTGTTTTATTTAAGTGACATGCTATCAGTTTGTGTCATTAATAAGTGTGGTTTTAAGATCACGATTAAAATTGTTTTTATCATCACCCGAAAGTTCTCTGTATAAAATATTTTGTCTCATGTGGCCACGCTACCCGAAGCTCTATGGCTTTCTTACTTTCAAGGCTACAGTCAGTCAGTCAGTTCTGTGTTGAGTTGCATGATAACTGACAAATGCGTGCACTGATTGGACAGGTCCACTCATTGTGTGTGGTTCTTTCCTCAAAAGACCATTTCAGACACCAATCTACATGATCTGACCAAGATTATGTCTGGACTTTAAAAATACTGTGACCTCTGAGTTTGTTCGTCCTTTCTTCTCAGAGCAGTCAGTTAGGAAACGCCGATCTCATGTAGCTTTTGAAATATGATTGACGTGTAAAAGTGTTTGTACAAACCTACTTATAGAAACAAAATCTTTTATAATTTAGTCCATTCACAGTTATATTACCTTTTTTTTTTTTTTTGGGTGGGAAATCATCAAATGACTTCTCCCGCTCTGGGTGGAGCGGGAGGGCGTGTCAGACTTACTTTTACTGACTAAAACCCACCCGTGTTCCTTCAGTTGCCTGTGCCAGGGCCACGGTTTTCTCTGTGGAATAACCCGCGACCCTGAGGCGTCGGCCCTATCGGACCCCGTCAACAGTTATATTACCTGTGATTTTGCATCACGGTCAATTTCACAGTGATCTTTAATCACGTGACAGTAAGGTTGCTGTTGGGTAGCAACTGCCGGCGGCAAAATAACTGATAGAGGACTGTAGAATTATTGCATGTCGCTTGATAGAAATTACAGGGCGTATTGAAAAAACAAGATGTCGGCGTTGTTTCTGATTTTGGCCACGCGCCAAAAGATCCTTGTACAATTATACTATCCGGATTCAAATCGAATGCAGTGTGTAAACGGCTCTTATTGCAAAGAGAGACACGTGCTCTTGAACTTGGCAATCGGAACAAAACAAATGTTTTAAAAACAAAGCTTCCGCCGGCTCAATTTTCATAACGTTATGGAATCAGATTTCATCAATATCTCCCATGTAAAAAGATTGTAATAAAACGTTATGTTATGTCTGCTTTGTGGGCTTGATGCGAGATTAATACCTATTCGATGGCAATAACGTACACTTCAATTCGTAGTAAAACTGAAGGAGAGCTGGCTGGTGACAATGATGGGCAACATAATTAATTATTCCATATAGTAGGGGAATACCCAAGAAACGATGGATGGACTGTGTGAAAGATGAAATGGCTAGAAAGGCGGTGTCTACCGAGGTGGCGACTAATAGAGAAGTACCTATGGAAGAAGAGAGATAGAGAGTATAAATATGGGTGGCTGTAAGAGTAGGGGAAGACCGAAGACACAATGGATGGACTGTGTGGAAGATGATGTGGATAGAAAGGGGGTGACTACCGAGATAGCGACTAATAGAGATGTATGGAAGAACAAGAGCATGTTGCGACGAGCACAAATAAATAGATATAAGGGCAGGAAAGTGATGAAAAGATTATTCCATACAAATTAACGTTAGTGAAGACATTGAAAGGAGCATGTCCTAGAACCATAAATCCAAAGACATGTAACATTCACCAACACTCACGGGATTCGCGTAGTGTGGGCTATGTGGGCCGGAATCCACTACTGTATCCATGGCGCGTTGTGGGGATATTATTGCAGCAATTCTTGCAAATATTTTGCCCTTCTTTTGTGCGTAGTAAGCGTTTTTTTTTTGCATTTTGACATATTGCTGCTTTATATTAACGCGACATTTTGCGAAAGAGACATTCTGCGAAAGCGAAATTATGAGAAGCAGATATTTTACGACCGGTAGACATGTTACGAAAGAGACAAGTAAGTAGGTTTGTACAAAGACTTTTACACGTCTATCATATTTTAAAAACTAGACGAGATCGGCGTTCCCCATCTGAATACTCTGAGAAGAAAGGCTGAAACGAACTCAGAGGCCACAGTCTGTTTTAAAGTCCAGACATAATCTTGGTCAGGTCATGTGAAGACCATGTGGTTTGGTGTCTGAAATGGTCTGAAACGTTTTCCGACTATACCTTTTCACCATGTGCCATGCAAATCGTTTGATAAAGCCCCTTAACCTCTTTGAAGGTACGGTACATCCTTATCATCATCTGCCCAGTATTTCCCATGTGGGGTCGGGTTGTATAACGGAATGCAGCTGAATACCAATACGTTACAAGGAGCGACTGCCTATCTGGCAATCCAAGATTGTACATTGGTACTGGCATTGGTAGATTTGCTTTTATTTGTGAAGCACGAGTTATGCCATTAATACAGTAGGCCGCACGTCACTTGTAACAAAACCAGTTTAAGCTGGCCTCGCATTCTATTAAAACTCCGTACTACGCAAGACCAGCTCAAGACGTTAACCATCGCCGTGCGTTCTACACTGTATCAGTATTTAAAAAAAAGTCTGAGTTCAAAGTGTTATTGTTTTATTATTATTAGGAATTTCTCACATAAAGCCCGGAGTTTGGAAGTTGGCGGTGTGATGGGTTCGTGCCTCAAAAAGCACGCTTGATCTCTCTCCGGTCATGTCAGATTGCCGTCCCATCGGACTATGACAGTGAGGGAAGAAAGAGCACCTGTGTCTGCGCACACACTTTTGCAATATAATATCTCCCGCGCCGTAGGCTAGTCTCCGTTGATATTGGCCGCCATGGGCGAAATAAGGGCTAGAGGACTATATCAGTATCACTTTTTGAGTTCGATTATACTTCCGATTGCACTCTGCGCTAGACAAGGTTAAAGATAAGACCTCTATCTGTCAGCTTCTATTCAACGTAAAGATAATACGCCATAATCTTTAAGGTCCTTATCAAATATATCAATTTCTAAACGCCAGAAAAGATTAGCTCCCAACAAAATAATCTAATCTAATCATCAGCCTGACTGTTCTCAACTATGTTGTGGTCGGTTTCCAGCCTGACCAGATGCAGCTGAATACCGGTATTTTACATGGAACGACTGCCTATCTGACCACCAGAACCCAGTTACTGGGTAACACGATACCTAAGTAAGACTGGTTGTGAGGCTTTCGGGGACAACCCGTAACGACTGTCGAAGATCACGGCTTAACGTGCTTTCTGAGGCACGGAGGGTTCTTGATATGTCATGGATGGTCCCAACCACGAACCGACTGCTGAAAGCGTAGCTCGACCCGTGCGGCTGTTTTTAGCCAATAGCCTCTGAATATTAATATGATGTAGTCTCCGCTATTAATTTAGGGTGGAGCAGTGGTGGCCCAGTGGTATCGGCCGCGACTACGAGTTATAGGTCGTAGGTTCGAACCCAGACATATTTCATCACCACTGCTCTCAAAACGGTGAAGGAAAACTTCGTGAGAAAACCGGCATGTCTATTAACCAAAAATTCAAAGACATCAATCTACCAACCCGCACTGGGCCCGCCTGGATCCATCACACGGGCCCAGTGCGGCCCATTTCCTCTCACAGAGAGGAGGGCAGTGTCCCAGCAGTGGGAACATTATAGGCTGATTATGTTATGTTATATGTAGTGTTAGTGATTCAGTTTCGGTGATTATAAAAAGGCCGGTCAATGGTCCCTTCAAGGTCTTGGGTTCAACACTTGAACTCTCTATCGAGAAGCAAAAGCAAGAGTGAATACTTGCGCTTTGGAATTGGCAACTAGCTTCATATTTCTGACTGACTCCTTGATAATTCAATTCAATGCCATTTTGTTTAAATATATTTTTTAATTATTATTTGATTTATCATTTAATTAGATTATTTTCTATTTATTGAATGTGAGAACTTTGAACGCCTTGTATACTCTTAAATGCTTCGATTTGTGTGTTTTTGAAAAGATTGTAACAGCCAATAATTTTTGAAATTCAAATTCAAAATGTTTATTTGCAAGAAAATACATAGTTTAAATGGAAAGAGCTTACAGCCTTCAGTCATTGTATTCTGCCTGCAAGCAAGCGTGCTAATTATTTATGTTTTTATGTCATAGTTGTCATTAGTACGTTTTTATTATTACATTATAATCGCATTATTATCACACATTATTATTACATACAAATGTTATTAATGGGGATGATGACAATTCTTTTATTTTTGTCTGAATAAAATGTTTATTTCCAAATAGTGCAAATAGTGTAAAAGCTTTAAAACTGCCCAGTTATAAACGTTTTAAAGTAAGTGTTAGACTAGGACAGCACTATCGTAGTAGTGACGTCACGACTACGTAACTTCATACTAGCGCCGTACATTGTCCGTACCGCGCGACAAGGACAGGAATAATCCACTCCAAAAACTTTTAAAGCGTGTATCTTCTTCATTTTTACATCGATTTAACAGATTTTTTCGATTATCTCATGTTTATTATGCCTTCTTTGAAATTACATTATTTTGACGAACATTTTTAATAGTAGTCATCATCCCAATTATTAACACACAAATATGTTTATGTTCAAAAAGTTCCTTAATGCTGTAAAACACTTTTTTTGTAACCACTCTGACAACTTTGTTTTAAAACATTGCCCTGCAACAATTTGAATTCATTTGGAATTGTGTTATAAATTAATATACACATATTCAACACATTTCTCTTATAAATATCTTTATGTCCAGCTGGATGATATAAGAGATTGCGGAACATAGCCCTTTTCTGTCGTGGTAAAACCTCGGTATGTTGCTTAAAATAATGCATCTGAGTCTTTGTAAAAGTGCAAATATCTCTCTCTATATAGGGTAGCTCTTCTCCATAGGAAACGAACAGTTAGAACCATGAAATTAGCTTCTGACGTTTCATAAGAGCCCATGTATGTTTATGACAAACGAAACATTTTGGTTTTGATTTGGACAATAATTCTATGGGAATATTTTAACAAAGCGGTATGTCATTTCTAAAATGTCGTAGTGACAAAACTGGTTTGCTTAAGGAAAATGCACTGGCTTTATTCTACAAGATTGTACGATTAAATAGTTACATACATAAACTCACGCCTTCTTCCCATAGTGGTAGGCAGACACTACAGAACGCCACCGTCTACGACCCAAGCGAGTCCCATGTAATACGGGAGGTACAACCGTTAAAACCGTGCAAAGCAAGAACGGGTCGCTATAGTAATTAATAATTATGAGGTCCGGAAACTGGACTTTCTGGACTCTAGAATGACGTTCAGTCTTCTATCTCGATGTTTGTTTTATTGCACTATTTTAATACGCAATTTTTGGCAAATCGCTGTCGGAAACTGTCAACTATGATAATTGGTTACAACATATACCTACTAACGTTTGTATCAACGCAAGGTCACACAGTGACACTATAGTCACACTGTACTCATAAGTACCAGTCACTAAAATGGCTGACGCGTGACGACATTACTACTTGCATGTCTTCTAAAGTACCGCAGCAGCCATAATGATTACGTGGATGTCACTAATAGTCCCGATGCAGACGGTACGAATTGTAGAATGACTCTTAAAAGTAGCACTGCTGCCGACACTTTTTCGTAAGCCACTAAAAGTACCACGCCAATGACACTATTTTTTAAATGTCATTAAAACCGCTGCAGGCGGCACCATGTCCTCTGTCACTTAAAGTACCGTTGCAGACTACACTCTTTCTTGATATAATTCCGGTATCACCAGATGCCGACCTAGCTCTGTCGCGTTGTCGAGGCCTTCTGGACGGACAGGGCCGTCATCTACCCCGGTCACCGAGGAGAGTGGAACCGGCGAGAGATGTCGTGCGGTGTCCCACAGGGATCGGTCCGGGGACCGCTTCTGTGGGATATCGGTTACGACTGGGTGTTGCGCGCCGAACTCCCTAATGGCGTCAGCGTGGTTTGCTACGCTGACGACACGCTGGTCCTGGCACAGGGGACGTCGCACCATGCGGCGGCCGAGCTAGCGATACTCGGGGTTGCTACAATCGTCGAGAGGATCCGGCAGTTGGGACTCGATGTGGCCCTGCACACGTCCGAGGCCATGTATTTTCATGGTCCTCGGATCGGGCCACACTCAGGTTCCCAGATAACGCCAGGAGCTGTGCGATTGTCGCAACCCAGTGCTAGGCACGCCACAATATCGGCGGTAAGTCCCCTCTTTGAGGAGTGGTTTGAGAGGCGCCACGGCGTCCTCACCTTCCGCCTGACACAGGTCCTCATCAGACACGGTTGTTTCGGGAGGTTCCTGTTTCGCATAAGGCGAGAGGAAACGCCCGGTTGTCACCAGTGTTTGGATCGCCCGGAGGACACGGTGGAGCATACGGTGGGATCAGACCAGCTTGGATGGAGCACCGCAGTGTCCTCGCGGAGACGATCGGAGGCGGCGATATCTCGCGTCCGGCCCTGGTCCAGGCCATGGTCCGGAGCGAGAGAGAATGGAAAGCCGTCACCTCCTTCTGCGAAACAGTAATGCTTGCGAAGGAGAAGGCCGAGCGCGTGAGGGAGAGAGCCTTGCGCCCTCACGCCCCCACGAGTCGCCAGCAGATTCCCGGCCAACGTAGGCGCGGGCTTGCGGACGACGAGCAATTGGTAGTTCGCCTTCCGGTAAGGATCAGGCCCGGGTCGACGGCGCGTCGTGTTCCACGCGCGCCTCAAAGAGATGATAGCACAAAATGACGGGGTCCGATAGGGCCGACGCCTCAGGGTCGCGAGGAATTCGAAATAGATTAGGTACCCAGAGCGGGAGAAGTCATTTGATAATTTCCCACCCAAAAAAATAAGTGTCAGAAATATTACAATACAATTTAGAAATGTTTTAATTTAAATGTAAGTTAAAGTTTGAAAAAGCGAAAATGCATATGAACTTATTAGTCATCAAGTACCTACTTTCCTCTTGAAATGATGCCATCTAATTACACATTAAACATGTCTGTTTTTAATATTGTTTTGTTTGCCACCGTGCCTCCAATTAATATAGCTTATCTATCTTTAACTTGATACAACGATATTTAATCGTGTATCCTGTACTTACTTCATAATACGCGAAACTTGACTCATAAGACCCCATCTAAACATATCCATTGTTGAAAAAGGTCGTTCACACAAAGATAACTAATGAAAAAATTATTCTACACTGTACCTATTTACAATTTTCGATTAAGTAGTTTGCTGTGACAAAACTCAGATGATTTTAAAGGTGACTCGATTTTTTACATTAGGTTAAATATTTTGTGTAAAAATGTCCTTGAACTCTTTATATTCCGCGGGAACTACCTACCAAGTAGGCAAAACAGACGTAACAGATGTTCAAATTTCAACACAAATATCAATAGGAAGATAAGATAATTAACCACAACACTAGATACGTTTTAAACTTTAAACGTAGCTTTATCACTTTACTTCACATTAGTTCACATACGTTTCGCACCAAAACTAAAAACCCAATCACAGACATTAAATAACGCAATTAAAACAGCATTTCCCGCCTCATTCGCGTTCGAAATTTGAATATTATGACACAGACAATGCAAAGAGCTCGTTCGGTTCAAAGCGCGCGGAGTGCAAATTGTTTGTACTTCCACGCGCTTACAGCGCTGCTTGCAATGAACGGGTTTTGTTAAGTCGTATTTTTGCAGCGCTAAAGCGCTTTACGTTTAGTCAATTCTTTGTAGTGTCGTGTGACTTGATATTAGACTTGTTCTTGCTCGTTCAATGAACGGAGCGCTCCGATCTAGTACAATCTGTGAAACGTACTAGTTCGGTCTACTAGTACTATTAGTACATTTAGTACACTCTCGAATGAAGAGTTTTACGAGTGCTTGTATGGTATCACACAGAAATGTTTTTTATGCAAATTTTTACAACTTCACGAATTCGCTGGCAGAATCTAATAATTTTAAATAGTAACATTTTAATATTATAGTATGCGAATGGCAGCATACATATATATATATATATATATATACATATATATACATATATATATATATATATATATATATCTATTTTGAAGAGAATAATAGCAGTTTACTAAATTCAAAATGAAAACTCACTCGAAAGTATTTTAAAAATAATTTAGTAGACAAATCAGAAATTAATTTGAAAACTCGACAACCTCGCATATATTTTTCAAAAAATGTAAATCAAAATAGATTAAAATGTTATCATGATTATGATCTAAACAACTTGGCAAATCAGATATGAAGTTGTATGTTTGAGTAAGATCAGAGTGCACCGAGTAAAGAGTGCGTCTCGCTCGTTCCGTCCACTTCCGTCGCCAGGTGTTCGTTACAAGCACGTTCGGTTGCGTCAGTTAAGTGTCGCCGCAATGGCGGGCTTGGAGCGCAATGGCGCGAACTCGCGGCCACCCGTCCGTCGTCCGTGTTCGTCCGCCGCCGCGCCGTCGTCCGTCGTTTCGCTCCCCAGCGGCCGATAATTCCCGCTCGATCCGAGAATCGTGACCGGGATCTTAGTACATACATAGTCTGTGACTCTGTGGATCCAAGTCCGAGCGACCGATCGGACGGAACGTAATCAAAACGAAGTACTGAAGTACTAAATGACCGAAGTACTAATAAGCTTAGAGAATAGTTCATTCTAGTACAGTGTCATGAATGAATTCCTAATAGTACTTAGTTCATGTACTACACAAGCCTACTTGGTATAGCAAGTTGGTGTTTGGCATTTGATTACTCATGCATGACAAAGATTTATTTGAATTAAAATATTTATTGGAATTACGTACCTACTACCTATTGCATACCATCTCAATTAAATCGTTTCTGCTTTTAAGAAAAAAAAAGTGACAATTTACGTTTAGCTATAATAATACATACTTTATTATATAAATTACATTAATAAATTATACAATAGATACAGGGTGAATTTTTGGCAGTAGATTAGGAGAAAACGGTCTAAGGAGACTATCCCCAGCTTTTTGACAAGTTTATTAAATACTTTATTGCATTCCAAATGTATTACATAGATGTTAAAAACGAAATAAAAGATCATTAAGGACCCTGTCGGGCACAGCAAAAAATAGGAGAGAGGAAGAGGCCTACTTAGGCCTCTTCCTCTCACTCGCAGTTTAATATTAATTTAAATTATTAGAAATGTTTAATTGGGTAAATATATATTTTTAGGTTTGTGTATACAAGGTATATTAGATATTTTATAACATGTATTTCATAAAAATAATGTGGATCGGCATTCACAGATTTTGAAAAAAATATACAGTAAACAAGAAAATGGGTGATTTTGACAAAACTTTTTTCTATGCCATTCGATCTTGTTTGTTGTAAGGGCCTAAGAAATCAAACCTGTAATTTAACAAAGCTGAAGAGTTTGTTTTTTGTTTGAACACGCTATTATCAAGAACTACCAGTAAGATTTATAAATTGTTTCTGCATTTGATAGCCAATTAGACAACCAATTCATGAGGAAGGTTACAGGCATTTAACGTCACACTATTAATCTTATGACTCAAGCAAAAAAAAAAATAGGAAGAACGCAAAGCGAAAATGAAGTAATAGCGCGAACGGGCGATGCTAAGCGACGCGGTGCAGGGTTCGGGGGCCGTTTCAACAGCTAGTCTCAAATAAGTTGTTTCCGATTTTAAGAAATAATTTTACAGTTAATTTACTTTCATCCAACTATGGAATATGTTGATAGGAAATGAATTAAGATAAGCGCGTTTATTTTTAATATGTTTAAAATAAGTAATGCGATAAAAATAGACATAGTTATAGATTAAAATAAGAGTTAAAAGGTCAAAGCAAAAATCAATATTTTTCGCCTATACAGGCAATTTTTTTGTTTCTATCCAGCATGCGTTAGTTCTAAACCACAGGTCGTAGAGAAAAACGCTGAGACGAATTAGGAAAACAATATTTTTAAAAACGTGACATTAACATTTATTACAAAAATGGGTGATATTTTACTTTTCTTATTTGCCTTTACATTATATTTCGAACTAAATCATGTAACGAGCATCCTACCAAAATCAAAAGTCAATTATTCGAATTAGGCTGAGAATCAGCACTTTTTGAACCGCCCAACTTTAGATTACATACATGAGACAATCCCCCGGCACGCCCGCCCTTCACCACTTCCTAGTGCTTTATCTAGGAAGAAGAAATGGCGCAACAAACTCCCCAGCAGTTCTATAGGTCTAAAGTTGCTAGAAGTTCTCTAAAATATTACTTTACATTTAACTTGAATAAATTGTTTCAAGCGATCACCATTTCATGTTCTCAGCACAGCTAAAATCTTTTTTAAACTAGTCACGTCACTTTTAAAATTTAAAATATTTGATTTTTATTTTTAACTAGCTGACCCCGCACACGTTGTTTAGCAATTTTTTTTTTTTTTTTTGATTTTTTTTTTTTTTTTAAATAGATGTTGGCCGATTCTCAGACCTACCCGATATGCACACAAAATTTCATCAAAATCGGTCAAGCCGTTTCGGAGGAGTATGGCAACGAAAACTGTGACACGAGAATTTTATATATTAGATTTTATTTGAAATTTTGCCAATAGTTCCCCCTTCTGCGGTTTTTCTTTAGGCCTAATATAGCTCATAATCAACAAGTGTGTTAAAAAAACACTGTGTGACACAAACACAGACACACTGTGTTTTTTTTTAAGCCGGTGGCATTAGAACAATAGTAACCCTGTACTGGACAGAAGACAGGAAAACAGTTATGGCGGCCGAGACCCACATACAGTCGCCTTGTAGGCTATAGATAAAGGTCACAATCACTAGGAAGGACTAGTAATTATGTAGATTGTGATAGTGAATGAATGCAGGTCTAACATTAACATCACGCTTTATTCCCAGAGGTAAGTACACCTATATATTACACACTACCACTTTAGGTATAGTACACCAACATTTCGCCAGTAAAGTATAAGCCCTATACACGGTTAAACTTAGGTCGTTCTGGAACCGAAAGCCATAAACTCCATGAGGACCATTATATGTATACATATTATTTAACAATTTAATTAGCTGTTATAGTTGCTTCAACTTAAATTAACCAGTAAGTAGCGACTTAGCATTTGTATGGAGTAGAGTAGAACTAATATAATGTTGCTACACATTTCACCAATAATATTTAAGTCTTATGTCATAGGGGTAAGCCCGGTGAGCCTATTGGCAACCAGGCCCAAATCCAGACTCGGATTCGGACTGCTACTAAGAAATTCCAGGTAGAAAACCCAATAACAATTTGCCCGACCTGGGAACCAAAAGAAACAAAGACTTTTTTTTTTCATTATTTCATCAAACGGTGAAGGATAACATCTTGAGAAAATCGGACTGTCCTAGAACAAAAAATTCGAAGACATTTGACATCTGCCAACCCGCGTGTACTGGGACCCAGCAGTGTGAGAAGAGCCGGCAAGAAACTCCACGGTTACTCTAATAAAAATAATTGGCTTTTACAATGATTTCAAATAGCACTTTTAATAGATATTGGAGGAGGTGCTGGTGCAGCACCAGCCATGGTTGCGGAAGAATCCACTCCAGGGCGGAGGACATCAATGAGGATTTTCCACCCCGGCACAAAAAAAGGCCTGTCAAGTGTCAACAAATACACTCGCAGACTATGACGTCTCTTCGTTCTAAATCAAAATTGATGAAGCTCAGTATTCTAGAACCCTCATCATCTAACAATGACACGATGACATACTTTTATGAAGGCATTTTAACCCACATTCTGTGAAAAATATGTTTTATAAGATCGTAAAAGATCATTTTCACTAAGCTCTCTTGTAATTATTTATTTTTATTTATCGAAGAAGCACAGCTAAGTAATTGCCATATTTTTTTAAATATGTGATGAAAAATAAAATATTTAATTATTATGCTGTACTTAGTTTTTTTTTCATCCACGCACATTCGGATAAATCAACCTGTATACAGTTAGTTAAATGACTTAATTCAATATCTAATTAAACGAAGGATGTTCCCTTAAACTAGTAATATCGACTATAGTAGAGTCCGAACAAAAAAAAAAAATATGACTCCAGATCATACATTCTCAATAAATTCGTCTATTTCAGATAATTTACAACACGGTAATAGGTATTTTACAAAAATATACCCAAATATAAATAAAAAGGCATTACTCACACGACAGAACCTTCAAATCCTTTTTCGAAAGAAAAAAAAACTAGACCGCTCCTGACAGACAACCGACAAATAGCGTACGAGCGCGCAAATAAAAGAAACATGGACGCCAATGTTTTTAATGTAGTACTTAGATTGGACTGCATAGTTTATTTTAGATATATAATGTTTGTAATAGAGGTATTATAAACGATATCTGTGTGTTAATTAAACAGTGTTAACAATGGCCGTTTTAATAATATGAATGGGCTAGTGTGGTATGAAAACTAAGCAAGTTGCATAACTTGACGTGTGTAATAGATTGTATCTTTGCGACACGAGTAGTGATGGTCAATAGGGATGATGACTAATATTTAAAAATGTTCGAACAAAACTTGTAATTTCAAAGAAGCCATAGTAAAAATGAGATAATCGAAGAAATCTGTAAAATCGATGTTAATGTGAAGAAGCTACACGCATTCATAGTTTTTGGAGGGGATTTTTCCCGTCCTTGTCGCGCGGTACGGACAATGTATGGCGCTAGTATAAAGTTACATATGTGACGTCACTTCTACGGTAGTGCTTGCTGTTCTTGTCTAATACTTATTTAAAAACGTTTATAAATTGGCTATTTTTTAAGCTTTTACACTTTTTATAACATTGTTTGCACTATGAAACACAAATAAGTATTTAAAAAAAATGTCATCATACCTATTCCGAGTTCTAGAGAAAAACCGAGAATGAAAAAATTGGATGTCTGTACTGTATTGTACCGCCTGAGTGGTAGATAGCCCACTCCCTCTCATGGAGAGGAAGCCTGTTGTGTTCCAGCAGTGGTGACATTATAAGCTGATTATGCTTTCGTATCAATCTATTTTTACCCGACTACGACAAACCAAAAGGAAGGGTTATGATTTCAGTAGTACTTATATGTATGTTGTATGTAGGTATGTATGTGAGTATGTTTCTATTTACGTGTGTACCCACAGTAGCGCATAAACTACTGAACCGATTTTGATGGATGAAGTATCAATAGATTCGTAATTAATAATGTTCCGGATAAAATATACTATGCAAAATCTCCCTAAATTTAATAGGTGGACTTTACCTACACGTAGGTACATTTCTAACCTCGAAAACAATTAAATTGAGATAATCGTGACATGTTTAGTATCGCTTAAAAGAAGGTCTTTTTTTTTATATAAATGGCATCTCGCAGGTCAACCTATGAGGTTGTCGTCTGCTTAGACGGACTTGCCTGTGGTTGCCCTAATAAATTAAGGCCTCCAGCCAGGACTTAAACTTAAATACTAACTAAAACTAAGCGACAACGCTAAGGGCACCCCCTGTGGGGTACGGACCTCGGCTTAGGGCGTCGCTGGAAGAGGGCAGCAAGGGACTAGCTGGATCAGGATTGATATTAATTAGGGACGAATTTAAAGCTACAGGCTCAGCGGCGCGGGCTGGCTCGAGCAAGGGTCGGGAGGGGCGTAGATTTGGGCGTCGCGGCGGGCCTCGGCGGCGAGGACGGTAGGACGGCGATCGGGTTTTGGGCTTATGAAGCGTGCTGGTGGCCTTACTACTCTCCTGGAGGAGGATTGTGGCGTCGTCGGGGGCGATTAAGGTATGCCTTGGTCGGCGAATACTACTAATACGGGAGGGAGTGTAGCGGGCGGCCGCTGAGATCAAGGGGGTGTTTTTGCCACAGTCAAAGAAACGCTTCGATAAGCGTTTCATGAACTGGTTTATGGTAGGCATTTTAAGGTCTACGTGGAGATCTATATTTCGGACATAGTAGGGGGCACCCGTGACCTTTCTAAGGAAACAGTTCTGGAGGGTCTGCATCTTATGGAGATGACGTGGGTGAGCGTGCGCGAATACAACGCAGGCATAGGTCATGATGGGATAAAAGAAAGGTCTTGTCGAGCACATTACAAATATAAAATGTATGTCTCATTTTGTCTTAGTAAATTAATATGTTGTAATTCTTATAAAACATCAGTTACAAAATTATAATGGCATGCGATGGCTTCACCTTGACCAGTTTTGTACTTACGTGTCTTGATTTCTGTCAAAAATATTTTATTATTTCGTACTTTTTAGATCACTTTTATTTTGCCGTTTGTGGGGAGTGGGGATACAGTTTTTTTTTTACTTATTTTTTTATTATAGTTTTAGTTTTGCAGTGCATCTGAACGTTTTACTAAGTTGACGTCAAAATAATCTACTCCACAACTTATATTTTCAGTAAATTCTCCTGAGCAAGATCATTCTCAGGAAAATTTTCGGGAAACGTAAAACGTTAAATTAGGAATTCTGTGCAAAAATAATCCTTGGCTACATTAAACATACATATTTAAATGAACACGCGCCTTTTTCCAGTGGGGGTAGACAGAAACTACAAAAATGTATGGCAAAAACATTACGGGAAAACTGAAAAATTATCAACAAAAAAAAAAACACGATTTCTTTGGAACAGACTTCGATTTTGTTGTACATAACACGTGTAGAGATATGAGAAACAGGGTGTAAAGTTCACTCATACTCTTGGAAAAGGGAGGATCCTCCGACCAGATGGATGTCGTATCTGGTGGGCAACTGCCCATCTTTGATGTCGGGAAGTTGTATATATGCTATCTGCGCGGTAAACTTTGATTGCGCGATGCAGGATTTGTGTGATGCGTTGTTCGCATGTGGCGGTGTAGATGCCGCCACACACGTTTATGGCAGTTACCTGGTATTGCCAGGTGTACATTCATTGCAACCCGCCCATCATAATTAACTACTACTTTTAAATTAATTCAATTTAAAATACATCACATCGATGCGCAACTTGTTAATCATCACATGATTTCGTCAATTATTTAAAAAATGCTGTTCCATAATCATAATATTTTATTTGCTTAGTAGGTACATAAATAACGTGTTTACAAACTTTGTGATCCCTGTACAATCTACCTTAAATTCCAGGCATGCAAATATTGAAAATAATTTTTACAAAAAAAAATTTACTCGTTAGTCAAATTAAAATTATCGAAAAATATTAATTAAAAAATAAAATTAAAATCATAATAATTAAAACCAGGCTGTATAATGCCAACAAACACATGCTGTCAGTGTAGTGTCATTTCAACAATCTTTAATTGAAAAATAACACTTATCAAGTAATAGGGCTCAGGGTCAGTTCGTTTTCAAATTTTTGTATTGGATAATTCATCCATACATTTTGGCACTGATACTTATCTTTGAAGGAGCTGTTTGTTTTTTTGAAAGACGTCGACAAATTTATATGCTAGGGTTTTTAGAGTGTCTGCCTTTAACAAATAACTAAATAGCCAAATATTCTCTAGTTGTGTATCGTTGAGAGCAGTGGTGGCCCAGTGGTATCGGCCTCGACTTACGAGTTGTACGTCGTAGGTTCGAACCCAGACAGGCGCTTTACAATGTGTAAATTATTTCATCACCACTGCTCTCAAAACGGTGTAGGAAAACATCGTGGGGAAACCGGCATGTCTTAGAACCAAAAGATCGAATACACGTGACATCTACCAACCCGTACTAGGCCCGCGTGGTGGATTACGGCCCACTCCCTCTCACAGAGAGGAGGCCTGTGTCCCAGCAGTGGGAACATTATACGCTGATTATTATGTATCGTTACTCAGACAGGCAATTGGAAGATGTTAGATGACAATGAAACAATTATGTTGGTTGACTGTAATATTTGTATCGTCTGATATGTCAACAGTGATTGTCTAAACGAGGTCACAAGAATACATGCTGTGAGATGATGTTACAGTAATAGTTTGTTACTAAGTAATCATCGTCATCAGCCTCCTAACTAACTAAGGAACATAGTTGAAGGTATTCTAGCTGTCTCCTCTCTCCAGGAACTTAAAAAACACCTCCATAAAGGTTACAGAACTAAAAGTGTTACATTGTGAATTGATAACAGAATCAAATATGTAACACTTACAAAAAAGTAACAGTATTATATCTGTTACTGAAATAAAAGTGTTTACAGGTTAATAAATATAACAGGTAAACGTGGCGTTGCCAAAATAGCCTTGGATTATATATAACGACATTAATCTTCGGGCAGTTGCCCCCCAAACACAACAACCGTCTGTCCGGAGGATCCTCCCTATTCTAAAGACGATGAGTGAACTTGACACCCTGTTCTTCGTTCCTCTATGCTGGTGACCCCGAACGTGTACGTCAGTGCAGTCTTTATGCAACTACTTCAGCGTGACGTCATCATCATAACTGCCGCAAGCTTTAGAGCGGCGAGTGGCTTCAACGGGTATCCTGTCCACCACTATGCAGCGCGAGCGCATACCTGCATGTCGATTCTGTAAAAATCTCACCGCGAAGACTTGTGTGGAGTGATCTGTCAGTGTCATCCTGCCTTGGACAATCCTAGCATCAGTGGCACTGACAGCTCACTTCAATGAAGTTTTCACGGTGAGATGGTTACAGAATAGCACTATAGGTCATCACCCTCAGCCTCATCAGCAACCATGGCACAAACAGCTGCACTTTCGAGACACGTAGGGATCTCAATTTGTAATGAATGGTCTCCCATCCCCACCCGACCTCGGCAAGAGTAGCTTAATCTTCTGAACTATCAACCACGTTCTCATTTAGCCACGTCGTAAGATAATTTCACCATACAGCTCAATTCTTAAGACACAATGTAACTACAACATCAGGTAGTTACAAGTTGTCACGAGGTAATTGTCGCACCTTTCACTTTGCACTTAACATGCTATCATGCAGTTCAAGTTAAAATCATGCGGCTATAGCCAATGATTGGTGGGTAACGGAAATACGTTAACGTTTGAAGGCGTTTTGGTAGCAAAATTTAAGTAGGGAGCAGTATTAGTAGGTAAGTGGGGAGGAATGAGTAAAATGTCGCGAGGAAACTTTAGAATGTGAATGTGGATGGCTTTAAGAGTAAGGGAATACCCATTAAAATCAAATCAAAAGTCACATATTCAAAATCAGTCCACCGGCACGCCCGCCCTTCACCATTTCCTAGTGCTTTAGCTGGGAAGAAGAAGTAGCGCAACAAACTCCCGCACAGCTGTCTGTTCAGTTAGAAAAAACTTGAATCTATTAAAAATAGGTATGCAAAGTAGTTAACATTACTAGACACAAAACATCAAATTAAATTATCTGCCATACATAAAGGCTACCACAAACAAGCGCGAAGCCACAGCGCGACACAAAGGCACCGCGTCTCGCGCGATAAGCGATGCCTTTGTGTCACGCTGTGGCGTCGCGCATGTTTATGGAAGCCTTAAATGGAAACGATGGATGGACTGTAAACGAGGAAGAAGACTGCGGGACAAAGGTTTCCTTCTTTGTTTAAAACTCATATTAGTTACACTTTGTAAACAAGCATATTACAAATTAGATGATTATATCCTAGATAAGAATGCTTGGAAACATGCTGGTCCCTATGACAATCTAGAGTGTAGATAAAGTCTAACTTGTTGCTAACATAATTACTGTATAAGAATTTTTTATGACATTGATTTTACATTCTGCAATTCCTTTAGCTGACAATGACTTTTTATTACTTGTTAATATTTTAGGAAAATCGTATAATTTTACAAAGTTTGTAAATACGTGAGCACGTTTTTTATGAACATAAATTAACTCTATCAACCGATATTCTCATTCTAGACATTTGTATTCAGTGTGCCTTTCCATCCATTTTTCATTAACGCGATATAAATTCTAGGTTACAGCTACATTGACAAGCCTTTTATTTTGGTGATAAAAAACCTTGGCACGTGTTTGTTCTGTGACTTGGATAAATTCTTCTTTCATTGACTTGAATGACATTTCATTGACACTTCTTAACTGAAACACTTTCTTAGTGTATGTTAACAAACTATGTGATTTACTTGTATTACTCCTAAAATGTTCCATTTAGGCACGGATTCCACCAAAGCGGAGAGGAGTGGTACTATTATTCTTTTGCTTCGTTTAAGTGATACATTATGCAAGTCTTGCTTCAATAAACACAACGCATCGACTAGCTTATAAAGTTTTTAAGATTTTCGAGGGTGCTATACTCGTAGCCGATAGTGAAGTCAATTACATACGGATTTGAAGGAACTTCGTTCTACTAGTAGTCTAGTAACGAGAGAGAGTAGAGCCAGATGCTCAGCAGTAGCTCTTGCGACAACTAGACCAACGAGGCAGTCAATAATAATACAAAATATTGTAAAACATTTTGAAAGTGTAAGCATTCGTATCAATTAAAAAGGCAAAAATCTATGGAGTTTTTTGCCCATTCGTCTCAATACGAATCTGAAACTACCTTCTACCTGGAATCAATCCTAGTTTATTGTACATTTTGACATTCAAAAGTGCCTTTTACTGGCCTACTTGAAATAAATTCTTTGACTTTGACGTCACTTTCATTCGCAATCACTCACAAACACCGTATCACCGTAAAATAGTAACCACACTGCAATTACGGGAATCATTAAACCGTTTCATACCTAATCTTTGTTGACAAAACAATGGCGGCATTGTTTTTGGCGCAATTATTTACGCGGGAAGTGATGAAAGTGTAAAACGAACCGTTACGATTCGCACGTGTGCGTTTGAATTTAGAACTTAGTGAGGAAGCCTATCATGAGGTTGAATAGGCTAGTTGAGTTGATCTTGATAGTAAGAAAAATACCTTCTCAATTTTGCATTGTAGAATGGTTGTGTTGTGATCTAATAATATCAAAAATCTACTATTGAAATAATTGCGTAAAAATAAATCCATTTGTCTCGTGATATTGCACGCGAATCAGAGCGCGACATGTCACTACTTCCAGACGAACTTTATAAGTAAGACATAAAGTTTATTTCGCAAAAATAAAAGACGTACGGAAGGGATGGTGTTGCAAGGACAACACTGATTGGTATTGTGTCCTTCCCGCACAATGTGGCAGTGTTCATTCATTATTCATCTACTAAATTAGTCATATTCAGTTATATGTTATTTAGGGAAACGGAAATCGTCTACTTCTATAATACAGGGCATTACAGGGTAGCAGGCAGCAGCATTCAGTACATGATCCTGAACCCCCAAGACTGTCCGTTATTTAAAAAAAAAAAAAAAAAAAAAACGACGGGTTGCACTCCGGGAGTGCCGGCAGAAGTGTAAACTGAATATTAACGTTGTGCATATTTGATATTTTGGAATGGGTGTCTTGTGCATGTGAGTTTTCATGTTTGTGAACGCACCCACAATACAGGAGTAATTCCTAGTGTGGGGCAACGTTTTTTTTAATATGGTATGGATTGTAACTATCCGATGTTTACATACTTTATCTACGGTGTGGCAATCAGAAGAAGGTGTGACATTAATTGAATAATCCGTTGTTATCAATTCTAACATAAAATACTGAAACACTTTCCTCTTGACATAAATTTGATAAAAAACGGTACATAAAAACGGTCAGTGCTCTTGACATAAAGGTGCGTCGCTAATATTCTAAGCCCCGTGTTAACATGTGAAAATCCAATAATGACAAACTACTTTAGATATTTTGATTTAAAAGTGTGTCCATGGAGTTTCTTGCCCTTCTTTTTCCATAGGAACCTACTACGCTTTGAAGTGGGCGACTAGCTTCATCTTTCTGAATGACCGGTACCCTAATTGCGTAATACACAATCAATCGGAATCTGAATCGTTTTGAAACAGATTGCTAATCCATTGCTTCATAAGTTCGATAAAAAATTCTGCTCTACAATGTAATTAACGCAATGAATGTTGTTGAACTGTCAAAATCAAACAGACTAGTCGTAATCGTTTACGAAAATGTGTTACGCAATTAGGCTGCTGATCCTTGACAAATCAAAACAACCGCGTTCAAGAGCTGACTTTGTCAATATTTCAAAATAATAAAGAGACTGACAGATCCGGTACGCATTTAAAAAGTACTGATCGCGTTCAGTTTCATTGGTGAAATCCGCTTCGATTTTGAGCAAATTTATGAGCTATACGCCCAAACCGAATAAATAAATCTATATAAGCTTCAAGGGAGAGAACTAAAAGAAGCCTTGACTACTATTTAATAATGGGGCTCTGTCCCGCATAGGGTCGTAGCATTATGCTGAGCGATGGCCGTTTTGCGTGGATGAGACGCATATTTCACCCCATTTGTTATTTTTATGTGTTTGTTCTCTGCGTCATGTTTACCGCGAATAAACGTTTTTTCTTTATTTTCTTTAATTTTATTGGTTCTAGGACCATTGATAGTGGAGGAATACTTCCTCATTTAAAACAATAGAAACTATAGATTGAGTGTATGAAAGGTGACATGGTAAGAAAGGGGGTGAGTACGGAGATGAAGACTGATAGAGAAGAATGGAAGGAGAAGACATGCTGCTCCGACCACGAAGTTCCGATTTCGAGAAAGTGTTCAGCACATCTAAACCGCACTCAAGAGCTGTCAGTGTCAAAATTGTTATGGAATATTGACACTGACAGCTCTTAAACTTGGTTTAGTAATGCTGATCGCGTTCAATTTTATTGGTGAAATCGCCCTAATTCATTGGGATAAGGACAGGAGAATGATAATGATATGGTTTAAGCGTACGAGATAAATCTTAGTCTGAGCATCACGATCTCTTGCGTGCGCCTACACAGCTTGGGTCCATGGCGCGCAACTTCCGCGCGAGTGAAACTCATTTTATAGCGTTTATACACGTCTCTATGTAAAACACTTTGCAAAATTTCTCACTGCTCAAATGCCTAGTTTTTGAGGAAACAAAAACTAAAATTCAACGTAATTACATAACAAAATATTCAAATTTCCATTTTACCACAGATAATGTACGAATTTCAATCCTAAGTTTTTCCGTTTTACGTTCTGATAAAGTGACAGCGAATTTTAATGCATTTTAGCATAAATATTGTAAGTTTTAAACTTGTTAAGTATTCATTTTTAATTTTTAATAGCTGCTACCGTAATAATCTGAATTATGAAGCAAATAATATAATTAATTTAGTTAAAAATAATAGTTTTATTTATCCTCTTACAAAATCGTGGGTAACGAAACGTAATCGAATGTAAGTGACGCTAACGTCTGACTGGCATGACAGTTGTCCTTGTTTATTACTCATCGTACTTCATTGTATGAGCTCACAGTCGAGAGTGTCTATCGTACTTCTGTTTGCAACAACGATTGATTAACACGACGTGACGGGGACTCCGTTGACATGACCTCAACGGAGTCCCCGAACCTTATTACACTATGCACCAAATTTCGATATAGGGCCGATTCCTATAATTTACGGACCGTTATTGGTTAAAATTAACTCTTATGTAGATTGGTAGTAGTAGTATCTTTACCAATAATGAAGCGAAGAACTCATAGCTTCGCATAGTAGACCCGCCCCTCCCATATGGAAATACGTAAGTACCCATCACAGGTAAAATAAACATACGAATCTCTTCAAATGCTTAGTTTCGCAAGAAAAATGCTACCGTTGGTAAGCAAAACGATTCGTTTTTGTTTATAGGAACCGAGCATTAGTTAAACCGTAAATTGCAATGGTACCAGAAAACTTAGGATGCGAGAGCGAGCGAAGCGAGCTCGGGATTTGGGGCAGCTCGACTCGGAGTGGTTAGGTTGGAAGGGCATGCCGGGGTCTAGTGAGCGCGCGAAGCGAGCGAACAAAGACCGTGCCATTCCGTTCCTGGTATTTTTTTTTAACCATTCAGAAGTTATCTTTCGACTACGCCTCATTATTATTAATTTTACACCCACCACGTGATCTTCTCCAACCTAAATACTCCCACTATCCCATCAATCCTGAAAGAAATTTGGCGATTTTTTTCTCGACACCTATGGTTTAGGCACTTTTTGGTTAACACAAAAAACAAAAAAGGGTCTATTCTACAAAAATAAAGCTACTATTTAAAAAAATATGGTTCCAAAAGTTTGATTGAGTTAATGCGTCGTGTGCTCGAGTCCTTAATTAAAATTGATAAGTAAATGTAATAAGACTTGAACCACGTGTGGAGATAAGATCCAATCGATGATTGTGTTAGCGATGAAGTGTTCAGTAGTCGTAAATAATGATATGTTATTAGCGCATCTGATTACCTTCGTATTTGTGCCAACGGGACCCTATTACTAAGTGCCGATTTCACCAATGTTACTGAACGCGATCAGCACATTTAAAACGCGTTCAAGAGTCAGTGTCAATATTCCATAGAAAATAATGACACAGCTCTTAAACGTTGTTTATGAACTGACCGCGTTCAGTTTCATTGGTGAAATCCACCCTAAGAGTGGATTTCACCAACGAAACTTATTCTGAAACGCGTGAAATGAGACATCTTAAAAGCGTTCAAGAGCTGTCAGTGTCAAAACTGCAAGGCACAGCACTAAGGCACCTGCCATCGCCAGTCCGTCTGCCACAGGGCTGTCTCTTTAGAACCGTAAGTAATAGGTAGACACTTGAAATTTTCACATATCAATCATTTTGCTTCGATTTTCCATATCAGTAATTATTAATTAATGTAATTTCCTTGGTAACACAATCAGATAAATTAACAAATTAAAAATTCTGACGATGTACTTAATTGACTAACTGCAATTTTTGTATGAAGCCTTGGACGTATTACAATTTTTTTCTTCAAATTATAAAATACACAATTAAAACACACAAACATAATAAAGAGTACTCTATTGTATTGTATAGTTCAAGAATATTTACCATTAAAATTAAGTCATTTATTATAATTAGGTTGAGATGATAATCAGCCTCGATCAAATAGCGTAGAGATAATAATTTGAATAACATGAACAGGTGACTACCAAAATATATTGACAAAGTAGATTGTGAGTGGAAACGATAGGAGGGGACGCCCAAGACCTAGATGAATATATCCCTGACCCTTTTGGTGATGTTCTTCAGAAAGGTCAGGTGAGTAGAACGCAACCAAGGAGTATTTAAGGTGGTGTTCTGTGGTTTCTGCCTTATACCTCCGTGGAAAAGAAGGCGTGAATTATGTATGTGTATGTAAGTATCAATATACATACTATAAATATGCAATATACACTTCTGCTTATCCTTCGCGGAGTACAGGCGTGAAGTTATAAAACGCGTCCGCACGTCACTAAATTTTGAACACAAATAAATCAATACAGTGCACAACGTGGGTAGATTTGACGTCACTGCGTGGGAGAGGAGGGGATAGCACTCCCACGCCGCCTACGCGTACCGTCAACCGCACGTCCATGTCGTCCATTCCAAAAATGGAATCAGGATTTTTTGCCACCAGGGCGGCGCCACGTTTAAGCAGGCTGTTGGTAGTTAGATTAAATTGAACATGTTTTTTTTTTTTTGTGTGATCTAATTATCACTGATCACCGTGATCACACTCAACTGAGCTGTAAAGTTAACACTTAACAGTTTTGCCATATCATAATTATCTGTATGAAATGTTTATTTCTGTAAGCAAAACACTCTTACAATTATTTTTAATGTTTTTAAACTAGGTATATGTCGCTATGTATTTTTAAGTACATTTATCTCAATAAATTCTTTTTTATATACTAATATAAAAATCAATTACTGTTCGTTGGTCGCGCTAAAAATCGAAAATGGCTGGATCGACTTTGGTAAGTTGTTGTGTGTGCGCCGGAGAAGATTTTAAAAGGCAACACAATTAGTCTGTAAGCATTTTGTAAGATAATAGATGATACAAACTAAAAATTAAAAGTTTTGCCATCGTTAAGTGTAGGGCGAGTTGTTTTGTTTTCGTCTCGTCCAACATTGACAGCACTCTTATTTCGAAGCAGTATGAGCGGTTTTCGTAGTTAAAGAGTCACACGAGTGTGTGGTTGACAATACTCGAAGCAATGCGTGGAATTTTTCATCAACGCTTAATAGAAGCGCTGGGTCATTGTGAAGTTCAGTCGCATCTTGTTTGAGGTCGAATATTTGAAGGGAATTGCTGAGAGGTCTGTCTTTATTTGTGCTTGTGGTATTTAGGTCGTTGGGCTTGCGGAATTTTAGTGATAGTTGCCTAGGATTATTAATAAACAATGCAAGAGCGTTTTTGCTACAAAACCTATAAATTTATTTTTAATTTAGACTCGGTTCTAAGGACAGTTTTTGTACTCACATCAAATCAAAATAAATAATTTCACATAAACCTATATGGGCACACTAGGTGCACGGTTCCAGTTGGTCGTTTCCTATGGAGAAGAGCCGGCAAGAAACTCCAAGGTTACTTTTTTTTTTAAATAATTGGCTTTTACAATGTTTTCAAATTATAGTGTTAATAGGTATGGGAGGACAGTATAGGCCAGCCAACAAGTGCCAGGTGCTAAACAAATAGAAAATGGTCTACAAATCTACAGTTTACATGGCCTACAACGTTCTCACATTCACAATATATATATAAACAAAGTTAATAAAAGAAAAAGAAAATAATTAAATTAAAAACCTATTTAAACCCAAATGACATGATTGCCATTTCAACTGTAACAAATATGAATTAATATCCGGTTCACAAAATCCATTAATAAAGAGTTGAAATTAGAGTTGTAGGTATGCTACAGAGGATGTCCCGTAAGTCGACGTCAAGCTGGAATCAGGTGATAGGTAATAATCGTTTTTTTTTTTTTTTTTTTTACTATTTGGACTTGACCTATCACCCGATTCCGTCTTGACGTCGAGTAACGGGACTACCTGTATAATGTCAAATAATGAGAAGATTATGTAAAATAACACATACATAAACTCACGCCTTTTTCCCATGGGGGTAAGCAGAAACCACAGAACGCCACCTCCTAAGATCTTAACAGAGAAGCAAGAAGTACGTAAAAAAATAATATTTAATTACTTTAAAAAAAATTGAAATAAGCAGTCTGTCTGCAAACACTAGCCTCAACTTAACCACATCGCAACTGATCCCAATGATCTGACCAATATTACGTCTGGACATTAAAAGACACTATGACCTCTGAGTTTGGTCCGGTCTTTGCTACAGTGTAGTCAGATTGGAAACGCCGACCTCATCTAGTTTTTAAAATATGATTGACGTTTAAAAGGGTTTGTAAAAACCTACGTACAGAAATAATGGTACAGGCGGTTTTATTCGCGCGAGCCGGGCAAGCGCGATAAGGGAGCCGAGTGGGTTTTGATCAACGCTCACGCGTAACACACTACGTTTTTAAACACACTTGCGAGGAAAAAAAACAGACTCGTATTGTTATTATCTTTAATTATTGAAACAATTAGTGAAAGTTCAATTCTCAAAATGATACCGAACATTTTTTGTTGGAATTTTTAGTGGGTACATATGTCGGAGATGATAAAAATATTCATTGTATTTAGACATAAAAACTCTTTACGGTGATGAAAGAAAAACAAGTTAAATATAAAACACGAGTGCGGTAATGTAAAGTTTTTTTTTTTTTTGGGAATGGCATCTCGCAGGTCAACCTATGAGGTTGTCGTCTGCTTAGACGGACTTGCCTGTGGTTGCCCTAATAAATTAAGGCCTCCAGCCAGGACTTAAACTTAAATACTAACTAAAAACTAAGCGAGTACACGCTAAGGGCACCCCCTGTGGGGTACGAACCTCGGCTTAGGGCGTCGCTGGAAGAGGGCAGCAAATGACTAGCTTGATCAGGAATGATATTATTTAGGGACGAATTTAAAGCTACAGGCTCAGCGGCGCGGGCTGGCTCGAGCAAGGGTCGGGATGGTAATGTAAAGTAAAAAGCACGCGTGTTTAATACACTGCATTATGAGCCTAAAAGCGGTGTAATAAGAGCCACTTTATGAGCATCTGTGTTGGAAAATTATTTATCAACTACTACCGACACCGAAACTGCAAGAAATTGCAGCCATACTATTTACACGTACCACTGCTTGCCCACATTCTGTCGCTGCGATGTGGTGTGGTGTGAACAGGCCCAAAATCTAAATGTTCGTATAAATATTTCCTCAAGATATCTTGAGCTGGGGGAATTTTCGTGACCGATAGCGAATATGATACAACAGATAAATAAAATGCTTTGCATCGCAGCGTAATACGAGATTGTGTTTATCTACCGCACAACATTAAAATAAAAGTAAAACGTGTTTGCTGGTGTGAAGCAACGGTTTTGAAAATCTGACATTTCCACCCGTATATATAGAACTTATGGCATCAAAAAACGCTCCATAATTTGAAAGCTATTAATGTGTGAGAGCAGTGGGTTGTAAGTCGGAGGCACGAACCCAGACAGGCGCTTTACTATGTGTAAATTATTTCATCACCACTGCTCTCAAAACGGTGAAAGAAAACATCGTGAGGAAACTGGCATGTCTTAGAACCAAAAATTCGAAGACATGTGACATCTACCAGCCCGCACTGGGCCCATGTGGTGGGTTACGGCCCACTCTCACTCACAGAGAGGAGGCCTGTGATCCAGCAGTGGGAACATAATAGGCTGATTATGCATGATATGCATTCATGTGTAGCCGTTCACCGCTTCCTTATAAAACCAAAGTATTAGTATTACGAGTATAACGTGAAATGATTTGAAAAGTATAAGTTTAATGTGAAATATGTGTACAATCAATGCATTTTAGCTAAGCAGTGTCCCTAGAAGTGTTCAACCGCCATTCGCCGACCACAACATAGTAGAAGGTTAGTCAGATAATGATGAGTCAGAAGTAGTACATTTTCTCTCACAAAAAAAAAAAACTTACCCAGTCTCCTGGTCATCCAACCGCTGGTACTTAAAACTACGCATCGTGCTGTCTCCTTCGCACTTATTGTTAAATACGTAAACTTATACCACTGTCACACTCACACAACACTGTCACTATTTAAACACTGAAAATAAACAGCTGTGTTTGTGTTCCTTTTTCAAAAAACGTTAAGTTTGACAGAAAAGGTCGTTATTTTTTTTCTGGTGAATTTTAAAAAGAAGTCATTACAATGATACAGAAATACACGTAAAACATAACCCTGTCTTTACTGACACACACAGTCCGGTAAAATGCCAACGATTTAACTAACTTAATACTAGAACTAGCGTTTCATTTTTCGAAAAATTCTCATTGAAAAAATCGTCCAATGGTTTAAAAAATATTATATGAAAATAAAATTGTGTCTTAATTCGTCAGCTCACCGTCCGATGATAAAGTAGTCAAACGCGTGACAATCGATTGTAAATAATTCAATGATGATTATTAGGTAAGCACACTTTAAGTCCTTTATCAAGTACCTACGTGTGTTTACTTTTTTGCACTAGCGCGTAATTCTGCTGTAGTCCCGTGTGCACGCCGTGTAAGTCCTTTCAACGCCTTTAATCTAATGTAATGTCCGGGAATTTATTTGTTTACCAAATTGACTGTAAATGTTCCGTCATTCTTTGTCAGTGGTATGAAATGGCTATACCACAGCATAGTTTTTCAATTTGATTCAAGTAATTTCCCTGACTGTATTTTCAGCCCAAACGCGCATTGATGGCAATAAGAATTGACAGCGTCATTATTTTATAGCAATAAAACTGACTGCCCATCTATCCAGCTAAGTTTTTTGAGCCTGTAGAAACGCTACCAGTGGGCCACCAACTACCAAGGCCCACCTGGAAATCTCTCAACCGACTAAGAAGCCAGGTGGGTCGCTGCAGGTACAACTTAGTCAGCAGTACGACTATGGAGCCACATCACAAGCGACCACATTGTTTATGATGTGGCTCCTCCTGTCCTCTCTTGTCTGTGGAAGACCTTTGCAAGGCCAACGCTGTCGAAGTGGCCGAATTTTGGTCGAAGCTTATATAAAATTAATGAAAGGGAATCATCGATACGACGAAGTTAAAGAAGCCATAAAACTTGGATTTTCTATAAAAGAGAAGCACACAATACACTTCTTTCTCTGTTCAGATTAAGTGATGTGCCTCTAAGACGGTGCTGAACAAATTTTTTTTTTTTTTTTGTTTTTTATATAGGTACCGCCAGATAAAGGCCTCAATATTACAGCCAACGTGAATCCTTGCTCGACGAAGTGCCAGCCCGCGCCGTAGCTGAGCCTGTAGCTTTAAATTCCCCGAATAATAATAATCAACAAAACTTGATCCAGCCTGTCCGATCTTGCTGTCCTCCCGTCAGCGACGCCCTAAGCCGAGGTCCGTACCCCACAGGGGGTGCCCTTAGCGAGCGTTCGCTTAGTAATGTAAGCAGTTTTACGCCCCTGGCTGGAGGCTTTGAGTCCGCTTAAGGCAGCCACAGGATAGTCCGGTTAAGTAGTCACGACCTCTCAAGGTCAACTACGAGATGCCATACAAAAAAAAAAAAAAAAAGCCAACGTGAAAATACGGCTGTCATTGAACATCCGAGATTGCGGCCGTCACGTCGCATCCACCGCCCGTCTTAACATTGAAATTCTAGTGTTTCCACTGAAGTGCTGTTGACCGTTCCTACGCCTACGGTAGATCTATACGCGTTCTTCTGCGTCAGTATGTCCCGAGTTATGGGGTCTCAACTCGAACAAACAATCAATAAAAAGTTGCATAGCACAGAATTTTGGCTGAATTATGATAGGTAAATTCTAAAACTTTCTTGTTTAGTGCTGATTTATCAATTTTCACTCATCATTTTATCATTTTAAAATAAAAATAAAAATAAAGCCTCTCACTTCAATTCGAACAATTTTAATGATAAAAGTAAGAGGTTTTGGCAAAAGATGGCGTTTTACTCAATTTTACATAGAAATATAAAAGAAATCTAAACATATTTTTTCTGAACCCGGAACTATAAAACTTCATATAAAAAGGATTGCACGAAACGTTTTAAAAGTAGGTGGACTTCTAGATGGCGTTGTAAAACTACAGTCTATGGCAACTAGTGTTTCGCTGATGCTGCCATCTGTTGAAAAATTGGACGAAGGAAAATTGCCAGCTCAATAGCCAGACTTAGGGAAGTTTCATTTTTTTGTATGGGATTGGGTATCTGTACGTAGTATTATATTATCTGTTCACGTCCCGCGTGCGTAGTTCGTAGCACGTGCGTAGTCCGTAGCGCGTGGATGTCCCGTGCGCACTGCGAATCGTGCTTAGCCACGCGAGTGCGCAAATTTAATAACACACGAAACATGTACTGTCTCAATTTACCTTGGACATTACCGATATCGGAGAAGGAAAAACATCGGTGAGTAAACCTGAACTCACAGATATAAGTAAAAAATCACCAACCCGTCTTGAGCAAGCGTGGTGGATCAACGCTCGCGCCTTCGCTATATGAGAAGAGCTCTTTGCCCTGCAGTGGGACAGTTTCAGGCTGGTGTTAATATAATTTGGTACAGCAAATAAGCCAATAATACTAAATTAAGTGAACAACATCACTCTGTTTTCTCAAGGAAGCATGAAGGCGAATAAAATTAAGGTAATTCGAAGGCTACGGAAACAACTAAAGAAATGTTACACCTGCGCAAACCCAGCAAAAAAAAAAAAATACCACAGTCTACGAACGCACCGGCGCTCACGTTTCTTGCCGCGAACTGGTTTTTTAAAGCTTGAGCTGAAAATTCAACTGTGCACTTTTCCAACGCGTTAGGGGTGCACCCAGTTGGATTCTCAACGCTCGGTACGACGCCGAGAGTTGAAAATCCAAAACCAGAGCACGGCCAAAAAGTTGAGGAATGTTTTCAGTATGAACATTGATACTTTAAACTTTTCTCACGACATTTTCATAATTCCTCCGCATCACATGCTATATTCAATTACGTGTTTAATATAATATTATTTATCTACAAAAGTGCTTAAGACTGATGAGTTAGTACTTGAAAAACTGATAACATTAGTGTCGAGTAGTTTTAATAAACAGTGAACAGAAAAAAATAATACGTTGGGAGGAAAATATCCGTCACATCCTCGCCAAACGGCTTCGCTCAGCATAATGCTACGCTTTACAGGTTACCCTAATGCGATAGTTAAGTACAAATATACTATTAATTATATACTAAATTCACAATAAAATAAATAAACAAACATAACACCATATTTTAACTTTAACACAAAACCCTAAAAGTCACCAGAGTAAAGTCATTCAGTGTACAAGAAAACAAGTATATTCTATCTAAATGTTTATATGAACATAATATTTTTTAAATGGCGACATTCCGGTCAGCGACTCATGCGCCGCCCGGTCTCATAATCGCCAGTAAAGCTCGTCACCAGTATTGTCGCCACCAGAAATGTTGATGCAAAATTGCAAGAAACGTAAAAAAAAATGAATTTTGCGGGCAACCTGGCGTTTTCCCCGTAAATGGTAGCTATTGTTTTATAGATAATTAAGTTTATCGATAATTATGTATGTTACTGCAATGTAAAACATGTTGATAGGAAATGGGTTGCAATCTACAATATTAACTGATTAATATGTAGATTGGTAACGATATTAAATAGCTTGTTATCAGAAGCTACACAGGTTGTCACAGAAGTGGACGCCAAGCCGAAGTCAGGTGATAGGTCGGGTTATATTAGTTAACAGAAAAAGTTGTAGCAACAGGAGTTATAACGCCACAAGTAGTAGATTTTCTCATTATTTTTTTGTATAAACGTCCGTAATTAAAAAAAAAATGCTTAGCATTTTTTTCTGTTCACTAATATGACATGACCTATCATTTGATTATGACTTGACGCCGACTTACAGGACACCGTGTATAAGTTTTTAAATCCTAACTAAAATTATAAATGCCAAAGTAAGTTGGTTTGTTTGTTACGCTTTCACGCCAAAACGGCTGATTGGATTTGGTTAAATTTGGCACATAGAGAGACCATTACATGCGGGGTAATTGCGACAGTTCAACAACATTCATTGCGTTATTTACGTTGGTGAGCAGACAAATTCTTCGAACATATGAAGCAATGGTTTAGCAATATCCTTCAAAATCATTCAGATTGTGATTAATTGTGTGTTACGTGTGTAAAAACATGCTCTTAAGATACTTATTTTCTCTTTTCATTAAGCCCTACTTATGTCAAAACAAATAACAGAACGACTCCAAGAAACAACAAACAATTCTGAGAAATACTGCCGTCTCTTTTTGACATATTTCTATCTTTGTCGCGCGCCGAACTTTCACTGCATAGCGAAGGTTTTTCGTAGGATATAACCACAGTCCACAGTCTATTACGGCTTTTATTATGTATGGTATTTATAGCTTTTTATAGCCAAATAGTTTTGTGATGTGGACAACGCACAGAATAACCACTCCATCGCCAAACTTCACTCTGGATATTTATTTATTTATTAAAGCGAGGTTGCAGTACTTTTTAACTTACTTAAACCACTGTACGAGTATATACGAACAGGAATTCTAATAATTGCCTCGATAAAATCAAAACATAACGATGGCACTAAATCGCTATATAAAAGGTGTACCTTGAAGAAATTCCATCCTGAAAACTTGTAAAAGATGAGGATTCTTGTTTTTAGGGCATGTTGAGAACACATTTTATTATTTCGTCATTCAAGCAGTTCAAGCACTCGCTCGCGGCCTCCGGCCGGCCAGTGCCGCTGCGACGCTCTACAAGACAACCCGCAACCCAAGAGGGCCTTAAGCAAGGCACACCAAGAACAAATCACGAAGATAGTAACAATAGGTATCATAACGAATCTTCAATACTATGTAAATTCATCACGTATAGGTGCACGTTCTTATTAGAGTGCGCGCAAAATAAGTCTGCGCGTGGCCGAAATCGGAAATAATCGTTTGTAAACCTGATGTAAACGTTATATCTCAACGTTTACATCCGGTGTCAAGACGGTGTGCTATGTTCCGTGTATTCCAAAGAAAATAATCGCCATAAATATGCTGAAAGTAATTAAAAGTACTGGTAGGGATAAAGTCTTTAAGGTCAAACACGCGCGCAGACTTATCTTGCAAACACTCAAAGCATTTCATTGATAATTGACTGAGATACAGACTTACGAAAAACACAAGCAAACAAAATAACCTGCACCACTGAACAATGACGATCGACAACCAGTCTTACAGGCAGTCGCTCCTTGTAAAATACTGGTATTCATCTTCAAAATGCTAGGCAGATTGATTTTTCGTCATAACTGGGCCACCATTGCCTTCTAAGTCAAGGTCCTGCCACGATATACTGGTAATCTACTTACATACCGCAGTTACAATGATACAGAATGGTTATTGCAACATAAGGCGTACTCGTTAAAACTATGTTGTAATGTGTACTTACTTGTGAATGGAATCAATGTCATGTGATGGAAATGAACGTTTATACTGTAAAAAGACCCATCACATAGCCGTCAACTAATATAAACAACTTGTTTTCGTAAAAAAAACGTCGGTAAAAGTTGAAATTTTGACGTTCAATAGACGGTGTTGGTCGAGGGAACAAGAAAATTCACGCGGACGCAGTTGCGAGCAGAACCTAGTGACTATTATAGTGTATATGTCTCAAAGAGAAAAAGTCACACAATACAAAGCACTGAAGTCATCCACAAGTCCTAGTTTAGGTCTTCTAAAGATTATCCGAACTTAATTAAGAAATAATTGCGTAACGCACTCACAATCCCACTCATTTTGACAATTCAACAACATAAATTGCGTCGTTTACGTTCTCGGGTACACTTACTTTTCAAACATATGAAGCTTGGGATTACAAGTTTTCTTCAAAATCGTTCGGAATGTAATAAAAGTGTGTACGTGTCTGGGTGATCCGAACACGTACGAAGGTTTTCGATATTGGAAAACGAAGAAATGGAGTTGGGCAGGACACCTACCGAGGTGCAGTGATGGCAGGTGGAGTAAGGCAGTGACCGAGTGGCGTACAAAGACTGGAAGACGATGTGTCGGACGTCCGGCGGCAAGATGGGCGGACGATATTGTTGCCATCGCGGATAGAAACTGGCTGTGGCTGGCACAGGAGATAAACGCAAGAAAAAACAGGCCCTAAGTCGGGCTGTGGATGACGATGATCAAGCATATAAGCATAAGCATATTCAGCCTATACTGTTCCCACAGCTGGGACACAGGCCTCCTCTCGGTGAGAGGGAGTGGGCCGTAATCCACCACTCGGGCCAAGTACGGGTTGATGAAATATATAGCATATGGAAATCGATCTTCTGAAGATATGTTAAGCTGCTTTCAACCTTTATCGAAGTTTTTCGCGATGCTTTCGTTCACCGATTCGACCGTCGAAACACGGTGGAGGTTTCCAAGGGAAACCTAACTCACGTGGGTTCAAGTCAGGTTGTGAACCTTTGTATCTTCTGCCTGCTGATATTATTCCTGATCTTTGCCAGAACCAGGCTGCCATCTTGCATCAATTTGCGATGTCGGTTTACGGGAATGCTTTGGCTTATTTTCAAATCCTTACTCGACATTGTTGATACAATTCAAACTAACGTTTGAGTATGTGCCAATGAAGGTCAGTAGACTTTGGAGTACTTAAATGGAAACTATCCACTGCTAGCGACCAACACCTGGGTATCTATTCCCTGACACAACGTCCGTACTCGTCGCGTTATGCTGAGCGATGGCCATTTTGTGTGGATGTGACGCATTATTTCCCCCCAACTTATTAATTTTTGTGTTTGTGTTCGTTCTCTGCGTCCTACGTCAAACGTCGTTTCTTTCTAGTTTCGGACAAAGTTGCGGGCGTTTTTGAATTATGATTAGTTCGTTTCACGACCTAAGAATGAATGAGAACACGATTTGACAATAGCGACCTATTACCGATGTGTCTTTGCCCGTCCGAAAAATGACATGAATGAATTTGACACTTGTTTTGACCGATCAACTACTATCGGACGGGCCCGTATCTTTGTTTTACGACTGGGCAAAAGAAGGGTTCTTTATTAAATAAAGAAGGATTTGAAGATTATTGATATTTGAAGATTTCAGGTAACTTATTGTGTGTCGTTGGATAGCTGTAAAGTCGTTTTTACATGCGCTGCCGATACAGTACATTCGAATAATCAGAAATCGTCAATTTAAGTCAAATAACTTGCTCAATGCCTGCATGCTTGATGAAAATTGTAAACTTTTAGAAGTATGTATGTATATAAGTATGTTTGTCATTGTGTGATTATTTTTAAATTAATGAATTTTCTCTTTTACTCTTACACACGTTGTCTACATCTATCTTATACTCTCCTATTGCAGGTATGCTGGAAGAGATTTCTTTAGAAATAATCATTACCTTTGTACGTACTTTTCTGTTCTCTTTATTCTTCTTGTCTGTTTATATGTGTGTACATAAATGGTTAAATAAATAAATAAAAACCATATTAATATACATGCAATCATTCTGATTTTTGACAGATTATTCTACAAGCATCGTATTAAACGTAACCGTGTTTTTTTTTTGTCCAATCAATACATTTTTTGCAATAAATTACCAGCGTTGTGTCATCGCGCTTCTCTTTCTTTTCTATGCAGTCTGACAGTGACCGCGCTTTACCTCTTGTCAGCGTCATAAGTCGATTGTGAGGTTAATCTCATGACCAACCAATGATTAACAAGAATTCTCTCAACATTTATTTGATTAATTTAAAAAAAACAATAGCTTGACAACAATAGCACCTATTTATAAACATGTATAAGCAAAAGAAGTAAATTTTTGTTTTGCGTTTGTTGATTAAAGTCAAAAGTCATCTACTATAGGCGATTGTAGTGCTAAGTTTCGCCAGTAGAGGCGCTAGCAGCGCAAACAGTTAACAAATATTGGCCGCATTCCGAATTGGGATGTAATCGATTTGAGCGGGCTTACGTCCGTAACGAATTAGCGTGAGCGCGATAACGATGTCATGTGAATCTTCATAGATGACGTCATGACATCCGCAATCTTGCGATAACGCCGACCATGCTTTAAGTGAAATGTTGACAGCTCGCAGCTGTCATAATCGTGATATCTAAATCGGAACGCAAATTATCGATGTGAGCGCTGTCAGCGATTATGGTCTAACTCGGAATGCGGCCATTGTTTTCTCATAGCATGTCCACTAAATAAATTTGATAATCTATGAATAATTTAGATATAGATAATTATGGCTTCGATATGGACTGTGTGATAAATGAATTGGCTAGAAAGGGGGTAATTACCGAGATGAAGCTACCATTTACTGGGTACGTCTTTCATTGACTTGAATGTGCCCTGGCGGCTGAGAGTATTGAGTTTCGAGATTGATGACGACTGATAGATAAATATAGAAGAAAAAAATATGTTGCGTCGACCACAAATAAACCGGGATAAGGGCAGGAGAAGGGAGAGCAGTGGTTACGGCCCTGACTTACGATTTGAGGTTCGTGGGTTCGAACGCAGACAAACTAAACAAGTACGTGTTTTTGAAAAAAACAACTACTTACTTGTCGTTGCGATCGTGTTCTCGTAACTAAGACTATTTATAGTCTCCATTTATTTTTGTTGCTTATTTATTTAGCGCGATGAATGTATCTACTATTTAGGATATATCGGAAAACGAGTTATGGAACTCAAATGGAGTTGGGCAGGACACCTGGCAAGGTGCAGTGATGGAGTATGGCAGTGACTGACTGACTGGCTTCCAAGGACTGGAAGACGTAATGTCGGACGTCCGGCGGCAAGATGAGCTGGGATCGCGGGTAGAACCGGGATGAAGCTGGCACGGGAGCGTGGAGATTCGCACAATAAAAGAGAGGCCTATGCTCAGCGGTGCGTGAAGTCGGGCTGTGGATGATGATGACGATGACATATCTGTGTATCCATTTTAGTATATTGTCAGCCCAAAATCACTCTGCATTCCAAATTTAATTTAATTTATACTGTGGACTGCCTCGTTGGTCTAGTTGACGCAAGAGCTACTGCTGAGCATGAGGTCCTGGGTTCGATTCCCAGGTCGGGCAGAGTGTTATTGGGTTTTTCTATCTAGAATTTCTCAGAAGCAGCCCGGAGTCTGGATATGTGCCCGGTTGATGGCAATAGGCTCGCCCCCTATTACCCATGACTTAAGCATAACTGGCGAAATGTGGGTGTATATGTACACCTCTGCCTAACACTCTTGGGATTACAGGCGTGATGTTATGTGTAATTTATACTTGTTTAAAGTTTAATCTTATTAATCAATAAACAAAATTAATCTCACAAACCTACATATAAAAATACCAGTCCATTCTGTGCCGCCAATATTTACCTTAAAATGTACTTGTACGAGTATTTAATCTCAAAGATAAACAGATAACTTGAGTAGGTACATAGGGACCAAAATATCTTGACAATTCAACATGGCGACACCGTACATTTTCAAACTCAAACTCAAAGCATTATAAATTTCACCAATTACAGGCACTTCAGAATTGTCAAGGGGTCGGTCAGTCAGAAAGATGAAGCTAGTTGCCCATTCCAAAGCGTAGTAGGTATCTATGGAGAAGAACGGACAAGAAACTCCACGGACACTATTCACTCTATTCAGAATTATTTCGCTTTTTTCCACGGTTCAAGAGTGTATGGTCTTTTCGTACATTGTATACTCTGATATCTATGAGATAAAATTAGTTCAAACATTATTAGATAAGTTTATCAGTATTTGTTTAGTTTATTTGTTATTGGTCAACTTGGATATTGGTTAATTTTATGACTGTATTTTGAGCACGTTTCGTAATTTTATGATAAATGACTAGCATCAGCCCGCGATTTCGTTTGCCCCGCCCCCTCCCCCCGTTGCATCGCATCGCCTGTCCGCGTTATCACTTCGTTTTCACTTACCGTTCTTTCTGGGTTTTTTTCTTATAGCTCGACTCCTAAGGGTTCTAAGGTGATTTTAAGTAGCCATTCTCAAAAATCAAACAGCTATCAAATTCGTATTTTTTTTCTATCAAATCATATAAGCAAAGAAACAAACTGTCCAGCTTTACATACAAATGTCGACTATTTATGTTCTCTGTTCGTAATAATTAAATCACCTTTGTTTTTGTTTTGTTTTCTAATCGATTATTTTGTGTGACGTGTTTCTGTGACAAATAAATAGATTTTTCTTTCTTTCTTTCTTACATAAACATAACAAAACGCCCATAATCCCAGAAGGGTAAGGCAGAGGTGTACCTATAGTACACCCACATTTCGGCAGTTATGCTTAAGTCCCATGTAATAGGGGGCGAGCCTATTGCCATCAACCGGGCACAAATCCAGACTCCGGGCTGCTACAGAGAAATTCTAGATTGAAAAACCCAATAACACGTTGCCCGACCTGGGAATCGAACCCAGGACCTCATGCTCAGCAGTAGCCCTTGCAACCACTAGACCAACGAGGCTGAAGCTGTCAGTGTCATCCTGTCTTGGTCAATCCCTAGCATCAGTGGCACTGACAGCTCACTCCACGCTTACTTCACTAAGTTTTCACTGTGGTTACAGAATACATCACTAAGCAACAATTACTTCTACAACTTATAAGAACAAACATACGGCTGGATATTTTCCAGCATTAGCATATGCTTATACAAATTTTTTCGGGCACTTGGCTTTTCTTGATGCAAAACGAGCTATTAAAACCTTCATGGTCGTCAAAGTCACAATTCACAGTCAACATACGAGGAGGCGAGAATACAAAAAAAATACAATTACAAGTTAGAAAATTATCATTTGACTATGACATTTTGTAGTTCGAATTGCACAAATCTCGCATGTAGTTTCGTAAATAAAACTACGTTACGTATTTGAAAATGGTTATAGATAGGAGAGCACTGTTATAACTAATCATTTCTTCAGTATCTGCGTATATATTAGCAAGTTATTCAATAGAATAAAACTCTTATTTCAGACAAACTGGATGCAGACCAGTATTTTACAAGGTCCGACATCCACACGGACAATGGGTGGACCATTGCGGACATTAAAGGACTAAGTGCGGAAACCAAATCATTGACTGGGTAACACGATACCTCTTGGTAAGTCTTTTTTAATTAGTTTTTGATTTTACTTTATTAGATTATTTTATATTTTGTAAATGTGAGAACGTCGTAGGCCCTGTGGATTGTAAATTTATAGAACATTGTCTATTTGTTTAACATATGGTACTTGTTGACAGGCTTACACTGTCCTCCCATATCTGTTAACACTGTAATTGGAAAACATTGTAAAAGACATATTTTTAAAAGAGTAACCATGGAGTTTCTTGTCGGCTCTTCTCCATGGGAAACGACCAATTGGAACCGTGCACCTAGAATCTGACGTTTCATAAGTGCCCATGTAGGTCTATGTGAAATAAAATATTTTGATTTGATTTGATTTGATAAGACTGGTTGTCAAACCTTTGGGCTTCTAACTACATGGTAACGACTGTCAAAGATCTATGAATGACAACCGGCACCAACAGCTTGACGTGCTTACCGAGACACGGAAGGTCTCGAAATGTAATAGATCACTCACGTCACTCATCCTAAAGCTGAAATCCTAAAGCTCATTGAACAGACAACGACCATACAAATGTCCTCATTGCCTCGTTTATACTGATAAAAATATTTTTCAATCAAAAGTAAACAATATTACTTGCGGCGTACAAAACTACATTGTTAATATAATTGTTTAATTAAACATTATTTATATAGTCATTACGTGTCGCCTGTACAGTGCTTAGATGAAGGAATATTTACTTTATACATTCATTTGACTGTATTATAACAGCTGGTGGAATATTCGGTGTTTTTCTGCATTAGACCTCGAAAAATGGTGTTCCTAATTGATTCTTGTAAGTTTGCGATTCGATATGAAGAAATGGTAGAAGTATCGTTTTACGTATAAACACGGTTGTGGAGGTCAGTTTTATTTTTACAAAGGTTTCACTATATTTCAGGAGTTATTGATGGCCACAAGAAATGGGCTACCAGGGAATTAAAGCACAAAAGGGAGTGGGTGAAATAAGGCTGCCAATGATGATGGAGAAGACGAGAAAACTGGGCGGATCAAATGCGAAAGGCGAACAAGCGGTGTTAGAGCCAATTTCAAGGTGACAGGGAAATTCGGAATATTAAATGAAAGGAGGAACAAATTAAGTCCAGTTTACTACGGTAAAAATGGATGGTTATCGAGCTATGACGGTTCTTCGATATTTTACTAAATACCTTTTATTTCTGCGTTTTTGTATGTTTTGGGCAAGGTTTTTTTTTTTGTTTGGTCACTCATTATTCAGCTTTCAGGTAAGTTTGCATCATTAATTTTTAATTTCACAAGCCTAACACATAAGGCAAAAGAAAATAGGCCTCAGACATTAAGTCCGGCTTTGTACAGTTTTTTTTTACTTGTGCATAAAGTAATAATAAATAAAATATTACTTAGATAACTTAGATCCTTATAGTAATGAGGCAGGCACATATTCGAATTTGTGAAACTCCTGACACCCAAACTAGGACGTGTCCTGTATCTCAGGTTTTGATGTTTGTGGAGTAGTTTTTCATAATTAATTGGTTTTGGTAACAAGTCAGAAAATTTTATCAAAAAAAAACATCCAATTTTGACCCCTAGTTAACTGGACTTAATTTGTTGCTAATGACCTCTAGTATAACTACTTTCAAGGAATAGGTAGCAGTGCACTGCGATACATAGAATTATTTGAATAATATTTTAAAGCAAGAACGCCACAAAATCTGGGTTTCCTAGGGATATGCCAGTCACAATTAAATACATTCGACTGTCTGGAAGTGCCAATCATAACATGCTGGTAAAATATCTATTAACGCCCTTTCCAATAGTACTAATTCCTATTTAGAGGGGAAATAAGCAATAAACTCCGGCTTTCGTGAATAATATTCATTTTGTTTATTTAAATTTATTTATTGACTGCCTCGTTGATGTAGTCGTAAGCACTACTGCTGAGTATGAGGTCCTGGGTTCGATTCCGAGGTCGAGCAAAGTGATATTTGGTTTTCCAGCCGGAATTTCTCAGAAGCATCCCGGAGTCTGGATTTGTGCCCGATTGATGGCAATACACTAACCAGGGGGCATCAGCCAGACACAAATTACATAAGACTTGAACATAACTGGAAATGTAGGGGCTGCTACCGGTACACCTCTGCCTGACTCTTTAAGGAATACATCGTGATGTTATATTTATTGGATCATTAAGATAAGCTTCATTTATGTATACCCATTTCTCAGAAATTAAAAATTATAAAAGTCACCGGCCGTATCAAAGACCGATTATATTTTTATGATTTCACAGTAATTTAAGAATAATATAGTTATTGAGTGGGTTGTTTATATATCAGTCAGTAAATGGTCCATAAGCTGCGTAATACATATTAATGATCTCGTCTCTGATACCGAAGTGTCTCAAGAGGAAAGTCTTTGACCAGTGCGTGTTGCCAGTGATGACCTATGGCACTGAAACGTGGTCGATCACAATGGCCCTTATTGGAAGGCTGAAAGTCAGCCTAAGAGCAATGGATAGGGCTATGCTTGGAGTTTCCGTAAGTGACCGGATGAGGAATAAAGAGATCCGTTGGAGAACCGACATATCCAGAAGAGTTGGCGAACTTAAGTGGCACAGGGCCGGGCACATTGCTCGCAGATCAGATGGCCGATGGGGCCAAAACGTTCAGTAGGTAGTGGCAACCGCGTACCGGAAGACGTAGCGTTAGAAGGCCTCCTACAATGTGGACCAATGACCTGGTAAAGACCGCAGCATTCAGCTGGATGCGAGAAGTGGCGGTGCTTGGGGGAGGCCTATGTCCAGCAGTGGACCTGTTTCAGCTGAAATTATGATGATGAAAGGGTCCCATGTCAGTATAAAGGTTTTCGTACAGAAGGACCAACTAATGAATTAGGTTTTAATACAAGGTATTTTTCGTAATTCATTCGCAAGTACGAGGGATGAGCTGTCATACACAGACAAGCTTTGGTTTTTTCGCTAAAACCTGTTTTGCGTCATTATGGTTAATATGAATATTGTCTAGGGTTTTCCTTATGTTATTTATAATGTCCGGATGCATTGGTTATGTCATGTTTGCATTCGTTATTTCAAGGCAAGCTTGTTAGTAAACAAACACTCTTGGTAACCCTTTTTTGGGGTTTGAACACACAAAGAACCCTTATTGTTTCGCCATGTCGATGTCGGTCCGTCCGTCTGTCCGCAGCTTAGTACAAGAAAGCTGAAATTTGGCATGTTTATACTTACACATCACGCCAACAAAGTGGTAAAATAAAGGCTCTGGCGCTACACCACAGCGCGACACAAAGGCACCGTGTGTCGCGCGCCAAGCAGTGCCTTTGTGTCGCGCTGTGGCGTCGCACCTGATTGCGAGAGCCTAAAAATAGTGTGGAGTGTCCCACGTCCATGGAGTGGAAAAAAATATTGCGGGTGACTAAACCATTTTCTATGGTGGTAAGACTAAACTACGCGTGCATGAATGGTACAAAATCTTGTACCATTCATCAAGACAAGCTATGAAATCACACGACGAATGGGTCGGATTGGATTAATCTGAGAGTTCCAGATCCATTGTGGACTGTGTGCGATGCTTGCAAGCAATCAGTCACATCCTTGACAATTTAAATTCAAGGATAACAAATGTTATAGACCGGCTAGCATAAGTAACATTCGCAATAGACGTGCATTTAAATATTTGCGACTACAAATCTGACCTCCAAAACCCAGTTACTGGGTAACACGATCTCACCGTTTGGACTGGCTAATGCTTTAACCTCGACATGAGCTTCTCACATCGTATTGATACGAAAGATTAAGCCGACTTCAATATAGTTGTTATAGAAATGAATAATATTTATGAACCAATTGACGTGCATACAAGTCCTATTGTTGAAGACACAATCAAGCTTAATCATATTGAATGTAATAACAAATTGTAGCTATTAGACAATTGAATGGGGACCAGGTGTCAAGAAAGAATGGAAGATAGAAACAAAAAACAAAAGAAGATTGGGAAGAATAAATATGGATGGCTACCAGCGCAGGGGAAGACCAAAGAAATGATAGATGGACTGTGTGATAAATGATATGGCTAGAAAGGGGGAGATTACAGAGATGACGACTGATAGAGAAGTGCCTATGGAAGAAAAGAGATAGAGAGTATGAATGTGGCTGGCTATAAGAGTAGGGGACGACCAAAGAAACGATGGATGGACTGTGTGGAAGATGATGTGGCTATAAAAGGGGTGACTGTCGCTATGACGACTGATAGAGACGTATGAAGAAGGCACGCTGCATAACCAGCCTATAACGTTCCCACTGCTGGGACGTGGGGCTTCCTCTCTGTGAGAGGGAGTGAGCCATATTCGACGCGGGTCTGCGCGGGTTGGCACAAACACGCTGCGCCGACTACAAACGAGTTGGGATCCGGAGGATGATCCAGTGGAAAGTAATCTACACTAATATTATAAAGAGATAAAACTTGTGAGTTTCTATGTAGGGGATAATCTTAAGAACTACTGAGCCGATTCCAAAAAATATTTTACTCTAGGGAAGCTACAGTGTTGCCAGGGTCCAATCTCTATAGGCTCTTAATCCTTCCTATCCTAAGGGCACGTCTACCATTACAGTGCCCCCCAGTCTATTCCTTGATATGCAATGGTGCTACAAAAGCACCAAGAAGCATGAGGCTTCAGGGGCTAGTACATATCTTGGGGTTCATTCGATTAATCGAGTCTGGTCAAACCACGCTGGGGTCGGTGCATTTTTTCATTCATAATGAGAAGCTACAGTGTTGCCATATGCCAGAGTATGTCATAGGATATATAGGGTGGCAGTGACATCGACGCAGACCCTGTTACCGTGGATTCAGTACAAGAAACTGAACCGTGCTTTGCTGTTCAGTAAATTTTGACCGCGACCGACTTTTCTATGAAACTGTATTTTTTCTCATAACCTTTGAACAATTTCTAGGGACATCGACGCATTATATGTTGTGCTTTTTCCTGGTAGAAGCTAGTGAGAATATAATTGAGGAAAGGCTAAGATGATTAATAGGGTTTTTGTTGCATTCTTGAAAGCGGATATTCTTTAACTAGTGGAGCAATTCAATCCATTAAAGGCTCATACTTGGCAGTGGAAAATACTAGTATTCAGCTACGCGGTAAAACTAGAAGGAGATAACAATATATGTAGTTCGGCAAAATACGCAGATGGTGACTGAGAAGTGGACAATATTCCAACAGAGAACTGACGTGCTGCAAAAGCCTCTTCATATCTAGAAACGGAACTGTCTATTAATGTTAATGACTCCAGTCTATTGAGTCCAGATTTTTGCATGTGGAAGCCTACGGTGCACCCGATGGTACCAGCGCCGGGGCTCTGTCTCGCGTAGGGCCGTTACATTATGCTGAGCGATGGCCGTTTTGCGTGGATTTGACGCATATTTTCACTCAACTTGTTCTTTTTTGTGTTGTGTTCTTTCTCTGCGTCATTTTTACAGCAAATAGGTGTACATTTTTTATTTTATTTTATTTATAGCATTAAAAGGCATCGTAGATGAGTTGCCGTTACAGAGACCAAGCTGAAAAGTCTCATGTGCCACACCGGCACCCTTTAAAAACCGAACCGCAGCAACGCTGCTTGAAGGCAAACATAACTATGGGTTTTCCTTCATCATACTTCAGTGTGTAACTTTGTATAAGGTTTTTTTTTACGAATTGGAACATCATAAATGCATGCTCATTGTATTGAATTTAAATACAAGCATAATGTCCGTAACAAGCTAGTAATTTTGCATTATTCTTTACCCAATTTCGAGCTAAATCGTAATTTGTAACACATAATAAATTTAGTGAAACCGGAGCGTTGTGTTCAGCTGTAACTTCCTCAGTTACCGCTTCTAATCTGCCGTTTACAATAACTTTCACTTAAATAGAACCCGATGCAGAACTACGCAGAACTTTTGATTACTTAAAAACGTATAAAACAACTTAATAGAATTCAACTCGGTACTAAAGATACACAGAAAAACTTAAGACAGATGAAATCTATCAACAACCAAAAAAACAGTTGAAAGATAGAAAAACAAATCAAATTCGATTCGAAAAAAGAACACAGCGCACACATAACTATTCACAAATAATAAAACTGTTAGAATTACCGAACCCCCGGCAAAAATCAGAGCATTTTGAATTTGGAAAGTGTTCCGATTCGCTTCGGGCGCGTTCGGCAACTTTCGCTGTACATAGCGACTGGTAGTTCGCGGGCGCGCGCTTGCACTGCCGTAGAGTCGACGAGATACCTTCAATGGAAGAGGTTTAGTGGTGGGAAAAGGCGGACTATTATCATTTATCGATAGTATTTTTTGCAAAGGGATTTTCGCTTGGTCCTTTGGTACGAACGCCTCGTGGGTGCCGGTTGGAAATCGAGACAAACAGGTAAAAATGAGTGACCTTATTTTCAAAGAAAAAAGTTACTTTCCGAGATAATCCTAATTCGTTAGCTTTGCGTGCAACCACAAAGTTCAAACTCCATTGCGTAGGTAGGTCTCCCAAAAAGGAACAGAGACACGTACTTGATTTTTGAGAAAAATCAAGTAAGTGTCGCAGTGGCGATGATGGGACGACTTTCGGAAGAATGACGCTGGCGATGATGACAAAAAACAAGCATTTTGTAAGAATGTTAAGGTAACCCCTTGAGTACTGAAAACATTGTGCAAATCACTGCTTGTTTCTTCTCTGTATGAGAAGTGGGTTTTGCCCTGCTGAGGGACAGTTAAAGGCTGATATTATTAGTACTCAATGCATTCTGATTCGTTAAGAACATAAAAAAGGATAAATTTATTATCTTAAGTAAAAGTATGTTACCTAATAGTAAGTATGCAGGGGAAACTTAATATTTAACATTATTTGTGGCATTTTATTTATTGAAATGGCAATGCGTACCGGTTCTGCTTATATCAATCGGGTCACAGACCTTCATATTTTTCTTACTGCACGAAATATTTGGGTACGATGATATCTTTGTTCCTAAGCGAAACAAGGAATCATGATGACAACCCCACTCTTTCTATGGGTGGCGTAAAAGTACAACTAACTTATGATAGTCACCAATATTATTGCAAAATATGGGAATTTTCCATTAAAATCCTGGAGTTTTTGCCCGCTCATTCTTCCCCATATGAACCTACTACATTTTGGAATGAGCAATAAGCTTCATCTTTCTGACTGACCAACCCCTAGACAATTCAAAAGTGCCTGTAATAGTTTCATTTGAAATAAATACTTTGAGTTTGAGTTTGAACAGGTTAAATGCAAACTCAAAAAAACAATCATCTATGCAAAGAATTTAAGTTAAATAGACAAACACCGTCAAACCTCCTATCGACAAAAGCCCATCACTAAACAGATTACGCTACTTAGATCATAGTATCGCGTCAAAAGCGACAGCTGATCTAAAAACAACTCTATCACGTTGATGTAAAGTTTAAAATCAAACGTAATAAGCGACAATCAGGTCTATCCGTTTGTCTCGAGTTCTCAATGACAAAGATAAAGATTCTCCATGCTGATAAACGGATTTGTGAGAAGAGGCAGGGTAGGTAGAGCTGTACGAGGGCGGCACTGAAAATTTCGGGAATCAAGGAAGTGACACAACAGTCTATTTAAAAATGTATTTATTGCTTTTCGAAGTATTCTCCGCGAAATTTGACACATTTTTCCATACGGTGGAACCAATCATTGAAGCAACCATTCCACTCGGAAGTTGGGGTCTCCAAAATGGCCGTTTTGTAGGCTTAGGAAACTCTCTGTCCACGCAATTTATTCTTTATTTTAGGGAAAGTATAGAAATCATTAGGGCTTAGGTCGGGGCTGTACGGCGGATGGTCTAATAATCCTATGTTTTCTTGCTCTAATAACTCTTTTGTTCTGTGTGGGGTGTGAGAACTCGCATTGTCGTGATGGAGGACGATGCGGCGGTTGCAGTTCTCTTAACGGAGTTCAGAAGCGACCTGTGGCAAACAAATGCTAGCATACCATTCTGCATTAACCGTTCTTTGTCCCTCATGAGGAATAGTCGTAACATGGCCGGTTTTGGAGACAAACGTGGCCACCATTTTTTTTGCAACACTCCGTGAACGAACAATTTTTGTTGGCTTTAACTCATTTTCGAACACCCAAACTCGTGACTGGTTTTTTGTTTCGGGCTCGTACGCGTATATCCAGGATTCGTCACCTGATACGATGTTGTATACAGCATTTGAGGATCCTGCGTGGAATCTTTCGATAGATCTGATGCACCAAGTAACGCGAGCCGTTTTTTGCTCTTCACAGAGCGAATGCGGTATCCATCGGGAAAACAGCTTTTTTACACCTAATTGTTCATGCAAGATTATTTGTATTTGACTCATGCCAATGTCTAAAGTTGCCTGAATTTCGCGGTATGTAACATGTCGATCTTCCTCAATCAGCTTACGCACATTATCAACGTTTTCTTGGGTGATTGCAGTTTTTGGACGACCTTGACGGGGATCATCACTGAGCTTGACACGTCCCCGTTGAAATTCAGCAAACCAGCGATAAATTGTGGTTTTGGATGGGGCTTCATCACGAAATGCAGAAATCATCCGGTCAACACATTGCTTTTGTGTTAAACCACTTCGAAAGTCATAATAAATCATCGCTCTTGAATTTTCTCGAGTCAATTCCATTTTCTCAACGACTAAACAAGTTTGACAAAACCTTGTGACAAGACCGAGAATCTTTTTTAAAATACATATATGATATTCGATTTTTAAAACCAAGGAGTTTTCAATTAAAAAGATTTTAATATGACAGGAACAGTGGAAATATTCCATTCCCGATACTTTTAGTGCAGCCCTCGTATATTAAAGAAGTATGAAGAACAGGGTTTAAAGTTCGCCCATACCTCCATGGAGAAGGGAGGATCTTCCGACCAGGAATCCCAATTCTGTATTGTTCCCCGCGTAACCTTATCACATGCAGACCACGTCAATATCGTGTTTTGTAGAAACCCACGTTACAGCAAGGAATCGAAAAGTCATTAATTCTATATGCTCCAAGACAAATTGTCTATGGCACATTTTGAAATCAAGCGCGCGTTTTGAAGTTTTGTTCGACAGTATTTGATCATGAGACTGTAATATTAAAGTAATTGCAAATACTCCATTATGAACATCAATAATTCGTAAAGTATCGTTTTTAAAAACCTAACAATTTTTTAAACAATAAAATTCAACAATGTATAAAAGAATGAGATTAATGCTTTTAAATGTACATAGATCTGTTTTCAGAAGCTGTTCGAGTGTGTTCTTGAAGATTTCGAAATAATAATTACCAACAATAACTGAATGGACCATTTTGTGATTGAATGGAATAACGTACTTCTTCAACGTAAGTTTTGCTGAATTTTACCCGAACACAATCTTCCTCTATGTAAGTACTCAAACCTACAATGATTCCGTAAGTCCGTTGTCAAGCGTGGTATTTTGAAAGTTCAAACCACGCCAAGTTCGCGTTCATTTCGCGCGGTTTCGTTCATTGAGTCTACGCGTTTAATTAAAAAAAAGAATAGGTACGTTATTAGCAGATGTCGTGTCTAGCTACGGAATTGACGGGGTTTTGAAGCAAAGAATCAATAAGTGGTCTTGGTGAATTAGGGCCCAGACGGGTGTCGTGTCTGGTGGGCAACGTCGTATATGTAATTGCTAGATGCCACCACATCCCTCCCCTCCGGAGCCCGGAGGTCAATAGTGGGCTGAGTCTTGTATCTTGCTATGTTTTCCAGGACCAGTTGAGGTTCCAGTAAGTCGGAACCGGGTGCCGCATTGTTCACGGTGAGTCGGAACTGTCTGCGAAGATGCCCCAGTGAGTCGGGGTGGCGCTGCGTTATGCTCCAGTGCTTCGAACGTGGTACAGCACTGGAACGCATAGCATGACTAACATAAAACCAGTTTTATCGTCGGAAGAATAGACAAAATGACGAATAAATAAACGAAATCTGTCATTTTGTCTATTATCGACAAAAGTTGTTTTTGTTACCCGTGCAGGGTGTGGCAATACAAGTCAACAGACAATGCATAATACATCTACATAACATCACGCCTGTAATCCCAGAAGGGTTAGGCAGAGGTATATTCTATAGTCCACCCAGATTTCGCCAGTTATGTTTAAGCCCCATGTAATAAGGGGCGAGTTTTTTTGCCATAAGTATACATGGTATACTCAGCCTAAAGTGTCCCCACTGCTGGGACACAGGCCATTAACCAGGCACAAATACAGACTCCGAGAATTTCTTTGTGAAAACCTTATGACACTGCCCAACCTGAGGACTAAGACACCAGCACTCAGCATTACAATTTTCGAGCAATAGACCAAAGAGAAAATATATCTCCTTTTGTTCACGAGAGAGAGCTACTCTTTCTAAGTCAGAACAATCGAAAAATAAAACAAAAGCATATCTGACAACCACAGTCGCGTCGAGAGAACACGTTCCAGGAGGCCTACTTACTCTCAAAGCACAGAATCCATAGTTTTGGCAAGTTACGAGCGTTTGCTACTCCGTATCACGGGGCCTACCTACTCTCTTAATCCGTCAACGAAGATATTCCGTCCCAAAGGAAATTGAAACTGCGGAGTGACCCATACACCCGAATAATTAACTTTTATATCGGGAATTTAACATCGGGAGTAAGGACAACTGTCAACTCAGGGGTCTCTTTTATACAATACAAGGATTTTATGTGAGTATTACAATGCAGGACCATGTCTGGAAGTGCCTTTTGCAGAAAGAGCCATTGCAGCTTTGAGTTGCCTTATATATATTTTTTGTTCCGGCATGGAAAATCCACATGGATGTCCCCCGCCCAGTGCGGGCGGAGGGGTCAGACTCTTACTGACTATATACCACCCGGTGTTCCCTTCTCACACTTGCACCGGGGTTGTGTGCTAGAGTGCACTTGCACTTTACCTTTGTACTAGACGCCTTATCATTTAAACAAATTAATTTAATGTCCACAAAAGAGCAAAGGTCACATTCACTTACTTATGTTATCATTGAAATACTTTAAGCCCTGATTAGTAAATATTATGTATTTGGAGTAAATACTGTGGATGTGTACCCCGTGCGTTATGCCGTTGGTCCCGGCTGTTACGGGTCGGCAGAAGACAAAAAATCCGACAAGCAGTCTTACCAAGGAGTATCGTGTTACCCAGTAACTGAGTTGTGTAGATCAGATAGGCAATTGCTTCATGTAAAATACTGGTATCCAACTGCATCCCGTTAGACAGAACATTTAATTTGACAATTAAATTAGCGCTCCTGTCTTTATTTTTATAGCAAAGTTTTTGTGTTGATTTTCAACAACATGTGCTATTATAATTGCAGCAGGCGTTTCATTTCGTCCGCGTGTACGATTAGATTCTAAACTTTCTAATAAATTGTTCTAGGCACAAAACATATAAGCATTTCTTATCTTCTATATAAAATCTTTACTTATTAAAACTAGACTGAGAATCAGCACATTTCGAACGACAAAATACATAACAGCCGCCCTTCACCACTTCCTATTGCTTTAGCTGGGAAAAAAAAATATTCTATTTACTAGGTATAATATATTATTTACTAGGTGGCGAGACCATTGCATTGTCACCGGTGACTATCGACCGGGCATGGCCAATCTAGGCTCCAGGCTGCTACTGAGAAATTCCAGATAAAAACCCAACAACATTTTGCCCGACCTGGGAATCGAACCAAAGACAGCTCAGCAGTAGCGCTCGCGACCACTAGACCAACGAGGCAGTAACGCGTGAAATTATGTTGTAGTTGCTATGCGCGTACGCATATCAAGACAATCGGCCTTAATTTATAATCGGTATATCGTCTTAGATAGTTTCAGCTCATTGACTCGTTTAGATACGCTATCTGTTTGATTGGAGTGCAATAAATCAGGAGTGAAATATTTTCATATTAAACAGCACCCTAATTGCGTAACGCACAATCTGAATAATTTTGAAGGATAAAGCCAATCCATTGCTTCATATATTGGAAAAAATTGCTCAATAATAATCCTACTAATATTATAAACGTAAAAGTTTGTGAGTATGGATGGATGTTTTTTACTCTTTTACGCAAAAACTACTGAACGGATTTGGATGAAATTTGGCACACAGATAGTTTATAACCTGGATTAATTCATAGAATACTTTTAATCCCGATACTTCCACGGGATCAAGATTTATGCGGGTGAAACCGCGGAAAGTAGCTAGTACATATATAAATAACGCAATTATTGTTCTTGAACTGTCAAAATGTAAGCGATTACTACTGAGAGTGTTACGCAATTACCCCGCAGGCATTTATTTATGAGTCAGAATGCCAAGACGCGTAGCACCACCACCGTAGAAACGAGTTTTATATACCCTCTTATTTATAAACGTTGCTTAAAGTTAACAGACGTTTAAACGTCAAAAATGTATGGTTAAACAGTCGCTAACAATTACTTAACTTTAAGCAACGTTTCTATATAAGGCGGAGAATGTAATAACTAATATTAAATTAAATCTTGGACATATGATGTCCTCTGATGTGTAAGACAATGCAGACATAGAGCGAGAGCGCAGGGCGATGTCTGTAAGGGCGAACATGCTGGGCCGCAGGTTTTCTCGTTGTACCACTGAAGTTTAAACAACATTGTTCAGAGCAACCCAACCCTTCGAGGAAACAAGGCATGATGCTATGTTCAGAGTTCATATTGTACATCTTTCTGTGTACTTAATCCAGCATTGCATATATGTAAGCTGTCACGCCCTTTATGCCCTGAGACTTTTTTTTTATTCTTTTAAAAAGTTATGTTTATCAATTAATTTTTTAGTTGAGTTTATGGTCATTGTATTTTTTTGGTATTTTGGCGTGGCTACCTGACATACGGCAAATAATGTCATTTGATGTTTTGTGTCTCGTAACTTTAATTACTTTGCTTAAGCACGTATTGTACAGAATCAAGTTTTTTTTATAACTGAACAGATAGCTGTGCTGCTGGGGAGTTTGTTGCGCCACTACTTCTTCCCAGCTATTTCGGAATTGGTGAAGTCTTATGTAATTTTGACGTTCGAAAAGTGCTGATTCTCAGCCTAATTTGCATAAATGACATATTACAAATTAGAGGATTATATCCTAGATAAGAATGCTTGGAAACATGCTGGTCCTGCTCCATAGGACAATCTAGAGGCTAGACGAAATCATACTAGTTGCTTATTGTATTGTATAATTTGTTATTTTTACTTTACTCACACACTGACTTATTCCTAGTTAATATTTTAGGAAAATCTAATTTTTTACAATGTTTGTAAATCTGCCTTCGCATTATTTTTAATTCTTTTTACCAATTGTGGTAGAGTATTTTTATTCTTGGAGCATCGTCTTCACATATAAAAATATAATTAATGTATACAAAATATTGTAAAACATTTGAAAAGAATAACGGTGGAGTTTCTTGCCCCTTCTTCTCCATACGAAACTACCTTTTGAAAGTGGCGCCTAGAATCAGTTCTATTTCTAATGTAAATGTTGACGTTCAAAAGTGCCTTTTTATGGGCCTATTGGAAATAAATGCTTTGACTTTGACTTTTTTATTGATTTTTCTACACGAGCAGCCTGTGGGTCTCTTATACAAGCGCAGGCAGTACAACGCTTGCTTAGCGCATCAGGGATGTTCACCGAGTCCCCAGTAGACGGTTTCTATTCTACTATGCGAAAACGATGCACATCCCTGGTGCGCATTGTTCGGACCAGCTCCAGCGTCGTCCTGAGGGCATTCGAGAGGTTCCAATGTCTGTACCTGAACCATTGCTGTATGGTTCACGTACTGATCCATCGAAGTTTCTATTATGTTTACGTGAAGTCTCTTAAGTTCCCCGGTCTTCCCAGTTTATGTAAGTAGATATTTCTAGAAACATTTAGCAAAAACATTATAATGACCATAAATTCATGTGTAACGTGCGTAATTATACTCTACCTACACTAATAGGCCTCGCACCCAGCAGGATAATTATTTTCAGGGTGATGAGTTTTCATCTTCTCCTGCTATTAACGAAAATAAAGATTGTAACAAATGTCTTCGTCCTTCCTTCGTCCCTTCTGGGAAAGTTTGCGAGAATTTGTCCTATTTGTAGGTTATAACTAAATAAATTATTTGCCTAAATACTTGGATTTCTACTTGTACCGGAAACGGTGACGACATCACTTACAAGTTTTTTTATACATTGTTACGAAAATAGGAGTTAGTTTGTCGTTCGTCGAGTGCGAACGAAACGAATGTTAATAAAGTGTTATCGTATTAATTTCAGTTTTTTTATTTTTTTACTTAATCGTTTAGAGGGGAGCAACCCCAACGGGGGGTAACGTTGAATATCGAACGCAGTTTAAAAAAAACACAGTCAGTGGGCTGCTGTCTGTGTGCAATAATGCAGATAAAAATGCAGATAACTAATTTATAAGACAATTTTGGTAGATCCTACTACTCGTATCTAACAAAAAAAAAACAAAACAATGAAATAAGTTAAATATCTTGTAATACTCACGGAGGTTTTTTCTCCAGCATTTCAGTAGTTTCAACTGTAACAAAATAATAATTAAAATAAGTATGTGTATGTATGAGTGTCCATGGAGTTTCTTGTCCGTCCTTCTCCATAGGTACCTACTACGCTTATGCCCATTCGCAACTAGCTTCATACGAGTATTTCTGACTGACCGACCCCTTGACAATTCTAAAGTGCCTGTTAATGGTTTATTTGAAATAAATGCTTTGAGTTTTGAGTTTTTTATTCTTCACTTTGGTTTCTACCACTCACACAAGGCAATTAAGTATACAAGGTGGTAAGGACATCACGCACAACCTAAACCTTTAAAAAAAGAAAAAAATCGAACATTGAACATTCAACAGTGACGGGCGGGCGTTTTGGGGGACTGTCTTATGTAATTTTGACGTTCGAAAAGTGCTGATTCTCAGCCTAATTTGAATAAATGACTTTTGATTTTGATTTCAAAAGCTACGTTATGGTTAAATGGCTGTGCCTAGTTTGGGACCAACGTTACCGGTCCCAAACTAGGCACAGCCTTTATCTTAATATTCAGAGATTAATATTATTAATGTGAAGACTCACCGAATAATCTCTTTTTTAAATGTATGTACCCAATATTTGCATGCCACACTTGGCAGAATGTGATGATACCATTGACTAATCTTAAGACCATAATGTACCATATTCTGACAAACAGGCCTTGGGTTCGATTCCCAGGTCGGGCAAAGTGTTATTGGGTTTTTCTATCTAGAATTTCTCAGTAGCAGCCCGGAGTCAGGATTTGTGCCCGGTTGAGGGAAATAGGCTCGCCCCTTATTACATGGGACTTAAGCATAACTGGCTAGCGTACTAAAGGTGCACCTCTGCCTAACCCTTTGGGGATAACAGGCGTTATGTTATGTTATTATGTTATTCTGCCAAATATATGATTGTTATTATGATTATCTTGGGTACCAATAAATATGTACAACACTTTAGTAATTTTAGGTCGTTTTTAAATAAAGTAACACAAAATAATAGATTATATTAACTGCAGTTAAGCTAGTTAGCCTCATCGAGACTACTAAACTAAATGTACAAACAAACTAATTAATTAGGGGCATGACAATTCACAACAACACGACAAGAAAAGCTTGGTATTATTTCCGTTTAAGAACCATTAAATTGGTACTTATAACACTTCAATAATTTTTAAATACCTAAGCAAAAATTTAAATTGGCAAAAAAAAAACCGTTCCATACATTTCGACCGCGTAAGTAAGTTAACTAAAGATTTTATTTGTTGAAACATGGTGTACATGATTCATTGCATGCAAGATAATAATGATTTACATAAAAGTTCTAACATTTTCAGCCGCATATTGTGGCGAACAAATTGGTAGGAAGCGATGGTGCATAAACCGTGACAATATTCATCAAAATTCAATGTCAAAGTAGTCATGGCGTGCGTCAACTCTGACATAATATTTTCATTATTTGACATTATTTACCTACAATTTTTTATTAGTTTTGATTTTACTTTATTACAGTATTTTATATTTTGTAAATGTGAGAACGTCGTAGGCCTTGTGGATTGTAAATTTATAGACCATTGCCTATTTTTTAAACATATGGTACTTGTTGACAGGCCTACACTGTCCTCCCATACCTATTAACACTGTAATTAAAAAACATTGTAAAAGACAAATATTTTTAAAAGAGTAACCATGGAGTTTCTTGCCGGCTCTTCTCCATAGGAAACGACCAATTGGAACCGTGTACCTAGAATCTGACGTTTCATAAGTGCCTATGTAGGTTTATGTGAAATAAAATATTTTGATTTTGATGGCATTTTTATATAAAAAAGTAGTTTTTTTTTTTTTTTTTTGATAACCGGCGAAAACTTTCACGCTAGAATCATGTGGTAAATTCATGCTTATAGTTCGCACACTTGTTATTTATATGTCTGCATACAAACTACTGGAAATATGTAATTACTTATATCAACGTTTGTGGGGAATCCCCGTCAAATATTAACGGTATAAAAAGGGTTGCCAGTTCCGAAAAGTAAAATCGGTTCAATATTCTTTGTATAGTCAATTGAAAAATCATTACTTATCGAAATAGTTGGTTCCTTCTTTCCTATTTAGGTATTTCTTCTTCGGTCTTTCGGCTTGGCTTGCTTAAGTGTCGTTTTATATTCTTCATAATGCTGTCTGCTTTTAAAATATGTTGGTCCGTCTAAGGACTGACAGCCCCAAGAGTAGCATTTTTTAATGAAAAAACTTAAAAATACATTTTTTTCGGGTGCTAATCATGATTATTTTGATCAGATTTTTCTCTTCTAGAGAGTAAATTAAGGACTCGCTTCAACCGTCCGGCACCCTCAATTTTGCTGCCCCTTATTTTTGCCGTTCTTTTCGATCTAAGGGGGACCTGATCGAAGGGGGGCCTTAGATCGGCCCTGCACAACACACACACACACGCGCTTCCGACTTCGCCAATGTGTTGGACAATACCGAATGCTCCTGCTCTTACACACACATCCACAACGTGTTTGTACACTTGGTAACCACAAGCAAAGCGCGCGTCGACCCGTTACATAAAAATACTAAGTAAAGCACGCCATAGGAAACAGTAAAAAATGCAAAAAAAGAAATACAACACACACACGCCACCCCGAGCAAAACCTTGGGATGGTGAGTGAGTAAACTACATCTAAAAGCACATAATTTATGTTCGATATCCTACCAACACATTGGACGTTCTTATTTGTTTTTATGTGTTATAAATACATTTAAAATCTCCTTGTAAAAAAGTGACTAAAATTGATGATTGCAGGCATCTGTTGCTAAAGTTGACGTTCTAGTAATTTGAGGATAACACCAATGACTCGATAATTTAAAAATCAAAATAATTAACGTTTTGTTTAAAGATCGCTTTTTTTTCATAATTCTTTAATAATGATAAAGTGGCGCGTGCGCAGAGAGCGAGACAAAGAGGCGGAACGTTTCGTTCTCGTTTACCTAGTCGGGAAAAACGCCTTCAAAATGCTAATCCTTTTATTTTTAAAGTAATTTACATATCTTTACTTTGTATGGTAATCGAACCCGTGATCTATAAAGCAAAGCTTTTAGGCGAGGCATAAAATCCTAGTCGTCTAGACCCCTGGCAACTGTCATCAAGGTGTAAAGGCATAACAAAGCTATGACCTCTTATTGTATTAAAAGCCTATACAATTCGAGGTCAGCTTATATTGGAAATATATCGCTTTGTGTAACGTTGTGTGTAATTCCATCTCACTCTATCGAGATGATTATAATTAAAATTACTCATTTGCATTTAGAACAATATCCGCCCACAGCCGATCGAAGGTCACGCCGCCCGGCACGGTTATCGTCGTGAATAAGTGGTATTTAATAACAAAACTGTGTTAAATACAAATAGTTATATTAATTACGAGACTATGTGTACTGCTCCTCTGGCGAGGGACTCAAACTGTACCCGTTTTAAAAGAAACACATATGTCAACTGATAAAATACATTTACATAACATTACACCTGTTATCCCAGAAGGGTTAGGCAGAGGTGTATCTATAATACACCCACATTTCGCCAGTTATGCTTAAGTCCCATGTAATAGGGGGCGAGCCTATTGCCATCAACCGGGCACAAATCCAGACTCCGGGCTGCTATTGAGAAATTCTAGATAGAAAAACCCAATAACACTTAACCCGACCTTGGAATCGAATCCAGGATCTCATGCTCAGCAGTAGCTCTTGCGATCACTAGACCAACGAGGCAGTCACAACAATGATACAATAATGTAGCAGAAACAAAGTCTAACCTTTTATGTGTTAATAAGTGTCAATATATTATGTGTAACAGAAATAAGCAGTTTTAGGTATAATTGCACAGTACCGCAATAACGCGCGTTCGACAGACACACTCGGCGGGCGTTGCCAAAATACCCGTTATCCAGTCGAGATTGCGGCTATTTTGGCAACACCGCGTTTACCAGTTACACTGCTTAACATTTTTATATCTGTTACAGATGTATACTGTCACACTTTTGTAAGTGTTTTTGGTTTACACATTGTAAAATATATTTATTTATAAGTGTTACCTATTCGATTCTGTTATCAATTAAAAATGTAACACTTATAATTCTGTAACATTTATGAAGGTGTTTTTTAAGTCCCTGTTCTGGCTAAGCTCTGGATAATTTATCTGGCCGATAACTTCATACAAATTCTGTTCCTTTTTAGCCAATCTGGTTTATCCACGTTTGCTGAGGCCCGGTCCGTGGATGGGTGACCATCTTTACACACCGAGAACCTTCGTGCTTTGGAAAGCACGTTAATCCGTTGGTACCGGCTGTCATTCGTAGATTACAGGTCAAAAACCTAAAGGTCTGACAACCAGTCTTACCAAGGGTTATTGTGTTACCCAGTAACTGGGTTGTGGAGGTCAGGTAGGCAGTCGCTCCATGTGAAATACTGGGATTCAGCTGCATTCGGGTAGACCAGTATTGCAATTCTGTAACCATCTCACCGTGAAAACTTAGGTGAAGTGAGCGTGGAGTGAGCTGTCAGTGCCACTGATGCTAGGGATTGACCAAGACGGGGTGACACTGACAGCTCACTCCACGCAAGTTTTCACGGTGAGATTTTTACAGAATCGAGATGCAGAAGTCGAGAATAACATATTTGGGCAACGTCAGGCAGATTGAGTGAAACAAGTACACTGAAAGAAAGGGACAGGTCATTCTATTTCTTTCACTCAGTGTGGACGTTATATTGGTAAAAAATGAATACTTACATGAGGAAGACATTCTGACGTTTGTTCCTTACAGTGTAACTTTATATCACAAAACCTCACTTAATGTCCAATCCATTGTTATTGTTTAGTTAAATCTGAAACAAAGAGTTTAATTTATTTGTTGTTTAATCTCTGTATAATCTCATTAATCTCCCAAGATAATGATTGGGTTGCACTTGATATTTGAATAGGCAGGCGGAAGGAATTTCTGTTGAAACTAATATTATAAAGAGGAATGATTTGAGTGTTTGTTTGTATTGTATAGGCTCCGAAACTACTGGACCGATTTGAGAAATTGTTTTACCATTAGCAGCCGAAAATATGTCTGATGAACATAGGCAACTTTTTTTTTCGAAATCCACGCGGACTATGTCGCCGGCGAAGAAATAGTCTTAAATAATATAAATGCGAAAGTATGTTTGTTTGTTTGTTACGCTTTCACGCCAAAACAGCTGAACGGAATCGCATAAAACTTGGCACACAGATAGATAGAACATTTTTATCCTGGACCGCAGCCTACGTCGCCGTCGCAGGCAACAGCTAGTATTATAATTAAGAGTAGAAAATAAGATTTTTTCGCGTTTTAAATTGTTACTCTTTTACGCTTAAACAGCTAAACGGATTTAGATAAAATTTGGCATGTGTGTTGACTATAATTATCCTGAATAACATAAAATACTTTTTATCCCGCGATTCCGACCGGAATCGAGACTTATGCGGGTGAAACCGCGGGGCGCAGCTAGTAAATTTAAAGCATGGATTCTTATGCCCACTTTCTATTTAATTACTTAAAAAAAAAAAAACAATCTCTGTTGGAACATTTTAATAATATTATTAATATTTGAACTTTGTTAGCCTAGTTGTGTAAATATTTTGAAAATAAAGAAATAATCATACTGTAGCAATTTTAATATTAGTAGAATTTTGTTATTTTTTTGTGAAATTGTTTGCTTTTTATTTTGTTTTCATCCTTCTCTAACTAATTTTAACATTGCCTAACTAGATTAAATGTGGTCACCTTTATAGGAGCGCTCCTATAAAGGAGCACTCCTATACACACCAGTATTTGTCCCTGATAATGATATTATGATTTTATTTCTGTATTTATGTTAACACTTTTACATGTCAATCATATTTTAAAAACTAGATGAGGTTGGCCTGTTCTTGTAAACATGCATGTAATTGTGTAGTCTCTGAAGGAAATCCAATACATTAATAAAGAGCTCTACTTAAGAATACAAATATATTCATTTGTTATCATATAGCTTTTATATATTCTCGTTATCATTTATTCATGCACATCACACACGCGTTATCATATATTCATTATAGCACAATGTTTGAACTATAAACATAGTCAATTCACTTTACAATGAAAAATGTTTTTTTATTGAGATTTCCATTCAACAAAGATATTTTGTTAGTGTTTGTTGACATTTCGGATTTCCAGAATACAATGAACTTTTGTGAGATATTTTAAACAATAATAACATTGATACTTCTTCTATTACTACCTACGTAGCAATGAAACTGGAAACCGGTTTGAAGTTTTGCACATTTCTAATAATTTAATATGGGGAGGAGCCTGTTTTTATGCTTTCACGGTTGCACAACAACATGCTTTGCTTTGCTTTGCTTGGTAGTATAGATGCAGGCCTACCATGCCGCCTCCTTCAGAGGAGGTAAGGTGGCGGGGTCTTGAGGGAGAGCGCTACAGTCGTGTAGATCCTCAAGGCAAGTCGGGCGGATGCACCTTCCCGAGGTTGCCACCCCGTTCTTGGTCTAATTCCTTAAGAAATAGACGTAACAGAAACCTCCAGGCGCCATCACAGCACATCCTTTCCCAAAAGTCCCTTAACCCATATCTTTCCCTTCATATGCCCCAAATCTCATCCTTCCCCCACGCCAACCCGATCGAGCGCCCGATGTCGCACTGTAAGCCAGCCTTGCGCCCCTATATCTCTCTGGTAGTCCTAACGATCGAGCTTTCTTATAGTGAGACGTTCCCAGTTGCGGGTCCCATGGAGGGTGGGAGCCAGAGAGACGAATCTTAAATAATTTTTAATATGGACCAAAGGCCAATTAAAAATAACAAACGCTACGGAGTGGAGGCGAAAGCCAATGAGACTCCCAAGAGAGGTGCTTGTACTTCCCTCGCCACTGGTGGCCATGCGGCTAACGCTGCTGGCACCAGCGCGGGCGCCGGTCCGGCTGTGGCGAAAACCGCAGCTAGAGCCAAAAACACAAGTCCCAGTTGAAACAAAGGACGTCGGCGCTGATTGGGACCAGTACCGACCCTTCTAATACAGCGACGAAGACGGCGACGATTAATACCACTGCCGGTCTGACCGTCTCCACACAGACCCCGGCGCTGGGTAATACTGGCACCGGGTCTCCTACTAAACCTCCTCCTCCTCCTGTGGCTCTTCTAGCCTCCGCCCGTTTACCATCTTTAAGTGAAACATGGACAATATACGGTGGATTATCTCTGGCTGTGTAAGTTAGTCTGCCAATTGTGATTTTTGATATCTTTGGTCGGATATTTGGAGTAGTAGTGGGTGACACAGCAACCCTCTTTCGATTTGCAGTTTCCGTATCCATTTTGGGGTCTTGGGTGAGTATTTGGGTTTCATGGGGTAGGGTGACGGTCAAGACAGGGGAAAGATCAAAAGGCTCATCAGGGGGGTCGGGATCAGGAGGCTTTTTGAAGTTCATTTTGACGGCGAATAATTGTTAAAAGCGAGATAAAACAAATAAAACTAACCTTACACAATTAACAAAAACACTAGGAAAAGTCTCGACCAAGTTTCACACAAAGATTCACTCAAAATCAAAAAAAATCGTAGCACTGACAAAAGCACGTTTTTAGCCTTCACCACTACCAACGAAAGTCTGATTATATTGTTATTTTATTTGCGCCAAGCGCCAAAACCAATGCCAAAATTCAAAATAATATTTTGTTAGATATCTACTTACCCCTTCTAGTCACTTTAATATATAAATGACAGATATTTACAAAAAAAAAACTCAATACCAAATGTTCCACTGATAAATCAAGGCCAAATACACTCTTATTTACATATTTAGGTCACTAACTTCTTGCAATGACTATAGCTTATGGACATTATGAGAATTATTTCTGATTTCTATTCTTAAACCTGCTAATCCTTTTAAGTTGTGTAATCTTTATGAATTAAGCACAATATCTACAGATAAACCTAACAATAGACCATCTCATCAGTTACGTTTGCATTATAAGAAATTCAATAGAAACAACGAAACAATGAGAAAGTTGCAAAGACCAAGAAATTATTGTTATGTTACTTTACCCAGTGTTTATGACAGAATTATCGCTAAATACAAGTGGTTAACAATACTTACAAGCACTGCAGATTCCTACACAATGCTGTTGACCTTTATTTAGGCCGCCTAAACATACACTATTGCAGAAAACCGATTAAATTGTAAACTACTTTAACACGGACTAACACATCACAGTATTTCACGTTTTTACACCAGAATTAAAGATGAAAATATATAAAACATTATATGGAAGAAGCTACTTTACTGGAAATTTATCAAAACTATTTTTTATAGTTTGCTTGTTGATAATTTAAACAAAAAAAAATATTATCCGTGAACAGCAGGAAAATATCCTTTTCATTTCAATGTCATGTTGACGTTTGCGTTCCGAACACCTATTTATCTAAAACAATTTCAAAATCATTACGTAACAAAAAATTTTGTTCTAAACTGTACCAAAACAAAAACAAAATTGGGCTGCATTACTATAATTTTTGTATTTTATTAAAAACATAAATCAGTAGGAATTCCGGACTATATTTTTTTTTGGGTTTTTGAACGAAACAGTAGGTTGGTTCTACATCTATGATACGAAAGTTTTCTCGACTGTAATCCATAAAAAAAGTATCATTCAAGTGATTAATCAATGGGGAAGGCAACCGTCAAAATGGCGCTGTCGTAGCTAGTTCCCAACACAAGCTAATAATACAAGGCGTGATGTGGTTTTATTTCATTTTAACGAACATTGACGCGTTATTGTGTTTCTAGATACTCCGAAATTGGAGTGCACCTTTTCCCGAAATACCCTAAAATTAGAAGATTGTGGTATAAAGCTATTCGTAGAGATTTTTTTGAGTTCGAGTTTGTGTCAGAAACATTTTGAAGAAAGTGATTACGAGGAAATATTCAAGGTTTACAATTCTGTCACTTTCCATGTCAAGTACTTGTTATAAAATACTGAAATAACCGAAAATAACGAAATAGTGAAATAAAATCAAACTCATGAATGAACACAAAATGGAATGAATGAACGAAATGTCAAATTTATAAAAGACCGTAGGGACCTAGCTATGGTCACGCCATCTACAATTAGCTTTGCCCGACCTTCCCCATTCAATTCGTCGAGAAAACCAGAATTTAAAATGTTACATCATTCTTACATTCGTTAAAGAGCGTAATGTTAAAAACCCATTGCATGTCTAACGTCAGATGTTAAGCCAAAAACTGTAAACATAGAAATGCTCTCGCGTGGGCCATGTATCCATAGAAATTATACCTTTTTTGTAGTACTGTTGCTGTTGCAGTATTGTCTCTCCTTCTCTCTGTAATCCATCCAAAGGTTGTCTGTAAAAGATCGCTTTCAGCGATAAGACCGCCCATTGTGTCACCCAATGTAAAATTTCTACATCAACGTCTGTTATTTTTAAGGTGTACATAATGAAGAATATTCTATTCTATCAAATACCACGTAATTATGTTGACGATGTTCAACGCGCTCGTGACCAAATCGGACCTTGAATGGATTTAGTAATGGCAAAGGGGAATGCCCGCCGTCCATAGACACTTCGGCCTCGAGTGCACACATTTTAAAGTATATGGACAGGATAGTATGCAATTTAAACAATTAACTTGACAAGGAATTGGTTTACAAAAATGTTAGGGTTTTTAAAATATAAAACAGTTTTTAATCTTAACTAACGTAATTGCTTTACTATCATTGGAGATTTAAGTTAAGGTTAAAATGATTGTCGAAATCCAATACATATGCTTATTTGATGGATAAAATAACAAATCCGCAAGAATTAAACTCAGTAAGGCAACCGCAAACAATGAAAGTACAATGTAGATTTTTGTGATTTGACACTTGACTGTGTCATGACTTGACAGCCGGCCAGAGTAGTTCAATGTTGCCACATTAGCAAAACAAAAAAATCGATATCGACTTTTATTCGAATCCTAAATTAATACAAAATTATAATCACTACTAAAACCCCACTGAAGATAAGTACGTTTTTGTCATATTTGATCTTTATTGTGCTAAACATGAATTGAAAAAAAACATGAATCCTATGTATTCATTTAATATGATATCAACTATTAAATAGTTTGTGCATTTAATATCAAAAGTAAAAACATAACACCGTATATGTTATAACAGATCGTATAACAAGCATTACGGATGTGTTTTTGTTTAATCCATGAAAACATGATCGATTATTTCGTGAACGAAATTGAAAAGTATTGGCAACACTGCTGCTTCCACAACCGCGAATGTCATTTTTGTTTCAGTACTTTTTATTGTTGCAAAAATATTGCAAACTGGTTCGGATAAATTAATAACCTTTAAATAAATAGAAATTACGAAGTTTTTTTTTACTTATACGTAAGTTATTGTGCCTTTAGGGCCGAAAACGGGCATCCCCCTTTGCTGTACTTTAAACATAATAATAAATGTTTATATATACTGTCTTCATACTCCAGTAAAAAGCATCAATATGATTTTATAAAACATAATGAAGCGAAGGTTGTTTTATTTTTGTTTTCAATGTCAAAATGATAAAGATAGTCATTCCTACTCTGTCATCACGTACAAAAAAAAAAAAGGATGTGTAAGATGAATTTTACGACGCAAAATTTTAGTTTGATGAGATCGTTATTTTTAATAATGTATCAGGTATAAGTTGAAAATAATGGAAATGACCTTCTAAATCGATCGACTCACTAATCATCCGTGAACATTTCCCATCCTACCTCTATCGTTGTCATTGGCGTTTACTTCACGTCACTGACTAGTGACTTCAGTCACTTGTCAGATTGTCGACGTAAACAATCCTACTGAGATTTCCTGTATTTATTGTTTATTTTTAATTAATTAAAACTCGAGTAATAAACATGTCGTCACATAACGTGAACGTTTGCGACATCACAGACGACGTAAAGGAAGTGTTAAAGAAGTTCAGATTTCAAAAACACACTTCGAATTCAGCACTTATATTAAAGGTATTTTGGATGTACACTTTTGAAAAGTTTTCTTTTATCAATATTCCTGATGTAACTATATAAAAGGTTTATTAATCTGTTATGCTTCCTATAACCTGGGTATTGATGTTAGTTTTCCATAATAACGTTCGATAAGTGAGCTTCATTGGGTCTGAGTCATTGAACCGTATCTCCTGCCGTTCTTACGTCATTTTCATGTTATTATAGTACTTGCAGAGGATTTGCTTATTATTTTATTAGTACAAATGATTCATAGTGAATTGGCAATATAGGACAACAGCAATCACATAACATTTCGGCCCAATTAAATGTATGATACATAAATCTATCTACACATAAGTAACTAATGCTCGCGAATTGCAATGCCTCTTTCATTTGTTTTTCAAACCACCCCTGTATTAGAACAAACAAAACAAATCAAATCCAATTTGGTTAAGTCGTTGTTGAGCTACAGCAATTAATTATTATTATATAAATAATTACACCTTAATATCAGTAGTTAAAGATCAACAAGGCTTGTAAAACAATGTTGAATTCAAAATTTCTTACATTATAATCAACAACATTTACACACTCATGCCAACAGGTTGTCAGTGCCAAAATACACGAAGACGCTTTATGTGATTCCGTGTAACGAAACCATAGCGCGATCTAATTCAACGCCAATTTTTTAACAAATTTCTAAACAATACGCTAAAACTAGCATGCCAATTTATTGTTACATTAATTATTAAATGAAACTAATAAAAAATCGTACATTAGTACATTCGTCCTAGTTATCATTAGCAACTTCATGCATACAGCTATAAAAACATAATGTTTAAATGCAGCATTGCTTATGTAAGCGGGCACGCCTTTTATGCCTGGAGACTTTTATTTAGATAATAAGTTCTTTTACGTTTTTATTATTTATTCGTTTTTATATTTCTGTTTGAGTGTAGTTTCCAATGTTTATTTTGGTATACAAGTATTGGCGGTGGTAGCTGACTTAAGGCAAATAATTTAATGTTTTGTGTTCAGTATGTATGTGTATGTTAACTAAACGCCGAACCCTAACGGGAAATGTTTTACTGATCCTCTAAAAATCCTAACGATGTAGGTGCATGTTTTTGAATTAATGAACTTCTAAATACTTGGGCTTCTAACAATGCAAACTTTTTAAAATAATTAAACCTCTTTTTAAATTTGTGGCGATTTCTCACAGTTGGTCGCGGTAACTAAGCTGGAATACCCCGATCTAACTGCTTAGGTTAGGTTAGAACGGTGGTGTGTCCAGCCACGCGCGTCCTGAATTTTTCTTTGATATACAAACTTACACTTATATTGTGAACATTTTGACTGGCCACCCGTTACATTTAAAAAGATACTCTTGTGACAGACACACTGTCAGACTGACAGATGGCGTAATAATAGGGTCCCGTTTTTACCCGACTACGGCGAAGCAAAAAGGAGGGTTATGATTTTGACCAGTATCTGCAAGGATGTATGTAGGTATGTTTGAACGTATTTATGTGGGTATCTATTTATGTTCATATAACTGCTTGTCATAATTTGACAAATGAGGTATTGTTGGATGTGTCTTGATGGTCCGCTGGTTATAGGCTATATGAAGTCACATTCAATTGAATATGTCGTCCTCCAGAGGTAGTAAAATAATGAACTACCTTTTTTTTTAATGATGGAGTGTTGGGTATCAAATTAAAGATCCTAATTAGCACATTTCAAATAAATTTTGTATTGTTATATAACCCTTAAATTATTTAAATAAAATTTTTGTTCATTACCGAATACCGGACGACTGAAAAATCAAGCTCTAAAAAGTACGTAAGAAGAAAATGTTTCTGACAGAATTAAAGACAGGGTCGCAAGCCGTGTTCGCATTTTAATTTTGAAGCTGTTACTGGTACCCGAAATCCACATCCAATCCACGGCTTTACCCTGACAATTTTTGTACCTATGTATTGATTTCTGTCTGCCTCGTTGGTCTAGTGGTCGCAATCGCTACTGCTGAGCATGAGGGCCTGGGTGCGATTCCCAGGTCGGGCAACGTGTTATTGGGTTTATCTATCTAGAATTTCTCAGTAGCAGCCCGAAGTCTGGATTTGTGCCCGGTAGATGGCAATAGGCTCGCCCCCTATTACATGGGACTTAAACATAACTGGCGAAATGTGGTTGTACTATAGGTACGCCTCTGCCCAATCCTTCGGAGAAACAAGGCGTGTTGTTATGTTATGTTATGTATGCTAATGGCCAATGTTTTATAACTTCGGTTCGAAACCCAAAAAAAAAAACTTGTCCTTATTCTTAACTTTCTGACTCAATAATCAGCTGCTATCGTTCAATTTCCAGGTGAACAGAGAGAAGCAGACCCTGGAGGTTGACGAGGAGTTGGAGAATGTGGAGCTAGAGGAACTGCAGGATATCTTGCCGTCACATCAGCCACGGTTCATTGTATATAGGTGAGGATAATTTCATAGTCAGCCTATGATGTTTTTACTGCTGGACTGGAACACAGGCTTGGTTGGTAGATGTCAAATGTCTTCGAATATTGATTCTAAGACATTTCGTTTCCTCACGACGTTTTGGAGCAAAATATGGCATCTCCTAAATCCAGAAACTCTATAGAACTTTGCCCCACTTAAATCAAAAAGTCATTTACAAGCCATATACTACATCTTAAAGCTTATTTATTACTGTTAACTAAACATGTTTACTGTTGCTGTGAGCAGTGGTAGCCCAGTGGTAACTGGCGCGACTTACGAGTTGTAGGTCGTAGGTTCGAACCCAGACAGGCACTTTACTTTGTGTAAATTATTTCATCACCACTGCTCTCAAAACGGTGAAGGAAAACATCGTGAGGAAACCGGCATGTCTTAGAACCAAAAACTCGGAGACATGTGACATCAACCAACCCGCACTGGGCCCGCGTGGTGGATTACGGCCCACGCCCTCTCACAGAGAGGAGGCCTGTGTCCCAGCAGTGGGAACATAGTAGGCTGATTATGCTAAACATGTGTGCTAATGCCTGTAGAAGTTGCGGTTTCTGTTAAAATCATAAAACAAGATTGACATTGATTATAGGTTAGGTGCAGTTTATAAATGTTAAAAAGCGATTTAAACAACATATACGTTACGCATTATCATAATTATTATAATCGTAATATGACTTTTTGTTTTACAGGTATTTAAACATTTTTTTTTTGTGTATCATGCGCGATAAGTAACGCAATAGGAAATTCAGGGGTTGAATTCCTTTTATTATTGATTTTTAATCGGCTAGTTCTACTGAAAAACAATGTGTTATGTAAAGGTATTTTAATCATTACATCTATTTTCATTAATTGACATTTCCTGTAAATAGCTGGGGCAGGATCTGGCATTGTCATTTAGGAGAGAGTAAATTTTTTGTAATGTGAAATAAGAGCTTTTACTAAATGCACATGGAAATATATGAGCTACTTAAAACAAAACAAAAAACTGTCTGTGTGGACCGGTTAATCTCCGAAACGGCTGGACAGATTTTAACAAGACTTTCAATTTCACTTTATAAATGGTTTAATTCAAATAAACGCTTGAGTTTGGAATAACGTACTCTATGCCATCCATAATCTTAATAAATAAACCTCTCCACTCGTCAAGCACTTCAGGACATGTTGCCCCCTTATCGTTACCACACTATGTGCTAGCGAGTTTTCTGGGGCCCATTGTCGAGTGTGCATGTCACCCCTGCCGTTTCATCTGTGTATTTTATACGGTATTCTTTTGTGGGGAAATGCCGCCGATATTCAGACAATTTTTGTTTTACAAAAAAGGGCAATTCGTTCAATTTATAAACTAAGTCCCAGACACTCCCTCAGAGACAAATTTAAAGAGATTAATATAATGACTGTGCCTTCTCAATATATTTATGAAAATCTTTTGTATGCACATAAAAATATTAATCTGTTTAAAAAATACAGTGATATCCATAACATAAATACTAGGAACAAACACAAATTTGTTGTTCCTACTACCAGACTCAAGAAAATAGGTAGCTCGTTTAAATGTCAAAGTATTCGTTTTTATAATAAACTTCCTGGCCACATTCAAGAACTAAGCCTTAATAAATTCAAATCATTTATAAAGCGGAAATTATGCCAGAATGCCTATTATACTGTCAAAGGCTATATTGAGGACAAGAAGGCTTGGGATTGAGCTGCTCCAATAAGTTTACACAGATATTGTCTATGTTTAATTTGCTGTTAAACTTTTATTTTTGATTTTTTTAGATAAACAATGACATCTTTATATTTACTGTTTAAAGTATAACATTGTTTTAATTTTTGAGAATGTGAGGACTATGTGAGTCATTGTTTTTTTTGTTCTTTCAGTTGTTTTAATCACGGTCTGGCTGTTTGAGTACTTAACGCGGCCTACCCAAATGTCCTTTCTTTTGTATTGTTCGTGGAATCGTTGAGCTCCTTAGTTCTGAGTTGAGCTGCACCATGATTGACAAATGCATGCACTGACTGGACAGGTCCACTCAAATCAGTGTGGTTCTTTCCTCAAAAGACCATTTCAGACACCAGTCTACAGAGTCCTCATATGATCTGACCATGTTTATTCTCGGATTTTTACACTTTGACATGACGTGAAAATTTACTTTGTAAAGTATTATAATATTTTAATTATTGTGAATGTGAAGGCAGTGTGGATTTGTTGTTTTTTTTTATCTCAATCTATTTTTAATTTTTAAAATTAGTTTTAATCATGGTCTGGCAGTTTGAGCAATTTATGCGGCCTACCCAAATGTCCTTTCTTTGGTAATGTTCGTCGAATCGTTGAGCTCCATATGTGTTGTGTTGAGCTGCATGATTACTGACAAATGCGTGCACTGACTGGACAGGTCCACTCATTCTGTTTGGTTCTTTCCTCAAAAGACCATTTCAGACATCAATCCACATGGTCTTCACATGACCTGACCAAGATTATGTCTGGACTTTAAAAGAGACTGTGACCTCTGAGTTTGTTTTGGCGTTTCTTCTCAGAGTAGTCAGATAGGAAACGCCGATCTCATCTACTTTTAAAATAGTATTGACGTGTAAAAGTGTTTGTAAAAACCTACTTACAGAAATAAAATCATTTATCATTTATCATATAAAACATTTGTCAGGCAGGGGCCGCATAGTCTTTCCATAGTCCTAGAAAGCTACCCAAATCCATTGTTCAATATCTTTGTTTTCATATCCTGCAACCTAGGGTCCTACACCAACCAAGGGTTGTCCTTTGGGAGCACTTGCATAGTCTGAATAGGGGTAATCGTCAGTTGGTGACTTAATTAAAAACGTTAAACGTGCCTCTGAGAGTCGTACGCCCTCCAAAGGACCGGAACCGTAGGGTCCCGAGAAATGTCATGACACGTAATACTAATAATACCAGGATGTTATTGTTCCACTGCAATGCAAAGTACCATAATAAAGTCCAAATTCCTTTGCGACCAATAGGATTGAGGACCTTATTGTCACTCAAATATGAACTTAGACCACATAACGCTAAAGTCTATAGTTGAGTAATTGTCAATAAATGTAAATGATCTAGACAAGTCGTGCGCCTGATGGAATTTTTCATCGGCAAAACTGACAACTTGCATACAAAATTCCATTCCCTATTTAACCCCGTAAGACATTGATATAAACTAGCGGTAGATGGCACATAAAAACAGGGCGCGGTCCTTCTGAATTAGGTTCCAAGACACAATTGCATTCAGTCGCAGCAGGACCATCGTGTAAACACAATCAATACAGCTCAATAATCACTTTTTAGTATACAAATATGCATCAAAATGCCATCATGTGTACTAAATAAGTGTTAAAATCACTCAAGACACATGTAAGTACAGCCAAAAATGTTGGTTTGTTGAAAATTATAATTTTATTTATTGTTGTTTTGCCATTTTTGTGAGAACGAGATAGATAATGCAAAACAGCGTGAGAGACAAGATGCGACGCATCACGTGCATCTTGCTGACGCTACCTCAATGTCATTTACAAACATCGATCACATTTATTAAGTTCATTATTAGTAATCGATGTTTATAAACGTCAACATTCGCCGGCTAACGCGGTTGCGCTCGCACGACTGTGTCGGGTCCTATCTCTATCCTTGTCTATCGTACACTCATACTAGGTACGATCTAGGTCGTACACTGACAGGCACTGACTGGACAGGTCCTCTCAATCTGTGTGGATCTTTCCTCAAAAGAACATTTCAGACACCAATCTACATGGTCCTCCATGATTATGTCCGATTTTTTATCTAAACATTGACATTGATGAATTAGATATAAGTTTTAATCATGACCTGGCAGTTTGAGTATTTAATGCGGCCTACCCAAATGTACTTTATTTGGTGTCGTTCGTCTTTGAGTTCTGAGTTGAGCTGCACGAATTCGAGCTGTGTGGTTCTTTCCTCAAAAGACCAAGATTATGTCTGGACTTTAAAAGATACTGTGACCTCTGAGTTAGTTTCGGCCTTTCTTCTCAGAGTAATCAGATAGGAATTGCCAACCTCATCTACAGTGTAATTCGTTTATTATGACTCCGCATTTAATGACCATCCGCTTATTATGACGTAATTACACAGCGAAGTTTGGTTTTCATATAAAATTATTTATTACAAAGTCGACGTATAATGACTTCGCATAGAGTGACATTTTTAATAAGTTTTGTCCGGTTATAGTGACCAACAAGATTCCTAACACCTTCGGCAGTGTTCGGGAGAGTCACGTGATACCCGACCACGTTCGGCGCGTGCATGTTTTTGTTTTTAGTCTCAGTGGATAACTGATAGTTGAAGGTCACGCATTGATTGTTGGTGATTTATGAAATATGAAATATAGCAATACATATTTAAAATGATAATTTGACGATGGCGATGTCTTCTTTACACAATAGTATTATTTAAAGCAAACAAGCATAACTAATTTCATATGTAAAAATTGAATAAATACATTTACATAATATACTACGGGCAATTTTATTTTGATTTATCTCTATTTTGTTTCTCTCTATTAAAATAAATACATACTTACTAACAAAAACAGGAGATTGTTTATTTTCTACAAAATGCTTTTATGACGTCCGCTTAATATGACGTATTTGTTAATTCCCTTCGATGTCATTATAAACGGATTCCACTGTAGTTAAAAAAAAAAACCGGCCAAGTGTGTGTCGGACCAGTACAATGTAAGTTTCCGCAGTTGTGATGAATTTATCCTAAGAACAAACTTAACATTGTAGTTGATAAACATGTTCTCCCATACATCGATATACGTCACAGCCAAGTTTCCAACTTAAAATGTAAGTTTTTAAACGAAAAAAAGAATATATATGTGATAAAACTACAAATTAACGGTTTCGGACTTTTTCCTTTACTTTATGGGAAGTACCCTATAGGTTGTTTTCATTTATTTGTGCCTATCAAAATATGCCGCACAAACCGCCGTATATTTTTATTGCGTTGACTTAGAAGCTTGATTTTTTTAGAGCTCCTAGGGCCCGTAGACCTTCGTATTTGACATCAGTTTCAAGTTATTACCTCCACGCGTTGCTGAGAAAAAGCGTCTTGACAGTCTGACAGAAAGACGGACAACGTTGTGATTCTATAAGGGTTCCTTTTTTACGTTTTAGGTACGGAACCCAAAATAATATAATTGACGTGTAAAAGTGTTTCTACTTACAGAAATAAAATCATTCCATCATTTATAACAACAGTATGGTTTCACCAAGGGACTTACTGTACGACTGACGCCGGTGTCACCTTATTAAAACACATATTTACGGCGTGGGAAGAGGCCCAAGACGCCATAGGAATCTTCTGTGACCTCTCCAAGGCATTTGATTGCGTCGACCACGAAACCTTGCTCTTAAAACTTGAGCATTACGATCTTGGAAAACTTGCGCTCAGTTTAGTAAAATCTTATTTGAGTGATAGACAACAGCAAGTTCAAATAAAATTCACTTGGTCTAAAAGTAAAAATGGGTGTACCACAAGGCTCGATATTGGGTCCTTTCCTCTTTTAACCCAACCACAAATGGTGTTATTTGCTGACGATACGTCCTTAATTTTTTAAATTAATAGGCGTGCATAAAATCTTCTAAATAAAGCCTTACTGCAGATCCTAAATTGGTTCACTGCTAATTATTTAGTATTAAATGGAAAAAAAGAATAAGTGCATAAGATTTTCTTTACCAAATGTCTAAAGTACTAATTGTGAGATAGTATTGAATCAAGAGAAACTAGAATTCTTAGATAAAACTTTTTTCCTGGGGATAACGCTCGACTCAAAGCTTCAATGGAGTCCTCATTTAACATCATAGAAAAATCGACATCGTTTTTAGGAAAAGAGGTGAAAGACACAATTATAACACTAGAAATAGGGAACAATTAGTTCAGCCAGGTTTCAGGCTGGCTAAAGTAGGGCAAGTAACGCAGGGCTGGCATCTTTCATGGGGTACTGTTTAAAATGTTACAATAAAATACCTCCCCACATACATGAACTGAATGAAACCAAATTGAAATCTTGTATAAAACGCACACTATGCAGCCGAGCATATTATAAGTTGGGGGATTACATCGCCGATAAAAATGCTTGGCTAATCGCTGGTCCAGCTTCACAAGGACGCATCGACTAACTGATTAGACATCAACATTTGAGAATAATGTTGAAGCTGCTGAAGATAAAAAAAACTATCTTTTCATTGTATAAACTCAATCCTTTAGTATTGTATAATCGCTTAAGCCATATGTGAGTACTATGTACATACATAAAGCTACCATTTACTGGGTACGTCTTTCATTGACTTGAATGTGCCCTGGCGGCGGAGAGCATGTCATGTTCACTCTAATGTTTCACTGATGGTGGCGCGTGTGTTGGATCATTTAGCTCCAATCAAAATGGTTGAGTTGTATGGTGCTAATTCATGCGTCATGTTCGTGAACGGGCGCCGTCAGTAGGGACTGCTCATCTCTTAGCTGCCACGGCGTATTCTAATTAAATTTTATTTTTGAGTTGTTATCAACTATACATTTCGGACGCTTTTAACTTTCTGCATAGTTCTCACATGCATAATTTCAACATTAATGATGTAACCATAATTTTATTTAAAAGAGTGTCCGTGGAGTTTCTTGCCCTTTCTTCTCCATAGGTACCTACTACGCTTTGGAATGGGCAACTAGGTACATTTTTCTGACCGACCTACCTTGACAATTCAAAAGTGCCTGTAATTGGTTTATTTTAAATAAATGATTTGAGTTTGAGTTTAACAAAAAGGGCCTCTCTTTCAGCAGTGAGTGAAGTCGTGCTGTGGATGATGGTGATAGAATGTACCCGACCCAAATGGGTGGAATAATACTTTAATAAAGGCACCGGGTGTGCATATTTTTGCCCTGTAGTGTAAACCAACTTTTTCGAAGTATTTGGATTGATATGCGATAGTTTGAACACGAAAAAAACAATAAGCACAGAACAAAAATACATAGTTACATATCTTACCTATAAAAAAACTAAAACTTACCATAGATAACTTTCTTCTCTCTCAAAATTATGTAAATACTGAAAATATGTAAAAAAAAGTATACATTATGTAAAATAAAGTCACTTAGGCCCATTCACATACGCAAACACATACACACACACCCACAACAACACACCCCACACCACACTCACACACACCCACACACATTTATGCTCATAAACACACGCACAATAGTAATGAAAAAAAATACAATTACATTAGCACCCCACCACACTTGAAATGGCAGCTCGACCACGGTGGTAACGGAAGTAACTGATGCTTATAGCACAGGAGTCCTCCTAGTTTAAGCCCACTTTCACATGTCTTGTATCTTACCGCTAAGTTAAATTGTAATTTAAGTTAAAATCATTTAAATAGGTTCAAGTCATAAACAAATAAATATTGTTTATTGTTGTTGTTAATACTGTTTGTTTGTACATTTTCAGTTACAAACTGGACCACGACGACGGGCGCGTGTCCTTCCCTATGTGCTTCATATTCTACACACCACGAGACGCGCACATGGAGTTACAGGTCTGTACTTAGCAAAAAAACACAAGTTTATTTATTTATTTTTATATCAATGTCTCCGTAACCAGAAGGTTCACAAATATGGTCCAGTACAAGAAAATTATTACAATAACGGGGATTACAAGTGACTCTCGGCTTTGTTAAATGTCTTTTTACATCCGTTATGTTTGATAAATTGGTGTGATCAACAGCGTTAATGAACGCAATGTATTTTGTTGATTTGTCAAAATGAGTGGGATTGTGAGTGCATTACCCAATCATTTCTTAAGGCTGTGTAATCTTTAGAAGACCTAAGACTTCTGGATAACTTCAGTGCTTTGTATTGTCTAACTTTTTCTCTTTGAGAAATCCCTAGCACTAGCTTTGAAATTTCTTGTTCCCCCGACCCCCCATCGCAGAGCATCACCATTTCTTACGAATTGGGCTTTATGCAATAAGATTTTTTCAAATCCGACTGGTAGTTCCAGAGATTACCCCCTACATACAAACACACAAACAAACAAATTTTACCTCTTTATAGTATTAGTAAAGATGTATGCAAAAAGCAAACAACACACATTAAGTACACACACACACACACGCACATTAAGTTATTCTACTACTAACATCATATGGATTTTTATCTGAATTAAAATATTTGAATTTTAATTGATCTCAATCTTATTTCCAAATCACTTGCAGTTTTGTTGGATACTACGTCACAGCCTTATTGGTCGCCCTTGGTTCGATATCCAGGTCGGGCACAGTGTTATTGGGTTTTCCATTAGGAATTTCTCAGTAGCAGCCCAGTCTGGTTTTAAGCTCGGTTGATGGCAATAGGCTCGCCCCTCATTACATGGGACCTAAACATAACGGGTAAAATGTGCTTGCTCTGCCTACCCGTTTAAAGAATACAGGCGTGATGTTATTAATGTTTGCAGGTTATGTACGCCGGCACCCAAAGAGCATTAGCAGCGACTGTCGGTGCCCCTCGTTTACTTGAAGTTAGAGAAATAGACGAGCTCACAGCTGATTGGCTGAAAGAAAAGTTGAAAAAGTAGACTGACTCAATTGCCTCCACCGATCTTTCCAAAAAGAAAAAAAAAGATGAAAACTGTGTTAAATATCTGAAATTAATAATAAGGGTCCTGCTTTATAGTCTCCGTATAAGCAGAAAGCGCTATTTGACAAATATTTAAATAATTAATTAAATTATCCTACAAATAAGTAGAGTTCGACTGAATTTCGTTTACGGCAATTTTCGGCTAAAATATCAACCTTAACGGCAATATTTGTTTTTGGCTGAAAAAAAATCCGGCCGGGGATAGTATATGTGTCAGCAAGTCAATAGGTAGTGGTATAGATAATTCAGAATGGAAATCAATAGTTACAACAAAAATCACCATCACTTTGAAAACAAAGAAAGAATTGCTTTTCTCGCATTTTTGCGTTTCGAAAATGATATTCAGGCCAAAATTCGTCCGTTTTCGGCCGAAAAGTAAATCTATTTTCGGTCGGACTCCGCGAATAAATTAACCGAAACTTATCTGTAGGTCTGTAATAAAGCAGGCCATGAGTATTGTTTAATGCCATTGTATGTAATGCTTGAAAGTATGTTTTTGAGCAATGTTTATAAAAGACAATTTAGAATTTATTGTGTGAAAATTATTCGAAATCTAAAATAATAAAATCCCTTTTTCTAAAAGCCTTGTTAAGCCTCTGATCAGTAAATCTGCTGTCAAATGTCATATTATCAGCCGACATATTCTGTAAAAATGTCACCGTGTAATTAGGTTTGTAGAAACACTTTTACACGTCAATCGTGTTTTTTTAACTAGATGAGCTCCACGTTTCCTATCTAACTACTCTGAGAAGAAAGGCCGAAACAAACTCAGAGGTCACAATCTCTTTTAAAGTCCAGACATAATTTTGGTCAGATCATGTGAAAACCAAGTGGATTGATGCCTGAAATGTTATTTTGAGGCAAGAACCATACGGATTGAGTGGACCTGTCAAGTCAGTGCACACATTTGTCAGTAATCGTGCAGCTCAACTCGGAACTTAAGGAGCTCAACGATTCGACGATCAATACCAAAGCTGTCAATTGTGTCAATCCAATGAATTGCACGGTGAAATGGTGGTGTGTGGTGTTTATTTGGCTGAAATAAGACAGTAGAAAAAGAGAGGACAGAATATCGCAGGGAAGACCTAGATGAGACGCACAGACCAGGGCACAAAAGGGATGAGGCCCATATGATGAGTATAACAACGTGTAACAGAGTAAACGCAAGTCCTGAAAGTAGTTTATTCATAATTGACTACTGAATCGATTTCAGTAACTTGTTATATAGGTTTTATTTTATTTTAAATGATGTATTTTGCCATACTGGCTATCGATTGAGCCAAAGAAAATTAAATCCTATATCTAGGCAATAAGACTCAATTTTAAATGCATAATGTAATGCTTAAAAAATAAGTTTTGTTCAGTGTATTATGCCTTTAACTCAATACTCTAATTGGGGTGTATGAGGTTTTGCTTTAATTATGTTACACATTGTATAAGTTAGCTTGAGATTTGGCAGCAGATCACTGTAACTACCTACCAAGCTGTAAATATAACACTACGAGTTTCAGAAAAAGTTAGTCTAAGTGCCGATTACACCAATGAAACTGAAACTACGTTTAACGGCTGTCAGTGTCATTGTTTTCCATGGAATATTGACACTGACAGCTCTTGAACGCGTTTTAGATGTGCTGAACGCGTTCAGTTTCATTGGTGAAATCGGCACATAGTCTCACATCTTCTCCGTTCTGTCACTTATACCTAATTAACATGCTGCCCATATTCGCAATATCGTAAAAATATCGCGGTGGGAGTTCCAACGCTCTGCCTAGCGCCGAGAGTTGTAAATCCCGCCGCGGTTTTATTACGTCTGTGGTAACGTGGGCTGACAGGCTCTTTCTAACGCACGGTGTATTGTTTTTTACGCCCAGGCTCATAGAAAAGGTTTACTAGGCAAATACTAAATTATCTTTGTTTGAATTTTACGGAGGATTCCCTATTTCAAGACAAATGTATTTTATTGCCATTTAAATGTTTTATAAGTAATGTAAAGAAATAACCATCTATTGAAGAAAATTAAACATTAAGGCCATGTGGGTCAGAAACTTGCGTATTTTTGCGTATATATTTTTACGTCAAACACAGATTATTTTTTCACGTTAAAAATACCGTATATAGACGTCAAAAATTCATAGTGTGTGAGTTTTTTCCTAGTGAATTTATACTCTCTGCTTCTCTATAATTAAGTATAGCGTTTTATATGAAGTATATAAAAACTTACGTTTTGTGTACGTATTTAGATGCATAATAACGTCGGTTAATTAGTGTGGCTGAAGAAACAACTAAAATGTAAAACGCATAATTGAAAACATTATTTCTGTCAGCAGCACATAATTTAAATGTTCCCAGTTATGCCAAATTATACCAACCACTCAAGCCAGCCAGTAAAGGCAAGAAAGAGGTGAAAGCTCTGTTCCTCGTCAGTGTTCACTCCAGCCGGCCAATAAAGGCAAGCCTGAGGTGAGGAACAAGACTTCTCCCGGGTCTGGCTCCTCCTATTATAAGTTGGTTCGTTAACACACAACAGCGTGCGTAGCGCAGCCACTAAAGAAACGAAAGACATGACAGATTGTAGAAAGATTTCTACGGCGCGATGTCATAATTCAAGAAAACAATTATTAAAAAAAAGGAGGAGGTTCTCAATTCAGTTGTAATTTTTTTTTTTTATGTTTGTCACCTCTGAACTCCATCATTTATAAACCGTTTTGAAAAATTCTTCTTTTGTGTAAAAGGGTAATTAATACTTAAAGGCCCTTATAAATTTGGTCTAGTTCTGATGAGTGGTTTTTTAGTTAGCTTCAATAATACGTATCTTTTCCACTAAGTGTATGTTGATGATTTTACTGTCACTTAATTACTTAGCATGTGAAGGTATACGAATTCATGTGGTGTAGGTACCACAACTAAAACGTGATAAATAAAAACTCTGCCCAAAATAAGACCACCAACTGTCACCCAATGTAAAATTTCTACATCTATGTCTGTCATTTATAAGGTGTACATAATAAAGAGTATTCTATCTATCTAACACCGTTACAAAAAAAAAAAAACAGACGACTTCCAAAAAAAAGGGGTGCTAATTGGAAGTCGGTTGTTTTTGTTACAAAAGTGATTTGTCTTCTCAACCTAGAGTAGACATAGAGTGGTTTGCTAAGCACGCTGGGTTGATAATTATATTCGCCACACCATATTAACAGTTATTAAACCATTGTTATTAAAGTTTCGTAAATGAGTGTAAATTATGTGTTTTGCTCAGACGCGTATGAGCGTCATATTTATTCCAAGATGTATTCCAATTTGCCTGTAATTTATTCCTTTATTTATTTAAGTTATTAGAAAGTTTAATGTATGTTTTTATTACACTTTTGTTTTAGAATTCCAACAAGTAGGTCGAAGGTTCAAAGGCGGTTTACTTGGTGTAAATTGATCCATCACTACTGCTCTCGAAATCGGTGAAGGAAAACATTGTGATGAAACCGGCATGTCGTAGAACCAGAAATTCGAAGACATGTGACATCTACCAACCCGCGCTGGGCCAAAGCCCACTCAGCAGTGGGAACGTTATAGGCTGATTATGCACTCTTGGATGCTGTTTTAATTCTAAACGTCACGATAACCACATACATTAAGAATTTATATTTACATGCATGACAAGACTTATCTTGCCATTATATTAATGTAATATCAAATAATAATACATTTATTATTACTACACAGGGTGTGTTTTTGTCATAATACTTTTTTTTTGTAATATTTCTTTCACATATTTTTTTTTTGCGGATGGCCCTTTTTTGTTCTTATAAAATCGGGCAAGATTGACGCGTATTATGCATACAAAGAGGAACAAATACTTTCCTACATTAATTCCGACTTTGCATAGTTTAATAAAAATAATAAAACTCATTAGAGAGACAGAAATACATCACAAAACTCGTTTCCCTTGCACGCGTACCAAGACCGGGTTTCGTCGACGGAAGAATAGTCAAAATGACAGATAGGATAGACAACATGACAGATTTAATTATTCATCTGTCGTTTTCTCTATTCATCTGTCGACAAATCTTGTTTCTATGGTGGTGATGCTACGCGGGCTAATCCAATACTTCTCTATTAGTCGTCATTCTGAGTTATGGTTTTGACCGGTATGTATGTATATTCATCTGTTCCCTGTTCTTATAACAATACCTTCACTTATAACAATACCTCATTTGTCAAATTATGATAAATAAGTTTAGAAGTCAAAATCAAAATCCGCTGGCTATAGGATAAATGACGTCACATTAAATTGAATATGGCGCCCACAACATCATGTGTGTTTGTGTGTGTGTATTGTGTCATGTACAACATCTTATACCTGCACCTGCATTCATAGCAAATAAAGTTCTGATTCTGATTCCAGAGGACGTAAAGTAATGTAACAAATAAATATTTTCTGATTTCGTATTTTATAGAGCGTGATTTTTCAGAAGTCGGGTTTTAATTTTTGAACTTACATTTTATCTAAATTATTTTGGGGTTATTATTTTTATCTATCTCTAGTATCAGCACGAACTATGAAAGTTAAAATATTCGTCAATCATCATAATTTTCTATTTTCTTTCTAAAAATGTAATGAAGGAATAACAAAAGTAGTTTTGATGCCGTTTATGATGCGTTCGAATGGCCCAAGTTTTTTTCCTCTTTTGGCAAAAATAATGAGAAATAAAATTATATTTTGTATAAGCCTTCCGTAAAAAAAAGTTATAATTAACTATGTCTTGTAACTTGTAACGTACACTAAACCAAAGCTTTCTAAAATAAATAATTATTTAGATTAGTTTTTATGATGTATGTTACTTATTTAAGTAAAAATGTAGATGGCCACATTATAGCGTAGTATAGCAACCATTAGAAAATTGAAGTACTAAGTGTATGACTGCGTCCTAACCGAAGCGATCATCGCGGAACACGCGACCGTCGCGTTCATTTTGTTCGGCGAACACGAACGCGTCGCCGCTCCGACGACAGAGGGCCTTTTGGATTTCCGAACAAATGAGCGGCATCTCGTTTTCACCTGACTGATCGCTTTGGTTCGCGGGGTAAGGCAATATCAGACTTGCATGTGCACTGAAAAAATATATAGCCAGCCGGCTAGGGCTGGCCTCGGCGGCGTCGTCAACTTTCAGGCACCCATTGCGTGGAAATTATTGCCCCAGTGGTCATTGTGCATGCGGCAGACGTACACCCCGCCGATTCCAGTTTGAGCCTCTCAAAGATGCTAATAAAAAGAACCTTTTTTTTTTTTTAAATGATTTTGTTACAAATTATAGTCAATCCATACGAAATTATCCATCTGATATCGCTTTTACATGAGTTACCCGCCTGTAAGCGGTTGTACTAATAGAACGCGTTTACGCAAGCACCAAGCAAGAATGTCAATTATGAATTACAGAGTGTCAAAATGACGTAATTTATCAATCTCATCACGTTAGTATCTACCTATTTCTACACATAAATAAATAAACTGTACTTTGTAGTACATAGTATACAGTGATTATGAAAGCATTTAAATTATTTTGTAACCTTTGTATAAAAGACAACTAAGTAATAAATTATTATTCATACGAAATAAGTGTTTTTTCTTCTCCTTTCTCCTTTTAGCCCAGTGGTCGCAAGCGCTACAGTTGAGCTTGGGGTCCTTGGTTCAACTCCCAGGTCAGGCACATTGGGCGTTTCTTTGGACCCTGTTGGGCACAGCAACATTTAAATAAGTAGGAGAGAGGAAGAGCGCCTTAACAGCCCGAAGCCTGGATTTGTGCCCGGTCAATGGCAACAGTCCCCATGGAACTCACAAAACTGGCGACTTATGGGTATCTGATAAATGATTTTATTTCTATTCTGATAGTATTTTTGTAAAAACGTTTTTACACGTCAATCATATTTTTTTAAATAGATGAGGTAGTGTTTCTTATCTGACTACTCAGACAAGAAGAGGTTCACACTCTATTTTAAAGTCCAGACATAATCTTGGTCAGATCATGTAAAGACGAGAGATCTACATGAGACCGGTGTCTGAAATGATGTTTTGAGGAAAGAACCGCTCAGATTGAGTGGACCTATCCAGTCAGTGCAAGCATTTGTCAGTAATCGTGCAGCTCAACTCAGAACTTGTTGAGCTACACGATTCGACGAACTATACCAAAGAGTAGGCCATAAATTACCATAACTAACTGAAAAAGAAAATGCAATGACCCACATACTCCTCACATTCACAATAATTGAAACTAAAGGAAATATTTAAAATATATCTAAAGGAAATACCTATGTCATACTCATTTGCCTACTCCTTACGTAATACAGGCGTGAAGTTTTTTTTCAGGATTGTTTTTCCTAATTTCTGGCATCTGAGAACTTGTCCAGACAAACTTGAACTCAGAATCTAAGATCATCAACATCATCATTTCAGACGAAAGACGTTCACTGCTGGATATAGGCCTCCCCTAAGCACCGCCCCTTCGACCAGCACCCTAATTGTACCGTAACACACTCATCAATCTGAATCTGAATAATTTTGAAGGATATTGCTAATCCATTGCTTTATTTATTCGAAAAAGTTGTCTGCTCAATAGCGGAATGAATGTTGTTGAACTGTCAAAATGAAAGTAATTTCTACTGTAAGTTTTTTACGCAATTACACCGCGATTCTGTGCGCGGGATGCACAGAACTGCGGTGTAATTGAAGGCCGCAGGAATCCTCGTCCATCTTGTGGAAGATAGATGAATCCTTGTAAATTTTTGATAATTTACATGTGTACTCAAGTAGGTATCAATTTTACCTTCTTAAATTGACAGTTAATTTTAAACTACCTATTGAATTAAAAAGGTTGCCTGCAATGTAATTTGAACTTTGTCATGTATGTTCGAACTCAGGCCTATTTTACTTTGCGTTAATCATTTCATCAATACTGCTCTCAAAACGGAGAAGGAAAACCTTGAGATCTAGAACCAAAAAATCAAAGACATGTGTCATCTACCCAATCCGCACTGGGCCCGCGTGGTGCAGGATTATGGCATATTCCCTCTCACAGAGAGAAGGCCTGTGGCCCAGCAGTGGGAACTTTATAGTATGATTATGCATGAGACCTAAATCTATGATTCTAAAAAGACAAGGTACATTAAAATAAAACTTCCCACATCACAAACAAAAACAGTTCTATTTAAACTTAATTCCCATTAGCTTGGCGCACGGCGTGGGACACCCAGTCAGGTCGATTCCTTGCTTCTTCATATCTGCATAGTCCAGTTCAGCTAGCACCTCATAGCCACACTTAGCTGCTAAGACCTGGGAGGCTGTTGCTGTGAATACAGTGGCTGACGCTTCAAGACCAAAGGCTTTGGAGAGCGCCTCTCTGGAAAAAAAATGGTGTCAGTTTTTTAAATAATTCTTTTGTTTGTTTCGGTCTTGTGGTTGTGAATGCTTGCTGTAGCTTTACAGAGTAATTGTTTATTGAACTTTTAGACTAGCTAGACAATTTATTGCACACTAGCTAGAAACAACCCGCGACTTCGTCCATCCCGTCGCGTCGCATCGCATCGTTTGCCCATGCTATCTAAGGGTCAGGTCATAGCCTTCCTCAAGAATTGGGCTATCAGCTCGAAAAAGAATACATACAAGGTTACACACAAACAAACAAACAATAGCTCTTTCTAATATTAGTATATATATAAATGTTTACCAACAGTCCTTGTAGCAGTGTACTTACTGTAGGTACAGTCAGTCGCTCATTAGTAGTAACACTTCGAAAACCGTCCTTACCACTACCGCACAGTAAATGTCAAATCTTTACACTTAGGTATGTGCGGTTGAATTTACATATTATTATCTTCCACGTCTCTACCACAGTTATGTGGCGGCATGTACATCGCCACATGAGACGATTTCATGCAAAAACCTGCATCGCGCAACCAGAGTTTACCGGGCAGTTGCCCGCCAATCACAACACCTCTCACCTCTATCGAAGGATCCTGCCTTTTCTATGTAGGATGAGTGAAGTTTACACCTTGTTCCTCATACCTCCATAGTTAAAACTGTGCCTCTTCTACCTATAGACGGGACTCCGTCGGGGTTAACATGGATTATGATTTAAATACCATGAGACTTGTAACTGTCCTTCCAAATATCCTTTCTTCCTCTTGTCCTTAGAGGTATAAAGTAGCGGTACCAATGTAAGTACAGGTAAACCAGAAAAACTATGCGCTTCGGTATTCTGCGTGTTTACTAATCTCCAAATTAGACGGACGACTCGCCACAGATTAATCCCCCACATATGTCAGGCTTTTAAGGTTTTAAAGTTTGTTTTTGTTGTTATTTTGAACTGTTGTGTTGTTTGGTTTTCTCTGTGTCGGGTTGCCTACTCCGATCGCAGATCGTCATCTGTCACTCACAAGTTGCAAAAAGTTTTTTGGAATTATAGAATTAAAGTATATATCGTTTTCGCACTGCATCCAATTCGAATACGAGGCATGACGGTTTTTAGTGCCCGTAATAGGTACTATTTGTATCAAGGGTTGTGCACTAGATCCGAATTCCATCGTTTCGATTTTAGAGTATTTCCAATTCGGCTGGAACTCGGATCTTGAATTCGTATCCGGATCGGATGTGGTGTGCGCAAACGCTCTTAATCTATAATTTTGAGATCATGGCAATACAAAATAGGCAAGCAATTCAATTATTGAACAGCTCTATCCCATCCCCCGCGTTCGTATTTCCGAAGATATACACAATACTCGTAATTACCGAAGTGCATAATTTTTCTGGGTGATCTGTAAGAAAATTACCTTGCTTGAAAAAGTTTAGCTCCAATATTCTGTCCTCTATATTCAGGCAAGACAGTCAGACCGCTCGACGTGATGTATCTATCAACGTTGTAATATTTGAAGACGTCTACCCTCTCTTCAGCAGTGATCAGGGTCCGCAGGAGTTTCTTCCAGGATTCTCCTTGCACCTAGAAGGAGAATGGAGAAACTGTGAGATTTTAAAAAAAAGTATCTTAGTCTTGCATCGAAATCGGAAGCTTGAAATATTTTTAAAGCAAGGACAGGTATGTTTTTTTGTTTCTATGGAAACGAGTGAAAACAGAGAGAGATACATAAATTGATACCGTTAGGCTCAAAGGGCGTATACACCAAAACACGACTTTTCAGTAAAGCAATAAAACGAAAAAAGTAAAAAGTTTTCGAACATAACTATTTTGTTCTTTTAACTATAAAAAATAAAAAACACAAAAGTTGTAAGAATGGGGAAGGCAACTGTCAAAATGGCGCTGTCGTAGCTAGTTCCCAAAACAAGCTAATATTGCAAGGCGTGAGGCAGTTTTTAATATTTTTTGCGAAAATTATTCTTTTTTATGTTCCGAAATGCTCGAAAATTTGAGTCTACCATTGTCCGAAATACCGTAAGCTTAGCAGATTGTGGCTTTGATTGTGGATTGTTTGTGCAATTACAACAGTTCGAGGTTATGTCGGAAACATTTTAAAGAAAGTGATGACAAGGAATTTTAAGCAATATTTAAGGTTTTCAATTCTGACATATTCCAAATCTTCCAAATTATTATGGATGTAAAATACTTATTGAAATCATTGAAAATAACGAAGTAGTGGGTTATAACCAAAGTCATGAATGAACACGAAATACTATCAACTAAGGTTGTAATGGCAATTCATACTATTTCAACTAATCATTTGTGATGTAAGTCACAATCGTCTTTTTATTTCACGATCTAACAAACGATGTAAGAGAAATATTCCAATATACGGTGTAAGGGACAGTTGTGGTGTTTCATATCAATGATTGTTTTGATAGAAGCGTTATATTTTGCCGAGCAGGTCATTTTGCTTGTTACACTCGCGGACATAGAATACGGGTCAGTACGCTAAACTAAAATTACTCTTAAAATAATAGAGCTAGCGGCATGAATGCTGCATGAAAAAAACTATGTTGTAGATAATGGTAAGTATCTTACACAACACAAAACGTTCAAACAAAATTAATAATTTGAATTGCCTTCAATTCTCAAGCATTTATTTCTCAAGAATTTCTTCCACAGATATCTTGCCGAGTTAGCGTACCATTTTCTGTCAGCACTAATTGCGTGCGACTCTGAAGATATTCCAGTCCTGTTCATAACAGATCCACCTCCGAACAGCGCTTATTCCTCTAAACAAACTGGTATAAAATGTTTCCCTTGCTGTCGGTAAACCATCATGTGCTTACAGAATATATCTGTATTCGTCAGAAAACGTTACTTTTCCCCATTCTTCGTCTCCCCATTATGGGTGTTCACGGGCGTAACATAATCTTGCTACCCGAAGTTTCCTTTGAAGTTTCAACCATTTGCGGATCTACGTGGGGTCAAATAGCCGTCACCTTAGAGTCCGCTCGCTTACGTCGTTTCTACGGGTCTCCCGAAGTTGATTTGTTACTGCCGTGAGGTGCCTATTTCGCAGCATGGTCGTAACAATAAATTGATGTTGTAGATCATTTAAGGTTCCATACGATGTTAAAATTCTCTGTAATATAATTTCAGTTAGTTTCATGCACATACCATTACTAATTTTCAAGTTACAGGGATTTTCGACATCGACCCGTATTATTTGACCGTTTGAGTGTAGTTTGAGCTTTAGGTACCTGTTAATAACAAGTGTAGTGCAGTTCAGAACACAATAGTATCTTCAATCTTCTCAAACAGCTAAATTAAAATTACGCTATTTACATAACTTTATAATTGTGTTGTTTAAATTAAAATAACATAAATTTTGTAATTGAGCAATACTAACATTATGATCTCTGTCATTGTGGAAACAATAATCAAAATAACTTACTACGTAACATGGTAAAATTCACAGACGTGTTTATCTACATCAAAACACGATATAACATATTTTTTCAACTCATACTTCATTTAACAACACTACCAGCGGTCGTTGACCCCCAAAAAGAACAATCTTTTTTCTCTGTCTGCTGAGTTTCACTAGCTAATTTAATTTGATACTGCATATTTAAAAGTAACATAACTTCACCCCTGAATTCCAAAAAGGATGGGGCAGACGTGCACTTGCAGAGTGTAATCGTTTTTAAACTTGCAGAAAAACATTGCCTGTTTTTATCTCCTTTATTGGTATATACTTCATAATCTTATCTTGTATCAAATAGCCTTGTAAATATTACCTATATAAAGATAAGTCATACGTATTGTTACATGAAACTAGCTTCTGCCCACTGCTTTGTTCGCGTGGAAAAATTTTTACTTGGCAGAAAGGGACAAAACAGTTTGAAAGCTAAAATACGTTAATGAAGCGAAGGGCTTTATTATGAACAAGACGGTTAGTATAAAGATGCCTTGCCGAACAAGTGCCGATACGAAAACGGTATCTCAACGATACTGATAATAAAGACTTACGTATAAATAAAAAATAATCTAGCATGTGATTTTGTTTATCATTATTGTGATTATGTTGGTAAAAAATTGCGCTGAAAGGTAAAATAAGAAATCAGTGTGTGCAGCGACATCGACGCGCGGTGGGTAGCCTTTTTTATATTAATTATTTTGGTGGGCTAAGGGCGTGTCAGACTTTTACTGACTAAAACCTATCCGTGTTCCTTCACATGCCTGTGTCAGGGCCACGGTATCTCTCGGAACAACCTTGGACCCTTGCAGGCATCGACCCCATGGGACCCCGTCGCTGAGTGCTGAGATCTCTTTGAGGCGCGCGTGGAACGACGCGCCGGTGACATGGGCCTGGTACTCCAGCGGCGACTAAGGGCCTGAGGGCGCAAAGCTCTCTCACTCACGCGTTCCGACTCCACCTTCGCGAGCATTACTACTTCCTAGAAGAAGGTGACAGCTTCCCATTCCCTCTCAGGAGCGAGAGGACTATGGCCTGGACCAGAGCCGGACGCAAGAGATCGCCGCCGCCGATCGCCTCCCTGAGGACACGGCGGTGCTCCACCCATGCTGGGCAGACCTCTTCCGTATGCTCCACCTTGTCCTCCGGGCGATCAACACAATGGTGACAACCGGGCGTTTCCTCCCGCCTTATGCGAAACAAGAACCTCCCGAAACAACCGTGTCCAGTGAGGACCTGTGTCAGTCGTAAGCTGAGGACGTGAGCCGTGGCGCCTCTCCAAACTCAAAACTCAAACTCAAATAATTTATTTCAATTAAACCATTAACGGGCACTTTTGAATTGTCAAGGAGTCGGTCAGTCAGAAATATGAAGCTAGTTGCCCATTCTAAAGCGCAGTAGGTACCTATGGAGAAGAAAGGGCAAGAAACTCCATGGACACTCTTATAAATAATATTGTTTTTACAAATATATTAGTTACATCGATTAATGTTGACACTATAAGTGAGAACGATGTACAAAAACCGTACACATTTAAAGCGTCCAGAGTGCAGCCAAACATAATTAAAAACAATTCAAAAAATTCATTATTAAAATAAGCCGTGGCAGCTAAGAGATGACCAGTCCCAACTGACGGCACCCGTTCACGAACATGACGCTTGGATCAGCACCATTTAGCTCAACCATTTTGAAGGGAGCTAAATGATCCGACATACGCGCCACCGTCAGCGAGACATTTGAGTGAGCATGACATACGAGTACTATCAGGCGCCAGGGCACATTCAAGTCAATCTATGACATTACCCGGTAAATGGTAGCTCTATAGTACAAAGTACTCACATCTGTGCAATGCATCTATATAATAAATGGAGATTGAGTTTGTATAATGCAAATATCTTCTTACAATCTTCAGCAGCTTCAACAGTATTTCAAATGTCAATCAGCATTAAGCCAGGCATTTTTATCAGTTATGTAATACGCTAACCTATAATATGCCTGCCTGCATAGTGTGCGTTTGACAAAGGATTTGAATTTCGTCTCATTCAGTTGAAGTATGTGGGGAGGTATTTTATTATAACATTTTAGACAGTACCCCATGAAAGATGAGTCTACTTTAGCCAGTCTGAAACCTGGTTGAACTAACAGTTCCCGATTTCTAGTACTATAATTATGTCTTTCACCTCTTTTACTGTAAAGACGTAAATTTTTTCTTACGTACATGATGTTTTCATGGATGTATTGACAAGGTATGGTTGCCTGAAGACTCGTTTGCCCGAACTCTGATCTACCCCGATAATCCGTTTTCCCAGAGACGTTGGGACGAGCCGCTCTGCAGAGTTGACACTTCCCGTGATCCAAGGGCTGACTTTTACCTTGGCCAGAGGCTAAGCATTGCCATACAACGTGGTAATGCCGCCAGTCTCTTGGGTACATTACCAGTCGACAGCGATGAGGAGGAATTTTTTGGCGCCATATTTTAGTTTTTTCATAGTTTTAGTCAGGTTAGGTTATTATATTTTAATAGTTTGTTAATTTCGTTTATTATTGTGTTAATTTGTACGCCTATAAACAACTTCTTTCATTTATTTTCTCCACAGTTGCTGACGTAAGACGCGTGTCGCTTGAACGTGTAGCTCAACGCCACGGGGTAAAGTTTCCAGTCCATCTAGCTGTGGCTCTTATTCTACACCCACCTTCTCAATCTCCTCTTCCTCATCGTCCTTGCTTTTTACGAGGACTATGTTGAAACCGACCAGGTCTTTGGGCTGTCCGTCCACCTCGGTGAAGCAGGCAAGACTTGTGTTCATCGAAACGTAGCCTTCCCAATTCGATCTGATGGTTGCTATGGATACTGAGTCTTGAGTTATTCCTGGATTAAGAGAAGATGGGTTATTACAAAATCTTGAGGCTGACTCCGCTACGTTAGTATATTATTCAAGAGCTTGAAATTGTATTTATTTATTTAATTAGGGACAACAAACAGCAGTGTTTTAATAAGTAAACATAGGTTTGAACTTAATAATATAGGTTACAAATACACCACCCACAACATTATCCATAGATTACTAAACAAATCTACTAGTTGTTAGAAAAGCGAATTTGGAACATTCCGGACCGGGATAGGTTAAATTTTCATTGTAATTTTACTATGAGCAGGAACGCAAAAGTGAGCAAAGCAAGCTAAGAAAAATGGCGCGTACTGACTCGAATAGGTTAGATTTTCAGTGTGATTTTACTAAATAAATGCAAGAATTTAGAAGAGAGATTTGGACCGCGCCTATAGTTCGAAGCCGTTTAAACAAATTACCTTCATTTTCATATTTTAATTAGGTATTCATTAATTACTGTTGATTTTATTTTGGTACATTTTTTATAGGCTTTTAAAAATAGTAGCCCATCGGCATCAGGAGCAGGGTCCAAGCTGCCGGTGGTCAGGGCTCTAGGGTGAGGAACTTCCTTTTTTATCGTGTGGAAATCCTCATGAATGTAACCCACCCTGGGGTGGTGAAGGGGTCTTACTGACTAAAACCAAACAGTTTCCTGCTGCTACCTTTAGCAGGGTGTTTTTTCTTTTTTGGGTTTATTGGCGTGGCTAGCTAACATATGGCAGTTAATTTAATATGATGTTCTGTGTCTCGAAATTGTTTAACTTTGCATACCATATTGTTTAGATTCAAGTATTTTCTAACTGGACAGACTGTGCTGCTGGGGAGTTTGTTGCGCGACTTCTTCTTCCCAGCTAAAGCACTAGGATGTGGTAAAGGGCGGGCGTTTTGGGGGACTGTCTCATGTAATTTTGACGTTCGAAAAGTGCTGATTCAGCCTAATTTGAATAAATGACTTTTGATTTTGATTTGATTTTGGTGCTGGAGTGCGTGTTGACCCGCATGAGAGAGAGGAACCTTCTCACTATGCGTGCCGTGTCCAGCAGGGCAGGACAAATAACTCAAACTCGCGTTTTCTCGTTGCGCCCCTATCAACCTTCGCGTTGTCGAATTATGATCGTCGGCCTATTCATCTATTGTGGTGTACCTAGTGAGTAGGTATAATAAGTGCCACCAATTTTATATTTGAATTTTAGTATGCCAAAGAAAAACAGTTAAAAAAGTCGTTGACAAAAATTAAAAGTGGTGGACGTAATCAATATAGTACATACACATGTGTAAAATAGACCGATGTTGCAATAATGAAAATTATTTGTTTTTAATAACTTGCTACATCGGTAACTCGTCGCGAGATAGAGAAGTTTTAAAGTGCCTTTTTAGAGTTTACTCGAACTTAACGGTTATGTTAGGCATTAGGATGACATCGATATTGTAGACAAATCGAGATAGAGAGCGTTCTCGCGCTTGTCATGTTAGCCCAGCTGGAAAACTGCATCAAGACCTTGACCCAGATACGCAATGAGAGCCTCCGGAGGTGTAAGGTTGAGGCTCTCTGCTATTGGACAGTAAACCATAACGATTATCGTTCAGTTATTCTATGATTGCTGTGTTTACTTACGTCCAACATGTCGACGACCTCGTGTACTAAGTCAAGATACTTGATACTTCATTCATCATCATCTGCCTGCCTTTTTCTAACAAATTAAGATTTGGCTTCAAGTCTAACAGGTTGCAGTTAAGTATACCTTGGAGTGACTGCCTATCCGGCTCGAAGGACCAATGTGCAGTGGTGCAAATAGTATAATTTGATGTTCTATGTCTCGTAATGTTTATTAATCATACTTATTATTGTATATATTCAAGTTTTAACTGAACAGACCGCTGTGCTGCTGGGGAATTTGTTGCGCCACATTTTCTTCCCAGCTAAAGCACTAGGAAGTAGCGAAGGGGGGGCGTGCCGAAGGACTATCTTATGTCATTTTGACGTTCGAAAAGCGCGATTCTCAGCCTAGTTTGAATAAATTAATTTGATTTTGATTTTTTGGTGCTGGTAGGTGCTGATAGCCCAGAAATATTAAATAAAACGGCGGACAATTAATTTTTACGTGTGTAATGGACCAGTGTCACAATTAGAAGGGAAGTGTGTTACCGGGTAATACTGGATGTCAGAATTTCGGGATTCTGACGACCCGTAAAGAGCTATGGTACGGGGAGCCACCGCGGCAAGCGTAGCTTAACGAATTTGAGGTTTTAGAAAACCTTTGCGAATTTTTGCACTTTATGTTGTGTCTTAGTTATGGTTGATACCACAATAAGGACCTAGATTAACTCTAATTCTTACTTACTTAAAATGTCACAAAGCGGTTCGTCCCTTAAAAATATTTCCTCCATCATGTCTAAGCATGTTTTTCTTGTGGTCTCATCCATGTCTCTAATTTGGTACCTGAAAAACAAAAGAAGAAGTTGTTCTCGAAATTTTTTCAATGAGCCCAAACAAAAATTTGAAAATTTTCCTGCTGTTCCTCCACCATTTCTCTATGAATGGATTGTGAAATGGAACTATGGGTAAGATCAACGCACACAGATCAGCAGAATGCTCCAGTATATAGTCTTTGCTGTCAAGTTTTGAATGAAAATAATCGCGAGCATGCTCGGGTACACGCCGCAAAGAATCTATTGCACGCTACTTTGAACTCTTTGAAGTTGTGATTGAGTTCCTTATAAAAGTGCTCGAGCAGTTTAGGGCTCAAGCTGTCAAGAGGATATGCAGCAGTGCCCCCCTGTCTGTCTTACAACGGTTGTAACCGTAATGTTTAATTAGCAAGCAGTATCATCACATAATTACTTTATCTGTCATTGCTTCATTTTAATTATTTTTACCTATTATGGTAAAGTTATTTTATTTTTGGCTAAGTTTATCTAATTTGCATACATACATAACATCACGCCTGTAATCCCAGAAGGGTTAGGCAGAGGAGTTCCTATAGTACACCCACATTTCGCCAGTTATGCTTTAGTCCCATGTAATAGGGGGCAATCCTATTGCCATCAACCGGGCACAAATCCAGACTCCGGACTGCTACTGAGAATTTAAAAACCCAATAACACTTTGCCCAACCTGGGAATCGAACCCAGGACCTCATGCTCAGCAGTAGCTCTTGCGACCACTAGACCAACGAGGCTGTCATATTTACAAAATATTGTAAACATTTTAAAAGAGCAACGGTGGCCCATTCTTCTCCATACGAAACTACCTTTTGGTAGGGGCGACTAGAATTAATTCTATTTTAAGTAAACCATGACTTTCAAAAGTGCCTTTTATGTGCCTATTTGAAATAAATACTTTGACTTTGACTTTGATCTGAGATCTAAGCTTTCAGAATCCGCAGATAAGTCGCTTATGACATTCATTTTGTATGGATTTTCTATGATTAGATAAAGACCTTACATTAGTGCTGGCTTTCCATTTCTTTCTCTTCCTTCGAACCGGCTCCACACCTGCCCAATGGGCACACTAGCTGGTCTTTTCCACGGCATCTGTAAAAAAGAAAAGATTCTGAAGACCGACCTCGACGAGACTACCTCAACCCTCGTTGGTTCAGTGATCGTAAGCGCTCCTGTGGATGCTGTGTTCAGTATTTGTGTCTGGAGAAGTATTATTGTTATTAGTGTTCCGTCACTCAAAAACAAAACCCATAGAGGATCACTTTGTTGTCCGTCTGTCAGTCTGTCCAGACCAATGGCGTAGTGTGCGTGGGCGGGACCCCGTATAAAAATTTGTTTGGGGGCTAGTTTTATGAAGGGTAAAGATTTCTCACTAAAGAAAAAAAAAAGTTTGCATAAAATTAAAAGAAATATTTATTCATCATAATTATCTATCTGTCACTTTAAAAAAAAACAATTCAAATTAAATATACACTCTCCTTGCCTTTTTTTCGGCAAACTGATTTATTAAATAATTTATAACTGATGATGAGTTTTTCTAAAGTTTCTGCCTCTATGGACAATAGTGATATGTCTGACAGGCGCCGATCTCGGGGGCCACCGTGGCCCGGGGGCCCCGTATAAATGATACGGCAGATACGGCGGTTTTATTAATTTTTGCGAAAATGATTGTTATGTTCCTTAACGATGCCGGTATCTTAACGAAGTTTTCCTTTACCGTCTCGATACTGCTCTTAAAACGGTGAAGGAAATCATAGTGGTTATGAAAGAGTTTACACAAAGTTAAGTCTGGGGTCGAAACCACGACCTTAGTTCTTAATTCATATTTTTTGTATTTATTACTATAACTCAATTCATCTACTATTTATGATTGGGTGAGTGGTGGCGGTGGGGTTATTGAACCATTTACAGTCACTTTTGAAGTGTCAAGAAGTCGCTCAGTCAGAAACATGAAGCTATTTGCCCATTCCAAAGCGTAGTAGAATCCTTAGAAGAACGGGCAAGAAACTTCATGGACGCAAAGACCGCAGCGAAGAGAGAGAGAGAGAGAGAAAACCGTATGGAAGCCTAAAATATCAGAGCCACGGGAATGTTGGAAGCAGGTTCTCGGCAACGTGCTGTGGCAATCGCTCTGGGCACTACAAATAGTTTTATAAGTCGACACTGGCATCAGCGGCAGAGCGACATGTAGGACGAGCTCGCATCACCACAAGCAGACAAAATCGTTACATACAAATTACTGTTCGACAAAAAACTATCGTTTTTTTTTTAAAATTAGATACATAATAACCTTATGAATTTGCGGAGCACCTTATTTATATATTTTTATTTTTAAGTTCAAATATTTATGATTGCAGTAGGTACTGTTTTTATTTTATTTTATTTTTAAAACTTTTATTTTCGTCCCTTTAACACAGAAATGTTTTAAACAAAAAAACTTAGCTAAGAGTAGGTAAATATAATTTAAAAATGTATCTGTCAACAGAGCAAAAGATTTAACATATTTCGCTACTTATAAATAGAAAAATAACTTCCTGTTTCCATAAAACAAATAATTTTCATACAGAAAGTTAGAAAGAACTCTATATAATAAAAAAAACCGCGTATTGTCAATCGTAATTCCGCTTATAATATATTTTTTTGCGTACTATTATATTTACTTACATTATTAGACGAGTAATGTGTTCACTATAACAAGTTTCCCACGTGACTGTTAGTTTAAACGTCAAATCCAAGAGTGCTTCTAAAACCAACGCCTAAATTAATAAAAATAATCAAAAATCGACCTTATCAAGTTGAGATAAGGATGACAACGACAGCAGATGCTAGGAGGTAAATTTTGATGTAAATATATCAGTGAGATGTATGTGTGTGTGAGTTTGTTTCCATTGAAAACAGATGATTCATAAATTTATGTTAATTGATTTGAAATACAAACATATGCTTTTGCTGATTGTGACCTTGCCATATTGTTTTTGTTATTTACTTAATCATGGAGGTTTGGACCACAACCATACATAACACAAAGAAAATTGGAAAAGTTGCTCAGCAGTGGGTCAACCAAAGTTAACAAAAAACCGACCAAGTGCGAGTCGAACTCGCTCACGAAGGGTTCCGTACCAACGTACAATATTTAAAACACATTTAAAAAAAGAATACGTTATTTGTATTGGGACCCACTTTATTTATTATTTGCTTTTATAATTTGTTGCTATGGCGGCTATAGAAATACACAATATGTAAAAATCAATAATCTACATATTATGGTTCATCACATGGACTCCAAAATTAGTCTGGTGATACCGGGGACACGCGCATATGTAAAAGCGTAAAAGTATTGAAAATAACATAGAAACCAAACAATAAGACCAGCCTTCAGCATAAGCAGAAAAGTAGACCTTTAAAAATATAAAACTTTAAAAAAAGCTGAATAAGCTACTCTGAAGTGAAAACATGTGTTGGTGTCACATTGTAGTTGCTTTACATTCGTTTGGGTCAAGGACCGCTACCACTACTTTCACAGTAACTTTATTTGTGATTTTGCGTCACTGTCAAAATCACGGTGATCTTTATTCTCATCACAATAAGGCTGCTTTTGGGTCGGTACCACTGACCAATTCTCTCACAATCACCGTGATCTTTATTGTCATAATAAGAAGGTTGCTGTTGGGCATAACGTAGTAGTTAAAAACATGTTCTATTATACATCGATATACGTCAAGGACAATTCTCGAACTGCAAATGTAAGTTTGTAATCGCAAAAAATAGTGATAAAACTACAAATTAACGATGTTCGGACTTTTTCCTTTACTCGTGCTGTGAGACCTTGCTTCTTGCCAAATTTCATGATTAAGTTAGTGACGGGTTTTGATTTATTTGCGAGTATATGTCGCATAAATCGCCGTATTTTTGAATTGCGTTGACACAAAAATTCTGTTGTTTGTTTTATGTTATAGTGTAAGTTAGTTAATTTATTAAGTACTAGTTTAAAAAAAAATATATAGTTTTTAAATTGTAATTGTAAGACAATTTTAAGACCACGCTTTCGCATTAGGTATTCACCCGTAATGATAGTTTCAAGGGAGATTTTAATAAATAAATAAACAAATAGAAGCTTGATTTTTTTGAGCTCCTTAAGACCGTAGACTTACGTATTTTATATTAATTTCAACTTGATACTTCCACGCGTTTATGAGAAAAACGTCTTGACAGACTGACAGACAGACGGACAACGAAGTGATCCTATGAGTGTTCTCTTTTTTTCATTTGAGGTACGGAACCCTAAAAACTGTGAAAGGTGTGTGTGTACTTACTTACCTAATTTGAATGGTACTGCTGCCATTTTGTTTTTATTCCTGTTAAAATGCGATTTAAACGTTTTCTGCATTCTATCTGCTCAGCTCTGGCTGAACGGATGTAAGGAGTCAATATAACTCAACAGTTTGCTGTTTTTCAATCTGAAACATTTAATAAATGAAGTACATTCTTCAACCAATATTACTGCCCCGCTACAGAGCACAGGCCTCCCTATACAGAAAAGGCATGAGCATCGATTACCACACTTGTTCAAGGTGGATTTAGCGATAAGACCGCCCATTGTGTCACCCAATGTAAATATTTCTCATAGTGTACATAATATAGAGTTTTATTTATTTATTTAACCATTTATACACATTTAAACAGTCAAGAAGAAAGGAACAGAAAAATACGTACAAAGTTGATGCTTATTTCAAAATAAATCTATACCTGCGATAGGAGAGCGTTTAAAAATAGATGTAGACAACGTGTGTAAGAGTAGCAGAGATAACAAAATACATAAAGACAAAAACAATTATCTTATTTAAATATAAACATACAATATGAGAATATACATACATCCTTCGAAAACAAATATTACTTAAATAAATATAAATATAATGTTATTTAAATAATAAATACAAATGCAATTAAGACCCAGTGGTAAGATAGGTATAGGATATTCTTTGACTCTTCTCTTAAATACTGCAACATTTTGGGAGTTCCTAATGTCAGGCGGAAGTGAATTCCACAACCGAACCGCGTGTACATTGAACTCAACCGAATTCTACTTCTACTCTAGAAGTAGAAACGAAGAGTGGGGAGGGGATTTGAGGAGTTTCCAAGATGCGACCTGCAAGGTGCATCAAAACGACGGGCGTAGGAGAAGCCTTCCGCATATAATTCTATTGGTGTTAAATCATCAGTCAGTAAAAGTATTCGTCAAATAAGATACCGTGTCGTAAACACAATGGACACCCACACCATACAATCACGAACAGCGTAGTACCGATATCTATTTATAATCTATTTCTTTGCTTATCATTGCTAATTATATACCAAAAAAATATATCACGAATCACACAAGTTTGTTTGGTAAGGTTATCTCTGAAATTACAATGTGTTGTTTTTGTAAATTCAAAGATGGAAAACACGTTAAAGTAGATCTTTGACAGTCGTTACTGGTAGCCAGAAGCCTAAAAAGTCTGACAACCAGTCTTACCAAGTGTGGCATGCGGGTTTCTGGGAGATGAAAACTGTATTCATTTTACACATTTATTACACAGGACACAGAAATCAGGGAAGTAGGTTATAAGGTCTCTAAAGTACTGTTTCACTGGTCACCGTAGTTAGAAGGAAATAACGTTACTGCCCTGGGCTTGGCTACGCCGCAGCACGTGGTCCGGCGTGAGGTCACAGGGCACGCAGCAGAGTAGGGGAGCGAACCCAGAGGTCTCCCGACGTGGTCAGCACCACGCAGGGATGTACGACTGCGTGTAGGCACGTGGTCGGCTCAGGCAGGGGCCGCGTGGGTAGTCCGTGTAACGGGCGTCTCTCCAGCGGTAGGGCGGAGGCAGCGATGACGTCAGTCAGCGGTATGCCGGAAGTGTATCCCAAGACTGGAACCCTGGAATCAGCGCAAGGCGGATGCTCCCGTAAGCGTTGTGCCAGAAATGCAAGCCTCCGTCGATGTGTGCGTCTCCCAGCCGTAAGTCCAAAGCAAGGTGGATGGAGGAAGGACTCACCCATCGCGGCGGCTTACAATTGTAGGTTATGCCGTGCACATGCCGCGGGCATTCTCGGAGGTCCCTCGCCGCGTGGCCAGGCGATTTAAGCGAACAGCAAGGCGCAGCGCGGCGAGACAAGCATAGCGTAGGATGCAAGAAGCATGCGCACGCATTCAGTCGCTCCATGTAAATGTATGACTAGAAGCTGACCCCAACATAATTGGAAAAGATTTATTGGTAACGAGATTTATTGGTAACGAGGAAGTCGTCCAGAGAGAGCTATTGTCGTGGTGTGCATTATGCAATCGTACCAACTGATTTAACAATCAAATATATTTTTCTTCTGTTCGTTTCGACGGTACATCTATCTCTACCATGAATTTAGTTAGTACATGATTCTGACGCCACCATGTTTAAGTTTTTGTCGGTTATAAAAAAATATGTTCCATACATTTGATCGCGTAGGTATTGCACTTTTGTATAAAACAGCTGATTTTTTACGCGAGGTTCCAGTTTGCGTGTCTATGTCCGGCCACCCAGTATTGTTTGGGCTCAGTAGGTGGTCACATTTATTGCAGCGTCACAGGCGTTGTTCAGACGACAACGATGGCTCTTTATATTTATCAGCACCCCAATGACGTAACACACTTTCACAATTTTTTTAACATTTATTATATATTATTAAGTTGATTACTTATATTATTATTTATTTTTAAATGTTTTATTTACTTAATGATTTTTTTAAATATTTAAAAATGTAATATATAAGTTTAAAAAAGAAATAAAGGAGAAAATAATAAAACGTATAAATTAACATATTAAATTATAATTAATAACAACAATATTATAATTTGAATCCATTGCTTCATATGTATGAAAAAATTCGTCGGCATAACAACGTGAATAACGCAATTGATGTTGTTGAATTGTGAAAACTATAGGCATCACAGTCATGTGGAAGCTACTTTAATGAACCTTATGCGCATCTTGTTTTAAAATATTGACCAAATTGTAGTGTCTTAGCAGTTCTTCTTTATCCAAGAGTGTGCAAAAAGTTCGAGCTCGATCGCTCGTACGTATCCCAAATTCATCCTTCCGTCATATTGCCGTACCGTATCAAACAGTGGACACGCACACCTACTCAAGTAGTCAAGTGTAACGTGCTTCCAATGACGTTGGTTCTCTGTATCTATTTGTGATATAAATATTTATAGGTATATTAATCTTAAGACCAACACACCACAACTGATTTAAATCGCTACGGAAATACATCAAAATATTATCCGATTTTCATCTGTTTGTATTTTTAACTACAATACATATATTACAATAGGATATATCCTGGATAGTGGATACTACTTACTTAAACTAGTAATATTGTGTTCTAAATAGTATTGAGTAAAGTATCCAACCACCATTACAACTCCTCACACACACTCCTACACACCCACCCACACTGCACACCTAGGTATGTTTGGAGGGTGCTAGCCTGTTATCCTGTTTGTTTCTCTGCATATTATAAGTGTAGCTACTAAATTGTAAATCCGTAATTGGCTGTAAGATTACTTTATCAATTTTAAGTAAAATTGTTAAAGGGCTGTGGATTTTATGAATAAATAAATAAAGCTGAAGAATTTGTTTGTTTGTTTGAACCTCCTTGTCTCTGGAACTACTAGTCGGATTTGAAAAGTTATTAAATAATTTGTGAGCCCAATTCTTGAGGAAGACTTTAAGTTATATTAACATCACATATGCGTCAAAGTACCTACTCGTCCGCTTCGATGTCATTCGGAAACGTGCCCAACTGCCCAGAAGAGTGGCAGCTTTGGCAGCTTTGACGTATGCAATGCTAATTCTTTGTTCAAACAACAACACAGCCCTCTGGTCACGTTTCTAAGTTTATCTGAGACATCAGCGACTGACCTTTAAGGAATACGTCGTGAGGAATAGGAAAATAAACAACACGCAGTGAGCAAGTTTGGTGATCAAACCGCGTTCCTTCTCTGTACCAGTAGAAGGCTTTATCTGGCAGTGATGCAACTGGAAAAGTACATAACAAAACATTATCAGCCTATAATGTTCCCACTGCTGGGACACAGGCCTACTCTGTGTGAGATGGAGTGGGCTGTAATCCACCACGCGGGACCAGTGCGGGTTGGAAGATGTCACATGTCTTCGTTCCTTTTTTGTTCCAGGACATGCCGGTTTCCTCACAATGCTTTCTTTCACCGTTTTCACTCAAAGTAAAGCGCCTGTCGGGGATCGAACCAACGACCTACAACTCGTTAATCGCGACCGTTACAACTTCCCTTCTGCTACTACTCTACCAGAAAAATATCACAATGAATTATGTGCCTCTTCTTTGTTTCTTCAGACTGCCTCTTTTGTTTATTCTTATTGTTTTTAACATACTTTTTTGACATAATCAGCTCATTCCCTTCTTATCTGACCCTCCATGTTCAATACTTATGCTCTGCTCATAGTAAAAATCTTCGTTCCACCAACAATCGTCTTCTACGATGTCCTTCTCACCGCTCTGGTTTTATTCACTCTTCTTTCTTTGTCCAGGCGGTCTTTCTTTGGACTGCGCTCCCTCTGAACATCAGGATGGCAACCAGTCGGTTATCTTTCAAAGTGAAGGCTCGTGAACATATTCGTGAGAAGTTTGTTAAATCATCTCAACGCTGATTTTCTGGATTCGTTTTCTCATCTACCTATCGTTATTTCTCCTGACAAAGTTTAATCTGTTTATATGTATGTATTTAAGTATTTATGTTTTAGTAGTGTACTCTTTTTCGAGTTATCTATCCCCTTTGTTGCACCTGCCATGTTTTGTCTCTGCATCACCCTAAGGTTGACTGGTAGAAAATGCCTCAGACATTAAGTCCGCCTTTGTACAGTATTTTTTTACTTGTGCATAAAGACAACGAACAACGAACACGCGACGTTAACCAGGCAATATGAGTATGTAAGGATCGTAGCAGGGGGCGTTCTGTGGTTTCAGCCTACCCCCATGGGAAGCAGGCATGAGCTTATGTTAAGTGTGTGTGTATTTGACATTATATACCCACTATTCTAACTTTAACTTTTTATTCATTGCTTTTGTAGACAGGATTTTAATTCAGATGTGTTACAGTTGTAATGGGAATCATGTCATTTGGTTTTTAATATTTATCTTATTTTTTTTTTTTGTGAATGTGTGGACGTTGTAGGCATTGTGGACTGTAGATTTGTAAAACGTTTTCTATTTCGCTAAGTAACTACTTAGGCTGGTAGTTGTTGACAGGCCTACACTGTCCTCCCATACTATTAACACTGTGATTTGAAAACATAGTAAAACGCAATTATTTTTAAAAGAGTAACCGTGGAGTTACTTGCCGGCCCTTCTCAATAGGAAACGACCAATTGGAACCGTGCACCTAGATTCTGACGTTTCTTATGTGCCCATGAAACTTTGTAGAAGCCAATTGTTTTTAAAAGCGTAACTGTGGAGTTTCTTGCCGGCTCTTTTCTATAGGAAACGACCAATTGGAACCTCCTGACGTTTCATAAGTGCCCATGTAGAACAAATATTATGTGAAAATATTTTGATATTATTGGTAGCAAGCGTTCGGCCCTTGGAACGCCAACCAAAACCGACGCTCTCGTTGCTTGATCGGCTCTTGTTGGGGCTTCCGTGGGGAGCTAGGGACCTCACCCGGCAGGGGAGGATCCTCCCCTTTCTATGGAGGATGAGTGAACTATACACTCTGGTCTTCATACCGCTAAGTAAGAGTGGTTGTCAGACTTTAATGACTGTTAAAGATATACGAATAACAGCCAAGAACGTGCTTTCAGAGGCACGTATGGATCTCGGTGTTTAAAGGTCGGTCTGTGAGTGGGTACCGACCGACCGACCTCGACCAGCTTTTTTCCAGACATAATGTCTCGACGGCCGCGTTGGTCTAGTGGTCGCAAGGCCTGTACTGCAAAGCATGAGGTCCTGGGTTCGAATCCCGGGTCGGGCATAGTGTTATGGGTTTTGTCCATCTGGAATTTCTCAGTAGCAGCCCGGAGTCTGGATTTGTGCCCGGTTGATGGCAATAGACTTGCCTTGAAAGCCTATTGCAATCAACCGGGCATAAATGGCGAAAGTGTGTTGTGACTTTACCTAACGGAATTATTTAAATGAAATGAAAGACTTGTTAAAAGTTAAAAAAAATATTCATTCAAAAAAGTGTTACAATATTTAGGTGTGTATGACACTAGATCCCGCACTAGGATACCCTGTGTCGCAGGATCTAGTCTCTTTCGAAAGATATTAAGAGTTATAAAATCTAACACCAGTTTGTTATATTTTATAACTCTTAATATCTGTCGCTTCGCCCGCGACTTAGTCCGCGAAGATTTCGAAAAAATAAAATAAAAAGTAGCCCATGTTCATCAGACATCATTTCGGCTTCTAATGGTAAAACGATTTTTCAAATCGGTCCAGTAGTTTCGGAGCCTATTCAATACAAACAAACAATCAAATCTTTCCTCTTTAAAATATTAGGATAGATGCAAGTGTTAATAATAAAATCAAACAATAAAAAAAATAACTATTAATAAAACGTAGGACTAAAAGCTAACCAAATGTACGTGTTTATGTGATGAGAGTGAGTGTGTGTGTTATGAGTGTGTGTACGTGATGATGAATACTTTAATAGCTGAATGATAAAAGGTCTTCCGTTTAAGCATAATTAAGCCCAAACAGCCAATCCTGAACCTGTTTGCACCCAGTTTGTTAAGGGGAAGATTTTAAGCATACAGTTAACAGTTTCATATAGGTATGGTCCAGTTCGACAGAAAGCCCTAAAGCCAAATTTTAGTTTGCAGAAAACTCTGTTCAACGTTTGTTTTCTACGTGTGCGCTGATCTGTTATCTCTGTAGCAGTTGCAGTATTGGTTCATTATTCCTAGAGTCGGTTTTATGTTTTTACATAATGACGCACACTGTCAGCTCTACAGTACACCTCTGCCTTACCCTTCGGGGAAACAGGCGTGCATAGCATAGCATAGTATAATCAATCTAAAACGTTCCCACAGGCTTCCTCTCTATGAGAGGAAGTGGGCCGTAATCCACCACGCGGGCCCAGTGCGAATTGGTAACGTTATGTTATTTGTACGTAATTTATCGGTTCATTTGACGACCTTGAAAGCTCCTCTGTTCCTTTAAACTCATATTTATCTCCAAAGCAATCAATAAAGATGTTCAGTTACGATCCATTACTTCTCTTGATTGATTCAATCAATACTTATTGATCAATACATACTGATGTCGAGACAATTGACTTTCAATTAGGACATTTAAATTTTGCATCTCGAGAATATTCTTTCTGTCATTGTCTGTGTAAAATAATTTCAGGCTGAAACAAGACGTAAATAGCCATAATGGCCGGGTTTTTCCAATAAAGTGCAAATGCCTCTTCTCATACAGAGAAGGGACGAGAATTGAGCACCACGACTATCTGCCTAGCCTTTCCTGAACTACGTTGGTTGAGGTCGGCTTCCAGTCTAAGAACCGAATGTTATGCTATTCTGTAACCTCACCGTGAAAACTTAAGTGAAGTGAGCGTGGAGTGAGCTGTCAGTGCTACTGATGCTAGGGATTGACCAAGACGGTATGACACTGACAGCTCACTCCACGCTAGTCTTCACGGTTAGATTTTTACAGAATCGATACGCTGATAGTGAAAATAATTATCATGGAGTGACGTAAGCAACGACGACGTACAATGTGGAGTTGCGGACACCTGAGGGCCTAGACAAAGTAACATTCGATTTGCAATGATGCTAATAGCCAAAAAAATTATGTCTTTGGCTAGGCTCTCAGAGGGCCATAACAAATGGCAGTCTCTTTTTTTTTTTTTTTTGGATGATGTCGTCTGCTTAAGCGGACTTGCCTGTGGTGCCCTAATAAATTAAGGCCTCCAGCCAGGACTTCAACTTAAACACTAACTAAAAACTAAGCGACTACACGCTAAGGGCACCCCCTGTGGGGTACGGACCTCGGCTTAGGGCTGGAAGATGGCAACAAGGGACTAGCTGGATCAGGATTTATTGGATTTTGGGACGAATTTAAAGCTACAGGCTCAGTGGCGCGGGCTGGCTCGAGCAAGGGTCGGGAGGGGTGTGGATTTGGGCTTCGCGGCGGGCCTCGGCGGCGAGGGCTGTAGGACGGCGATCGGGTTTTGGGCTTACGTAGATTGCTGGTGGCCTTACTACTCTCCTGGAGGAGGGTAGTGGCGTCGTCGGGGGCGATTAAGGTATGCCTTGGTCGGCGAATACTGCTAATGCGGGAGGGAGTGTAGCGGGCGGCCGCTGAGATCAAGGGGTTTTGGGTGTTTTGTGTCACAGTCGAAGAAACGCTTAGATAAGCATTTCATGAACTGTTTTATTAAGGTCTACGTGGAGACCTATATTACGGACATAGTAGGGGGCACCCGTGACCTTTCTGAGGAAACGGTTTTGGAGGGTCTGCATCTTATGGAGATGACGTGGGTGAGCGTGCGCAAATACAACGCAGGCATAGGTCATGATGAGACGGATGACTGCGGTATAGATGCGCAGCTTGCATTTAAGTGGCAGTTTGCAACGGGCTGTCAGAATGAAGTGGAGTCTACCAAAAACGAAAGCGGCGCGCGCGCGAACGGCCTTAATGTGCTGTTTAAACTTTAGGTTTTGATCAAGGATCACGCCTAGGTATTTGGCTTGCTTCTCCCAAGGGATTGGCTTGCCGTACATAGTGATCGGGCTGGGAGGGGGGGGGGGGAAGGACTCGACGACGTCTCGAGAAGAGGACCGCCTGACTCTTATCGGGGTTGACCTCGATTCTCCATTTCCGGAACCAAGCGCCTAAGACGTTTGCGGAGGTTTGAAGAGTACGAGCTATAGCATTGGGACAGTGACCGGTGTAGTAAATGGCAGTGTCGTCGGCGAAGAGAGCCAACTGAGCCTTTTTACTTTTTGGGATATCGCTGGTGAACAGCGTGAAGGCTAGAGGAGATATGACGGAACCCTGAGGGACACCGGCGCGGATATGGTGAGGGGACGAGAGTGCACCCTCGATGCGATAGCGGATGGAAATGGCATTCGCTTCGGCGCGATTCTATTTCTACAATCGTTGTCGCTACACTATTATTACGCTGTGACCTATGATCATGTGACATTTCGATAGCATAAGTCAACCCCATACATTGTTTGGCTTTTCTACTAGCGTTATCAAAATCAAAATCAAGTCATTTATCACTTTTCGAACGTCAAAATTACATAAGACAGTCCCCCCGCACGCCCGCCCTTCACCACCTCCTAGTGCTTTAGCTGGGGAGAAGAAATGGCGCAACAAACTCCCCAGCAGCACAACAGTCTGTTCGGTTAGAAGAACTGGATTTTATACAAATGTAAGTAATTACCAAAACATTAAATTAAATTAAATTGCCATACGTCAGCTAGCCATGCCAATTCCAAAAAAAGAAATGTTAATAAAACTTAATACATAAATAAAAGACTCCAGGCCTAAAGGGCATGACAGCTTACATATGCAATACTGGAATTATTATACAAAGATTAAAATAAATAAATGATAAACTAGGACCATCAAAGTAAAATAAATTAACAGAACAATAACTGTAACAATAATAAAACCATAGACAGCAAGACGACCAGTCACCACAAGCAGCACCCGTTCACGAGCATAACCCAAAGATCAGCCATTACCCCCCTCGCCATATTTGAGGGAAGGAGGAAACCCGACCCCCGACGCTACCGCAAGCAGTAGAATGTTACTTTGTCTAGGTCCTTAGTCCATTTACCTACATGAAGCGACTACCTAATCTGGCCTCAATTCCCTACTGGGTATCACGATGCTCCTAGATGAGACTGGTGGTCAGACTTTAGGGCTCCTGACTACCCGTAACGACTGCCAAAGATCTACGAAAACAGCAGATACAAAATGGCCATCTGTATCTGCTGTAATTTGTAGATCTACGTTCTTTCCGAGCCACGGAGGGGTCTCGACATATATTCGTGTCCACGTATCCACGGACGAAATTCGGCTAGCGTATTATTTAAGTATAAGCAAAATTTTGCAAAACAGCGATGCGTTTGTTGTTAGTTGTATCGAGTGACTACTAAAGTATAAGTTATTATTTATATATACTTTATTGTACACCACAAAAAGACATAAAAAAAACTATAAAACATACAATGGGCAGCCTTATCGCTTTCTGCGATCTCTTCCAGGCAACCTTAGAATGGACAATGATTTGTCTGGACACAAAATGGGGCTGTCAGTGGTGCAAGAAATAAATATTCATTAAACTAAAATAGATACACAGATATATACATTTTAACATATACTGAGGAATAGATACATAGAAACATACATACGAAATATATAAGAAACGAAAATAAATGATAATTACAGTTTACGAGAGCAAGATCATAACGACAAGTAATGATCCTTCACGGGTCTTTTAAACACAATAACGAGTGCGCGCGTTTTATTTCGACAGGCACTGCATTCCATAAACGAACGGCCTGGATAGTAAAAGATTTGTCGAGGTAAGTTGTGGAGTGCTTAGGCATTTTAAGCTTTAAGTTATCCGATGATCTTAAAAACTTCGTGTGTGAGTCGCAAAGAAACTGGAAACGTTTCTTGAGATAGAGAGGAATGGAAGGGGAAAAGAACACATTATACAACACGGAAAGAATGTGAGCATTACGGCGAAGGCGAATTGGGAACCACTTGATCTTCACATGAAATTCGGAAACATGGTCATATTTGCGCAAACCAAATATAAACCTTAAACAAAAAATTTGAAGCCGCTCATGTTTATCGAGTTGGTCTTGGCTAAGGTCAAGAGGGGGTCCAGATCGCTGTCGAGCCCACCAAAATATCTGGGATTGGTGCTCGACAGCCGGTGGGACTTCGGACCGGCGACTGGCGCCCAAGTTGTTGTGCGCGGCTGGGGCGCTGGCAACGCTGCTTCCCAATCTGGGGGGCCCGAGCGTCGCTTGTAGGCGGCTCTACGTGGGGATCGTGCGATCGATGGCCCTTTACGGGGCTCCGATCTGGGCGGCTGACCTGACGTCCTCTAGCATCTCTGTTCTGCGAAAGCCGCAATGGCCGTCAGAGTCTTAGGGGGTTATCGCACGATCTCCTACGAGGCGGCTTGTACACTGGCCGGATCCCCGCCATGGGACCTAGAGGCGAAGGTGCTCGCGTCACTCTATCGGCACGCCCTACCTCGTCACCATCGAGGCGGTCCGACCAGTGCTCGACCTCTGGCTCGGGATGAGGCACGGCTCCCTGTCGTTTCGGGCGACGCAGGTGCTCTCGGGGCATGGTTGCTTCGGGAAGTACCTGTGTCGCATAAACAGGGAGCCAGACGCCCGGTGTCACCACTGCGTCGACTGCCTGGAGGACACGGCGTGGCATACGCTGGCAGAGTGTGCCGCTTGGGAGGAGCCGCGCCGTGCCCTCATCTCTAAAGTAGGCAGTGACCTGTCGCTGCCGGCCGTAGTGAGTACGATGGTCGGCAGCGTCGAGTCCTGGGACGCGGTGGTTTCCTTCTACGAAACAGTGATCTCGCAGAAGGAGGCTGCGGAAAGGGAGAGAGAGATCTCGTCCACTCTCCCGATCCGCAGCAGGCGCACCGGGCGCAGGCGGAGGGCGGACAACGCCCTCTTCCAGTCCCCCTAACCCACCAGGGACGTCCCTGAGTGATGTATGCATCAGGACCCGAGGTGGTGGCGCGTAGTGTTCCACGCGCGCCCCTCTTAGACGTTGCGGTGGAAGTCAAACACCTCACTCCCCCCCCCAACCCGAGGAGGCCTATGCCAATCTTGGTGGCAGAAAATAACGCAATCTCTTCAAAGATGCAGCTGATGCAAATAGTTTGCGGCTAACTTCCTGTAGCTGGGCAGTCCAAGAGAAGTTCTTATCCATGAATATCCTTAAGTTTTTAACTTTCTTTTTTTGAACAACTGAGTTGTCAAATGAAACTTGAGGAAGAGTCGTCCAGTCGATCCTTGAGACCGTCCTTGAACTGCCTACTACCACAACCTGCGTCTTTATGCAGTTAACCATAAGTCCGTATCTCTTAGCCCAGTCACATATTCGGGCTAGATCACGATTAATCGTTACGATAGCCTCGGATAGATTTCCGAGAGGAGCTTGCGAGTAAATTTGTAGATCATCAGCATAAAGATGGTAGGAAGAAATTAGTTCGTCGGAGATGGAGTTAATAAACTGCGAAAAGTAAAGGGGATAGAACGCCTCCCTGAGGTACACCGGCAGAAGTATTACACCAGGAAGACAAGGTCTCTTCAATGCAAATACGTTGCCGCCGACCGAACAGGTAACTACGAAACCAGTCAATTACCGATGGAGATATGTTAAGAGAGCATAGAATGTCAAGCAAAACATCAAAATCAACAGTATTAAAAGCGTTACTGAAATCTAGCAAAGCTAAGACCGTTAGATTACCTTCTTCCATGGCTGACCTTATATCATCCGTAATGTTCAGAAGCGCTGTGGTGGTGCTATGACCAGGACGGAAGCCAGGCTGGAAGGGTTTGAGGAGATTATTTTTAGAGAGGAAAGTGCTTATTTGATTGTGAATTAACCGTTCAAGGACTTTGGATAGGAATGGTCAGACGGATATTGGACGGTATTCAGAAAAAGATGTTGGTTTAGACTTTTTAGGTAAAGGAGTTATTTGAGCATCTTTCCATGAGCATGGAAAGACACCACTAGATGAAGAAAAATTTAGGATGTGACTAATGGCAGGAAGGATAAGATCTAGAACAGGGACTACCATATTACAGTCACTTCCTACTGCATTGGAAGTTATCGAAAGTATGCTCTTTATAACATCACATGCGGAGAACTGACCAAAAACAAATGGGGAATAACTGGGAGTCGGAAGAGAATAAAGATAATTTAGTGTACTAAGTTTCATAGTCCTATCAAAGTTGGACGAAGCAGTAAAATGATTATTAATTTCATCAATGTCTGTCTTTTGGTGATTGTCTCTTGTCGAGTTTTACCGACCCCCAATGATCTAAGAAATTTCCAAACTTTGGATGCGTCCCCATTTTGGACAGAAGTATGAATGTGGTGGCGATTAGCATTCCTACACACCTTATTGCAATGATCACGGATAGAGAGGTATCCTTCCCTGTTAGCGTCATTAGCCCTACGCTTATATATAGATTTTGCCGTAACTTTTTTGTGCATAAGCGTTTTAATCTCATTTGTAAGCCACGGCGCCGGCAAATGTCTAACCTTAACTGCTCGAACAGGTGCGTGATGATCGTAAAGCTCGATAAGTTTATTCGTAAAAATATTAACTTGCTCATCGACTGATGAAGAGGCATACAGAGCAGACCAGTCTATATTGTTGGCATCCTTGCAAAGATTGTCTACGTTCATTTCAACAAAATTTGCGCTGCATGAGAATCTTAGCTTTAGGCTTAGGTTGGCGAATTTTGTATGACAGAAAGATTAGGTCATGATAGGAAAGTCATCTGCTGAACATTGGCCATGCTTAGTGACGTGATCAAGGGAAGAGACAAAAATCAAGTCAAGAAGTGAAGGAGTTGAGCTAGGAAAATGGTGAGTGGCTCTCAGAGTCAGAATGAAAAGATTACTGGAAGCTAAAATGTTAGTCAGAGAAGAAGAGCAATGGTCTTTTTTCAGAAGACAAGTATTAAAGTCGCCCATGGTACCAGCATTTCTAAAAGATTTTTAAGAGATGAAAAGAAATTAACTCGTAAAGAGGGAGAATAATAGACGCCAAGAAGTAATTTCGAATGGCTGCTTAGATGCTCACCAGCATTTGATGGCAGTGGCTGCGTTGACACATTGACTGTAACGTTGTAACGTTCCGTATTTACATTACCAACTTATTTACATTAAATATTGATTTTAAACATTAAATTCGGCTTCATAATAGGCATTATTATCATTTGTTTACTTAAAAACCAAATTGCCGACATCTACATTTAACGCAATGCGCGTGAATTTCAGTCGCCCCGTTCTAATTAGTTTGGGTAGCGACCTCTTGTTCCCTCGCCCCTGTCGCCTTCCGCGGCAGACCCGAGAGGCTGGAGCCCTACGCGGCACGGAACACCGTCCTATGCTGGCATGACGGGCGCACGTTCGCGTCACTGCTCTCAGCAGTGGCGCGACATTACGCGTGTGTCCGTCCCCACAGCCGCAGGTTGTCGCCGAAACAGTTTATTTGACTCATATTAGTCAACTTGGTTAAAATCTGTGTTTTCGTAAACCCCATATTGGGTAAGTGTTGAACAATGTCGCTTTTATATTTTGCGTTTTTAATTCCTATCTAGGTCATCCTAGGGCATGTGCCTACTTACTGATTGTTCATTATTGTTTTAAATTAATATGCCATAAGCCAAACTCTAATAAGCAACCTAATTGCTGCCTTGCATATTGTTAATTATGTATTCTTTTTTCTACCCATCAAAATATGCAAGTCATGTCGTGCTTCTCACAAAATTGTAAACTCCGTACTGATTGTGATAACCACACACCACCATCATAGCGCAATAGTACATCTCGCTTTGCTTATGGTTTGGTGTCACCATCAGCGGAGATGACCAGTAGGGCCATCATGTGACACGCTGGACGTCTGTTTCCAGGGTCCAAAGTTCCAGCTCATCCAATGCAAGGTTCCGGCTACATACATGCTGAATTTCATCCGGCGTCATCCAGACGCTGAGACCCGGACCACCACCTTCCGGCTGATCCGGATATCAACGCACTCCGCACCGGGTACTTATTTTACCCGCGTGGCCGCGTCGAGCTCGCTTCCAGGGGTCTAGCGAGACCGTCCGCCGACCATCACCTTCCTGGCGTCTGCAGCGTGGCACATCCGCTGCGGACATCGTCACACCAGGCTGAGCCAGGAGAGTACTGTGCAGCTCCCAAGGAAATCAAGGAACTTTTTGACCATAAACCTACCTACCCCTTTATACCACTATAATTTTTTATAATATATCTTTTATGCTGACAAGGTTTCGTGGTGTCATTTCTCTCCCCACGAAGACCCCTTACGTCACATGAGAATAGAGTAGGGAATATGTGTGCGGAGATATATGGCAACACCTCCACCAGCACCAACCGACCGGTCGTTTCTAATAAGTTGAAAGCCGGGAAGAGAGTAACTCGTTGAAGGGAGACAAGGTTTAAGCCATGACTCGGAAATAAGAATAGCATGTACTAGCTTGCCGGCATATCGTAGAAATGAGCCGGAATGCTCTGAGCGTTAATATGTATAACATTAAAATTCTTAGGAACGCCAGAAAACTGCGCTGCAAGACTGTCAGCAAGAGAAAAGATACTTACGAAACTGTCGTCGTTTCTTGTAATAGAGAAAAAGCTACTTACATCGATAGACAATATTATATACTTATTAATAATAAAAAATAACGATATACAAATATATAAGTACTAACTAATAAATATATATCTAATCCTCCTGCCGGTTGCGTTATTAAAACAAAAGAATTAAAATGTACTTACGCAGTCCGGGTAACATAACAAAATGTAACACATTTCAGGACAAAACAAAACAAGAATACAATTAATTAAAAACGAAACATGAAAATTAAATCAAAATAAGACTTCTGCAAATCTGTTTCAATAAAAAAATAAAAAAATGCACGGCTCCGTGGAATATTTTTTGGATATTTCCTTACCTGACTAAATTCCTTTTACTACCACTACATAAAATAGTTATGATAGTTTACGCCCAAAATTTTGAGAATAATGTGATGAAGAATATTCTTTTGAGCTCTATTTTACGATTTTTTATGAAATATTTTTGAATAGGTAACTTTTTTTGGAAGATTTGACAATACACAATTTTTTTCTGTCTTGACAATAAACTGCGACAATTCCCGCATTTTTAAGAACGTTCGCATTCCAATCTCAGTCTCAATCTGTTCATTAGACCTCATTTTCATACATTTTTGAAAAGTTTTGATTGACATTCGATTGTCGCCGAAGAGAGACGGAACTAGATAGGTATTTCAATACCTATCTAGTTGCCGTCTCTCTTCGGCGACAATCACGTTTTAAATTACGCGAATTGGCCTTCTGAGCGTCTTACTGTCACTCTAAAATCATTTCCACGTAAGCTCCGCCACGCATCGATTGCGCAACATTGAATTTCGAGTGCGCTCATTTTAGAGCACGAAACTAGATGGCGTTGGTCTCAACTCTTATTTAGTTTTTAACTACCATGCCACTCAGAAAGTTTTGCGAAAAAAAGTTTTATGTGTGAGAGACTGGCCAGTTATAGTCTATTTTGAAAATATGATTATTTTTCAGTAAAATATCTAAGTTCCAATTTCAAAATTTCCCTACACATTGTTTGCAAGCTAATTTTTAAATTATGGGTATAAGCTTGGAACATTTTCGCATTATGATTTTTTCCGATTTCAAGTGTAGCCTGAAACCGGACGAATCGTGCGATAGACTTCAAACGGCATTTATGGATGAAGTTGCTTCTAAGGCAACCGTGTATCGTTGGTTTTACGAATTCAAGCGCGGTCGACTAACTTTGGGGGATGAAGAAAGAAGTGGCGCCCTTTGACGGCTGTTACGGAAGAAAACGTGCTTGCAGTGATGATTTTAATCCAAGAAGAGGCGAGTAACGTATCAAGCACATACTGCAGGTTGGATCAGGAAGACTTCACGAAATTATACATGTGCATCTTCGCGTGAGGATGATAGTTTCACGCTGGGTGCCGCACAATCTCACCGATGCTCAGAAGCAAGCCCGGATGGAATATTGCCTAAAAAAAGGGTTTTCACTTCTGCCGGCACTCCGGGAGTGCCAGCAGAAGTGAAAACTTAAATATTGACGTTGTGCATTTTTGATATTTTGAATTGTTATTGAATAATTTTGCAAGAATTGCTTTAATTATCAGTATAAAAGTACTATCATTTATGTGGTAGAATACAATATTTATTCATTGCGCTATCGTACACAAACATGACAATTTATATTACATTAAAAAGTTTATCTCAGAAAAATTAACAATAAAAGTCAAAAATCAACAATCATCCGTCTTACGAATTTTCGACCAGAGGTGCTATTCTGTAACCATCTCACCGTGAAAACTTATGTGAAGTGAGCGTGGAGTGAGCTGTTAGTGCCACTGATGCTAGGGATTGACTAAGACGGGATGACACTGACAGCTCACTCCACGCAAGTCTTCACGGTGAGATTTTTACAGAATCGACATGCTGGTCACATGTCCTGACGCGAGTTTCACACTTTTTACCCATTATATAAAAATTTTACAACGCCGCTAAAGAAGTTTTCACATCAAAAATTGAAGCAGGCTCGTCTCGGCGTGTTTACGACGTCATTACAGGTGATGAGTCTTTATCAATACGATCCAGGAACGAAGCGCCACTCGACGATTTGGTTGTTTGAAAACGAATCAACGCCTACCAAAGTAAAGCGATCTAGAAGCGGGGGAAAGATTTTGATCGCGAGCTTTTTCAATTTGACTGGCTACTTGGTGTCAATTCCTTTACGGAAACAAATAAGCATCAACACTGAATGGTATACTACCAAATGCTTGGCAGAAGTTTTCTCTGTTGTGAGCAACAAGCGACAAACTCAGGGCTCCGCGGGCGTAACGTCGTACGTACGTAACTGTCTTGTACATGGAAAGAAAATGATCCAATAAAGCATATACCAAAGTTCGATTTTGATTGTATGTGTCACTGTTGCAGAATATGAACACAAATAACAAACATTTCAGGGAGGCTCCTCCACACTTGGCTGTTTTTAAAGAGGCACGTGCCCAAAGACTCATTGACCATTACAATGGAACTTGGTAGCCTAGTAATATCATCGCAAAAAAAGTTAATCTTATGGAAATTCCAAACAAATTCTACAAACCTACTTAGGCCTTAGGAGTGCGTTAATTATATATTATAATTTCATTTTATACACTTGTTTCCTGTACAAATTTCCTTAACATTGGAAGTTGATGACGGATATATTAACTGTGTGCATATGAGAACTGTGCTTATGATGAAAATAGAGTATAATACTCTAGCCAAATACAGGATGGCCAACAACAAAACTTTAATTTATAATATTTTTATTATATGCTAAAATTAACACATATTTTAACATACTTAATTAGAATTATGTAAAAGTATCTAATAAATATGTAATATAATTCAGGCTTGTCATTTTTAAATGATTCTAGGAGTTGCCCGCGACTTCGTCAGCCAGCATCGGAACTGCATAACACGCTATTAATCAGAATCTGAATCATTTTGAAGTATACTGCTAATCCATTGCTTCATATGTTCGAAAAAAGAGTTTGCTTAAAACGTAAATAACGCAATGAATGTTGTTGAACTGTCAAAATGAAAGCCATTTCTACTAGTACTGGCTTACGCAATAACTTTATTATGGGTGATCAAACGAACTTCTCCAGTGAAGTTCGATCATTAATATATGAGTCGCTTAATTCGAAGATATAATAATTAACCAGGTAGTTTCTTTAACTTGCTAGGCAACGTTGCACGGTTTTTAGAGAAAAAATAAAACATTCTTTGATTAATGAGTACTTTTTCTACTTTTGTCCCACTCCCTTGTGTCTGCCATCTTTTCTCGTCATTCGTTTAGAGTCTAAAACAAAACTTATTGTATGGGGTTTTACAGAAATTGTCATTTCTGATAAATTGAAGGGAAGGGAGGGTGCTGATTATATCTTCGAATGAAGCGACTCATTTATTAATGATCGAACTTCACTTGAAGATTTTATAAAACCTATAAATGTAATCTTATTATATGTATACAGAACACCCTCATCTAACATAAACATATTTTTTGAATACTTAAATAAAACCCTTCTAAAACTACAACATGAAAAAAGTAAAATAATAATAGCAGGAGACTTCAATATAAACCTTCTACGTAAAGACGTAAATTGTACAAAATTCAAAGAACTACTTTCAAATTATGGAATGCTGTGCCACATTCAAGAGGCTACTAGGTTGAATACATGTATCGATAATATCATCAGTAACATTCCAAATGTAATAGGTAAAACTCATAATGTCTGTTTATCTGATCATAACACAGCACAGGTTGTTCAATTCGAATATAATCAAAAACCCATATCAGGTTTTTATGAGACAATGTCAACAAATTCATTGAACACATAAGTAAATTATCTTTTTCTGAAATCTATAAATCTATATATGATTAATGCCTTTGAAACATTTCACGAAACAATAACTTTATTCTATAAGTTGTGTTTTCCGCTCATCAAAGTAAAAAAACAATTCAAATGCAGTAAATTAAAATAGCTAACCAAAGGTATTAAAATGAGTAGTAACACCAAACGGCTATTAAGATATAAATATTATTTAAACAAAACAAATGATAATAAAACTAAATTTAAGGCATATTCCAATTTGTTGAGAAAATGTATAAATAATTTGCAATCTCTATGTAATCTCAAACATATTGCATACTCAAAAAATAAGGGCAAAGCATCATGGGATATTGTCAAACGGAGTACAGGTAACGTAAAATCTCGTGAATTTATTAATAGTATAGTTGAAAATGGCATTACAGCTACATCAGGCTCTGAATCGCAAATGTATTCAACAACTTCTTTATTGATATTGTTGAATCCAACACAACCTTACAAAACAACTCTAACAGCTGAATTAATATAAAAAGCAACGACAACAGCATATTTCTAAAATCCTACTAATCCTACCGAAATTTTTACAAAATTAAAAACATTAAAAAGCACTAAGGCATCCGGATATGATGATATTACTACAAACCTGCTAAAAAGTATCGCTCAATACATTGCAGAACCACTTTCATTTATCATCAACTTGTCACTGGAGCAAGGTTGCTTCCCTGATAAACTCAAGATATCTGTAATAAAACCACTACATAAAAAAGGCTCTAAATTTGATAAAAATAATTACAGACCTATTGCGCTGATACCAATTCTATCAAAGGTCTTTGAAAGAGTTATGCACAAAAGACTTCTCTCTTTCTTTGATAAGTATAATGTTCTTGCTAAAGAGCAATACGGGTTTAGGAAGAACAGATCAACTTCACTAGCTATGTTATTTAAAACTGATTTAACCAAGTTAAACGCTTTAACTAAATCAGTTTTAAATAACATTAACGCTTATGTTACCACATCAGCTCTATTCTTAGACCTTAGAAAAGCTTTCGATTTTGTTCATCATTCAATTCTCCTCAATAAATTGAATAAAATCGGTAAAAGAGGTTCAGCTTTAGAATGGTTCAAATCATATCTATCGAATAGAAGTCAAATTACGAGGATCAATAAATTCGAAGAAAAATGTAACAGTATCAGCAATTTCGATTCCCAACCTCAACATAATTACTTTGGTGTACCACAGGGAAGCAGTCTAGGGCCACCGTTATTCCTCGTGTATGTAAACGATCTTCCTCAAGCAGTAGAACAAGATTGTGTCCTTTTTGCTGATGACACGACGGTAATTCTAGATTGTAAGAACTTTGAAACTTACGAGTCCGATATAAATAGAACATTAAATAATATAATCACATGGTTAGATAACAACGCTTTAAAAGTTAATGTTAAAAAACGAAAATTTTACATTTCAAAACGCAAAAGAGTAAATGCCTCCAACTTAAAATATCTCATAGAAACCAATTAGTCGAACAAGTACACAAAACAAAATTTCTGGGGATAGCACTTGATGAACACTTTACCTGGAAAGAACATATTGACGAAATATGTATGAAAATAAATAAATTTGTTTATGCTTTGAAAAAATTTAAAGATGAGACATCTAAACAAACTGCGATTATGGGATATCACGGCTATATCTGTTCCGTTATTAGATATGGTATCATTGTTTGGGGGAATTCCACGGAAATATCTAGAATACTAATAGCACAAAAAAAAATGCATTCGTGCAATTTTTAACTAAGTAACGATAATACCACGGCCAGAGTCAGAAATCTTATATGGATTTTTAAAACGTTGTGGCATGTGATGCCACCGTTACTACTGAACAAAATATATACTGCTCTGGCACAATCGGTCATCACATACTGTTTAACGATCTGTGGTGGGGCCACCTAGACCAAATTTCTAGACCTAGAAAGGGCCCAAAGGTCTCTCATCAAAGTTATGTATTTTAAACCTTTCCGTTATCCTACATACAACCTTTACAAGATTAGTAATTTGCTCACTGTTAGGAAATTATACATATTGAACATAACCATACATCTGCATAAGACTCTCTCATTTGATCCATCAAATCTCGATAAAAGACGTAAAGATATTGTGGCCCATTCCCCTCCGGTCCGTGCGGTTGTCGCCAGGCGTCAGTATAATACTCAATCAACTTATATTTATAATAAATTGAACCTTAAATTGAATATATACCCCATGTTGCGGTACGAATGTAAAAATACTGTAATGGAATGGTTAAAATGACAAACGTATGATGAAATTGAATTTATTTTAACCAGAATATGCTAATGAACAACCTGTACCTAATTCAGTTATTAAATTCATTAACACACACATGCACGCACCTATTCACATACATACACATACATACACATACACACACACAAACAATCTGTAGAGTACACACCTGAACATGCTACAAAAATTGCAACGTCCTAAACTTTTATTTTTGCTTTATTTTTTAATTTAATTTTTATTGTCTTGTTTAATTCTGTCTTCACCATTATTGTTAGCAACCACGACCATGGGAAGTTGCGAGGTAACCCCATCACAAGTATCCTTATAACTTACTGTGGCTGCCTCAATTTTGTGCTGTAGAACAATTGTATGAGAAACAATAAAAACTTTATTATTATTAACGTTGACTGGTCTGAATCGTGCAGACCAGTGTTTAAATCACACAAGCTTCTTACCGTTCCTTGCATTTACATTTAAGAAATTGCAAAAAAAATTAAAATTAATTCTAAACTGTTTGAAGCTAAAAATAATATCAGCAAACGAAAAGTCACACAGTATTTATTGAAAATCCCCGTACGTAGGATAGAACTGTTCAGGCGCAGTTGGGTGTTTATGGCGCCACTTATATATAACACATTACCTATCTGGATAACAGAACTACCTTATAAAAAATTCTGCTTGGTTAAAAAAATGGTTAATATCCCATAGTTTTTATCCAGTCGGCGAATTTCTCAACAAAAAGTCTTGTCAGTCCTACCACTTTGGGAATGCATTGTAGTCATTTTTATTTATGTTACTTTGTTAATTTTGTTAAATACTTACCTAACTATTTATGTACTTAATGTAGCATTTAAATTTAAATAGGACTGCTATTTTCTTTTTTATGGTTCTTTCATTTATTAGGGCTCTACCATAAATTGTGATTAATTTGTTTAATGTATGTAATACACACCTACTCTATTGAATATTTTCATGCTATTATACATGGCGGAATGTGTCTTTGCACTGAAATTTTATGTAACATCTTTTGTACCTACCACATTTTATGCAAATAAACGATTTTGATTTGATTTGAGAAGTTCGTTTGATCACCCATTATATTTCGTCGCTTCATTCTTCAGATATAATAATTAGACAGGTAGACCTTTAGAGAACCTAGTAAGTTTTGCGTTATTCGGCGGTATAGTTATTTTTTGTAAATTAAAGTAACACAGTTCATTATAAATCAAACTCTTTATTTTCTTTTCTAGAGAAAAAGAGAAATAACAACCAAAACTTATCATTATTAATAATTTTATGGAATCAGAGTACATGAGTCTAATAAATTAAGTACTTTTACTACGTTAATCAATTTGACGGAAAGCAAACGGCTCTTGCGAAATTGTTCTCATTTTCGCTGTATAATGGTCTATTATAGAACCTTGCAAAGGTTTTAGATGTGGGAGAGTCCATCCAGCTGTCTTGCGGATGAGATCTATAGAGACTCCGGCAGTGCTGGCGGCCGAGGTGGATTATATTTGAAGAAGTGGTCCCTGATTCCCAGGGACCACTTCTTCAAATATAATCTTTGTTACGAGTTAGGGCACGAGTTAGGGGCAGGACAAATGATTGGATTTTCTTGAAAATAAGGCAAATTTAATATGGGCTGTTTTCGACTGGGCGATGATGTTTTAACTAAATCGGGTATTGTAATTTTGACGTTATTTTCCAAAATTATAATATTTTCTATTTTAAGTAACGAAAAAGTTTGAACCCTATGTGCAGTACACAGGACGAATACCATTTCAAGTTTCTTTGTGAGTTTCTCGAGAGATAACTCTGTATTAGGATACCATGTCGTTAAAAGGCTTAGGACGACCAGTGGGTCCCAAGTGCTTGTATATATTGGGACACTGGGTTTTAACCTATAAGCGCCCTTCAGCAGCCGCTTTACACAGTCGTCGGAGCGTATATCTGATCCTAATAAAAGAGACAGTGCAGAACGATGGCTGTTTAAAGTACCATATGAGGAACCCTCATTAAATTGGCCTGCTAAGAATTTTAATGCTGATGTTTTTGACTTACTTATGGGGTCAAGAAAATTTTTAGCGCAAAACTGCCTTCAGAGCTTTAGGGTCACATTATATTGTTTTAAAGTGTTCACTGATAGAGAAGCTAAGATCAGCGGCATCGCCTCCGGTGGGTCGCCGCGCCGGGTGAAGGCCTCGCAGATAGCGTCGCCGCAGCCAGGGTAAGGCTGGCGTGCAGACGATGAGACCGCCTGAAATGTGATTGTAGTAGTGACTTACTAGGGTTGAAGAATAGTATATCGGAAACGAATATGCTCTGCAACAGGGGGAACCATGATTGGGATGGCCAGTAAGGGAAAACAAAGATTCCGTTTGCTTCGTCGTCAATATTTTTTCTAATACATTTTAATATTAAAGCAAATGGTGGGAAAGCATAGAAAAAACTTGAATGCCAACTGATAGTAAATGCATCAACGGTAAAGGCATCTGGATCTTGAAACCAAGATACAAATACGTCGCATTTGGCATTGGCACGGGATGCGAAGAGATCAATCTGAGGTTGTCCGAAGTTCGCTATAATAGTTTGGAAGGCCTGGCCGGACAACTCCCATTCGGTATCGGCATTTGTCTTTCTTGACTCCTCGTCGGCACGATTATCTTTTGTGTTTACATATGACGCATACAAAGTTATGTTACGCATCTCGCACCATTGCCAAATTTGTCGAGTTAAGTCGTTTAAATGTGGGAATTGTATTCCCCCCATTCGATTGATATAGCTGATGGCAGTAGTGTTATCTACACGTAATAAAACTGTACAGTTAGACTCATTTGATGCAAAGCTCTTTAAGCCTAAGAAAACTGCTAACAATTCCAAGTAGTTGATGTGGTTTTCTTTCTCTGTAGCCTTCCATTGCCCACCAAAACTTTTTTCAGCACGTACACTGCCCCAGCCTGTACGTGATGCGTCTGTATAAATTTCTAATTTAAAATTTGAGGTTCTCATGAACGATGAAGTGGTGTAAATTTGATCTTGCCACCAATTTAAATCATTTAAAATTACATCTGGGAGATTTATTTTAGCTTCATAATTTCCATTATGTATTTGGAGAGCTAAAAACTTCTCTCTTTCCAGGATTTTTCTGCAAAGCCAACCATAGTTGGTGGCTGGGCAGGCAGAGATAATTACCCCAATCAGCTGAGTATACTCACGTTTGGTACATCGCGGTAGCTTTATGAATTTTTGTATCAAATGAGTAATTTTTTCTCGTTTATCGAAAGGTAAAGATATTGTAAGGTTTGTGGAATCATAATTGAAACCTAAAAATTTAAAATTTTGTAATGGTTGTAACACACTCTTCACATAGTTGACGATGAATCCTAAGCCTTCTAATAACTTAATGGTCTCATTGACGTTTTTCATAGAGTCTTCTTAATCGTCTCCTATACAACAAATATCATCTAGATAAACAACAGACTTAAAGTCTTGCCTTCTTAAATGTGTTACAACCTCTTTCATTATTTTCTTGAATACTTTTGGTGCTATAGATAAGCCGTATGGCATAGCAGTAAACTCGTAAGTATTAATTTTATTAGAGTTGCAAGCTTGGAACTGAAATCTTAGGTACTTTCGATTTGCCTCGTGAATCGGTGTAAGTAAGTACGCTTCTTTCAGGTCTATGGTTGCCATGAAACCATTGATAGGTATTAGTTTAGAGACAGTTCGATAGTCCTCCATTTTGAAATGGGATTTGTAACAAATTTGTTAAAGGACTTAAGATTCAAAATAAAACGACTACTGCCCTTAGGCTTTGGAGCCAGGAAGGTGTTAGAAACATACTGGTCTTTTCTAGGTTTACACTTATTTACGGCCCCTAACTCGAGTAATTTATGGATCGCATCACTCATTTGTTTACTTTCGTCTGGCGACCTCTGAGTGCGAGGGACTGTAGATTGCTGTACCTGTTTACATAGTGGTATAGAAAAACCATCTCTTATCCAAGATAGGATTGTTGAAATATTTGTAATTTTTGACCAACATTTATAAAACTGTTGTAAGCGGCCGGAGTGTGCCTGATTTACTGCTGATGTACTTGCGCACGAGGCTTGTGCTGAGCCGGAGGTCTCGACTGCACCGTGGAGGCGATGTACGGGCGCCGCGTCGCTGGCGCCGGTGAGGTGTTCGTCTTCCGAGCGAGAAAGTTTTTGTCGAGACTAGGTGATATTAGTTTTATTCTGTCTTTGGTAAAAAAGACGTGTAAGTCCGTCAGAATGCGGCAACCCTCACTTATGTGTTTAAGTGCCTCGATTTTATTGTCACCTTTCAGCATGTCGTCCATGGCTCGATTCACAGCTGTGATACCCTGGCCGAGCTGTTGTTGTACAGCTACATATTTTTTGCCACGGTCACGAACTACGTCCGAAACAGCAGCAGAGATTTCGGCATTTAATTTAGGTGCCTGTAATAGTTTGCAGTTGATAGGGATTAGATATATCTTTATTTATCCCTTTCTTTAGTAGCGGTAGCCATAAGTTGGCTAGACTGTCGTGGATGCTGGCGCCGAATGCGGGACTATCGGATGTAGATTCTCCTAGTGCTGCGAGGAGTTCTGGATCCAGAGATGATTCGGCTGTGGATCCGAAGTATCTGACGTCTTATCGATCAATGGATTTTCCGTGACCGGTTCAGAAATAGGCTCTTTTTGTGCCTGCACTTCAATTTCTGTTTGAGTTTCTAACTGTAAATTAGAAATGACTACGTCATTATCTGGTCCAGGCAAAGTTGGATTTTCCCCTAAAACAAAAGCTTTGCATAGGATTGGTACGAAAATACTTTCTCTCAGACAATATCAATGTGTACGTACCTATCAATTTTTGATTGCACGTAGGTACTGGTTTGTTTTTGTAATGATCAAAATTAACTCGCAGTTAATCTTGTAATCGCAGTTAACTCGCAGTCAACTTCGATATAGATAATATTCGATAATCCTTGTTTCCACGAAATAAGGTTTAATGTGTTAACCTTATTGCTGTTGTGACTGTTATGTCGGCGACTTCAATGTTAACTTACTGAATGCTAGCGGGCAAACTAAGAAAGTATGTGACTTTCTGAATAGCTTGAGCCTAAAACAATTAGTAAGTTCGCCCACCCATTTTACAGACCACAGCGAAACATTGATCGACCTTGCCTGTAGTAATCTCAACCACAAAGGGGTCTCTGTTGAGCCCTTTAGCTCAATAAATGGCCACTCACTTGTTGTCTGCGAATTTAATATTAGACGAAGCAAATATAAACCCCATACAGTAACGTACAGACCTATTAAGCAAATAAATAGAGAAATATTTGAGACTGATTTATCACACCTAAACTGGGACTACATGTGTGGCTTGCCTAATGTGAATGACATGGTTGAGGAATTAAATAGAAACATTTTAACAATTTACGATGCGCACGCTCCGGTGAAAAAAATTATAATTAAGGAACCGTCTTATCCCTGGATAACAGAGACAATTAAATTAATGATGCACCTACGAAATAACGCTCTGACCGAGTACCGTAATAAAAAAAAATCCGAGTCCAAAAAGGCATACTACAAGCAGCTGAAATCTCTGGTGGCAAATTCCTTATTTAGAGAAAAAGTTGCATACTTCAAATTCAACATAAATAACAAAATCAAAGAACCTAAAACATTATGGAAAAATTTAAAAAACACCTTACTACATAGGAAGCAATTAGATGACCTCCCTAGTTACTTCAGAGATCCGAACCAAATAAATGATCACTTTTTGAGTGTTCCTGGTAACCCCATCTGTAATACATCACAACGCACTTTCTTTGAGTCTCATCGCTATGGCGATGATAGCTTCGCATTTGTGTTACAACCAGTAACTGCTGATCAGATTATGAGATACTTCCACCAGATAAAATCTAACGCCGAAGGCTGTGATAGGGTGACCCTGGATATGCTTTTGCTTACACTCCCACATACACTAAAAACCATCACTGACATTGTGAACAGCTCAATTGTTTCAGCAACATTCCCTGACATCTGGAAAATCGCAATCATTAGGCCATTACCTAAAAAAACTAATCCGACTGACCTAATGGACCTTAGGCCCATTAGTATTTTGCCTTGCCTATCCAAGATTGCTGAAAAGGCTGTATGCCAGCAGCTGTCAAAATATCTGGAAGACAAACAGATTCTACCTGAGCTACAGTCAGGTTTTCGTAAAAGACGTGGTACTTCTACGGCTCTTTTGGACGTGACAGATAACATCCTGGCAGCACAGGACAAAGGCTTATGCACACTCCTGGTACTACTTGATTTTTCGCGAGCTTTTGACTGCATTAATATAGATCTATTTCTATCAAAGCTAAACTATTATGGATTTGATCAAAATGCGATACAGTGGTTCCAAAGCTATCTCACCAACCGTAAGCAGCGTGTGGAAATACGTTTAAGCAATGGCTCTTCCCTTGTTTCGTCACTTTCATCTGTTAATAGGGGAGTCCCGCAAGGCTCAATACTAGGTCCCATCATCTTCATTTTGTATTGTGCGGATATTATAAATTCCCTCAAGCGGTGTAGGTACCACATTTATGCTGATGACGTCCAAGTCTATATCTCTTTTAAGCCAAGTGACTATGACAGCGCGTTAAAGGACCTTAGCGATGATCTTGACAGGATAGCATGTTGGGCTGAAAACAATGGTTTGGTACTTAACCCTACTAAAACTAAGTATATGCTGTTTGGAACCAAGAACCAAATCAGTGCAGTGCCGGCAACACTTAACATTACACTGATGGGTAGGTCGATCAGTCGCGTCAGTGAGGCCCGTAATCTTGGTCTAAACATGGACGCTGGGTTGAGATATGAAGCACACGTGGCTGAGTCAGTGCGCACTTGTTTTTACCGGCTTAAGATTCTCTATAAAATAAGGCCTTATCTTTCAGAGGAGCTGCGGATCCAGCTGGTTGAGTCACTTGTGCTATCTAATCTAAACTATGCTGACGCGGTTATTGGCCCTCGTCTACTGGCAAGAACTGATCGACTGATCCAAAGGGTGCAAAACGCCTGCGCTCGATTCTGCTTCTCGATACCACCAAGAAGTCACGTAACGCCATTTTTAAATAAGCACTCAATCCTCAAAATGAAGTCACGCCGTAAGTTGCACTTGGCATGCCTACTATTTGGAGTTATAAACTACAAGCAGCCGTCCTACCTGTACAATAAACTGAGCTGGATCGCTAGTAGAAGAGAATGCGCAAGTAGGCAGTGCTCGCAGCAACTCTCCACTCAATCGCACAAGACAGCTGCTTTCAGGGGAAGTTTTAGATACGCCGCATCCAAATGTTGGAACAATATTCCCCCGCCGATAAGGAACCTGAAATATCTTGGTACCTTCAGAATTAGACTGCGGCAGTTTCTTATCGCCTCGCAGGAAAAACTCGGTATGACTGTTTCCAACACTTCCTTTATATAACTGGCTGTCGTGATCTTCCCGAGTCAATTTGTATACTTATCGTAGCTCGTGGACACATTCCTGTGAACAAAGGGAAATAGTAATTCAATGATTTGCTAAATAATTATTATAATACACTTGTAATAAACCTATATTTATTTATTGTTATGCATATTTAAGTCAAGCCAAATTTTTTATACGAGTATATCATTTATTTTCGCATCAACGCCACTGTAATTAATTATAATTATGGTTATAATACGATTACTCATTAATATACACTATACATAATTATGACTTTTACATAATCAACGAACACAAACCTTTCCCGATGCAAAACTTCTGTAGAATACCAATAGTTTAAGTTGGGGGTACTTACATAATCTCTCTGCGCAAAACAATTTGTCATAACCAATGAATCTGGTCTGCTCGACGTCCGTATGTCACTGCAGGGATCCAGCAGAATATCAGCGTCAGGTATATTTGCCTGACACATGCTGAGCTGGCCTCCCATTTGGTGCAGCCTTGGGACGCACACCGCACTGTTCTCCTCAAATTTGAACTTTATTTCTTTGGGTTTGTTCACTTTTTATTTTTTTCTGTATATTGGCACGTTGTTTATATTTATTATTGTTACTTTTTAACATTATTTTATGTTCTTGTGTGTTGTGCTGCGTCTTTTGTGTGCACCGAATAAATGTTTTATCTATCTATCTATCTATCTTAACATTTTGTCATATATGGTCACGGTCAAGGCTAATGAGACAGTTTTTTTTTTACTAGGTAGGTAGATAGAAAAAAAAATCTTAGCTTACCCAGTTCAAAGTCCGAATCATCGGAAAAAATTATCGTTTGTCGGCGTCGTTTTCTATTATCACTTCCTAAATCTTCAATTTTCCTTTTGTAACGCTCAATTTTTTCACTTTTGGTTAACTTCGGCATTATAAAGTCGGAATGTGTTAACGCTGCCACGCACGAAAAAGGAATGACGGGACACAAGGGAGTGGGACAAAAGTAGAAAAAGTACTCATTAATCAAAAATTGTTTTTTCTCTAAAAACCGTGCAACGTTGCCTAGCAAGTTAAAGAAACTACCTGGTTAATTTTTATATCTGAAGAATGAAGCGACTAAATATAATTGGTTAGTGATGTCGTCTCCGTGATTTGTATGTAGTCTTTAGTAGAAATTTTGAGATAACTGTTGTCAAAGTTCATGTACAGTCGACTACAAAGAGATGTATACCTTTAAAAGTTACAAAAATATGTATCCTTTGATTATGTTGTCATTGTTTGTTACAAATATTTGTAGACACGTATTCCAGATTGATATTTCAATTAAATGTGCCAAATTTATGTATATAGCAAGAAGGACACTCTAATGTGTACGCTCAGAAACGAATTAATGTGTTCGTCTTTGGTTACAATGATATGTATACAGGTCTGACATTCTATTTTAAAATTTTAGAATAGTACGAAAATACCTGTTTTCTCTTTCATTTCGTGCATGACGTGATTGGCGTGTCATTTGTTTATCGAAAATCACCACAAATTATTCTTGTACATACAACCTACTCGTAAAAGAGAGAAATCATAAAACTCATTTATTTAAACTTAAAAATGTATGTTGCTAATAATAACATAACTTATGAATAATGTTCTTATTAAAAACATAGTAGATCTACTTCATATTTCGGCAAAAATATGTTTGTTTTCAATATTTTGTAGAAGTACCCTCCATTAGCATTGATTACGTCTTGCAAACGAATTCGCATAGAATTTGCTGCATTCTCACAAAAGTTCGATCCACGATAATAATCCCACAATTCGTGGACAAGTTGCGTTAAATTGTCAATCGTTCTTACTTGAGATGGCTCCTAATTTTGGATCATAACACCCCACACGTTCTCATTATTATTGAGGTCAGACTTGTGACTTAACCTTATCAGCTCAATATTGTGATGTTCGTAAATCCATCTTTAAACTAACCTAACCTAGTTATGGATGGAAGAATTGTCTCGAAGTAAATATTTTTTTTCTCCTCCAAAAACGTTTCTGAATGTAGGGATTAGAACATCCCTTAAGATTTCTATGTTATTATTAGCATTCAAACGAGTTGAAATTTCAACCAATTCCCCTGGGCCTGAAGCGGAGACCTATCCCCAAAAACCTAAAGATAATCGGCCATTCCGTCGTTTAGACAATACATTTAGGTTTTGACAGAATTTCTAAAATTTAAAATTAGAATGTCTGCTTGCATACATATTATTGTAGCAAAAGGTGAACACCATAATTTGTTTCAGAGCGTACACTTTACAGTGTCCTTCTTGCTGTATATATCAATTTGGCACATTGAGTGAACACATATAATCGTCATATTTCATGTGTGTAATTATTTGTAACGAAGTATGTATACTTCTTTCAATGGATAGATATATTTGTAACATTAGGGGGGATTCATCTCTTTGTAGTCGACTGTACATACGTTTATGATAATTGAAAATGGTTATTAAACTTCTTAATGTTTGATGTTTTAGAAAATTTGGTTACATCAAACGGTGTGTTTAAGTATTAGGCATCCAACAAAATAGCAATGAAGGCCGTTCAATTTGAGAGCTTAGAGAAAAGTGATATTTAATGACGAATTCTGGGAAATTTTAAATAGTACATGAAAATTGGGTTTTCTCGAGTTTATAAATTTTCGCCTAGGCTTGATGGGATGCTCAATTGTTGCAAATGGGTCACACTATAACGTCCTAGAAGAAATACATCAAATTAAAAATCACCCTGTTTGGTAGATATAACATATTTTATGTGTTACAAATCCTTGATACTTGAAAAAGCGATCGCTTTTCATTGTTTTTCTTAGAATATTAATTTTCTTAATATAGAGTATAATAATAATATACATTATCCCAGTTATAACAAAGTAACAAATATTCTTTTTTTTGTGTTCAAGACAGACCACAAAATGACCCTTTACACAACTTTACCGATAAAAAAGTCATTTAGTTTTAAAAATTGGGTCGTTTGCGATCCGTTTTTGAACTTTATGATAACATTACAGAAGGTAATGCGGTGATTATGGTCTTATGGACTGTGTTTAACAATTTTGCTGCAGTTTAACTAAAATCAGAATGGTGGCAAAGAAAAAATCGCATACATCCGAGCTGGCCTGGTATGTCTTAACTGTGTATGAAAATAGAGAATATTAGTCTCAGCGTTGACTGTTGACATCTTATTTCAATGCTGTTCCGGTGCATTTCCGGATGTGAGGAACTGTTTGACGTGCAAGTTTGATTAAAGGGTTTCATATCCGCTTTATTGAAGTGTAGAAATTTATATACACAACATAACAGTGGTTTGTTCGTAGGTTAATAGTCATATTTACATAAACAAGCTATTTAAAAATCGCCTCTTCCCACTACGCGGGGTCGGCTTTTTTAATCTTTTGGCGCCATTCACTTCGCTGGTAAGCCAGGCCAAGCTTTCGCACGTCCGTCCGGACATTTATCGTCCTGGTAGTTTGTGGTCTACCTCTCCATCTCTTTGCTATGGAAAGGCACTTTCTCACGATATTCGTAAAGAGAGTGGAAAATAAAGCTGTATACATGTTGTTGATTCAACAAAATATACATGATATTTCTAAAATAAACAATCGGTTCTGGGAACGTCTAGCAATGCCAGGTGCTAGGCGCTTAGTGATGGGACGTATCGGTAGATTTTGTGTCGATAGTTGGGTTGGCTGGCCGATTTCAGTTTATAAATGGTCGTCTTCATTTTACCGATTTTTTTATGCGTAAAAGTATTGGTTTAAACAGAAATAGATATCATCGTTAAAGCGGCAATGGTTTTTTAAGGTTTCTTTAATTTGTAAGTCTTGACCTGGGAGAGCTGGCAGCGACGATGATGGCGAATTACCCAGCCATTATTCAGCTGAACAATATTTTTTGGAGCTATTCTACCAAGAGCCCGTCAATTTTATCATGGAATGTTAAGTAACTCGTTTTTCAGTTTCACAAATTGGTAAACGATACTTTTACTATAAACTTCAAAAAAGTAAAGACCAGTCTATTCAGTCCACTATTCAGTCCACTATTCAGTAAAATCGAACCGCGAGAACGAAGGTGAAGTGGGCTGTCAATCCCTAGAGTCAGGTGGGATGTCAATTCACTTCGCCGGAATTTTCAAGCTGAGATTTTCACAGATAAGCACCGTAAAAAAAGCTTCCTTTGACATTCTCATTCGCTTTGTCTTACGATAAAGGAAAAATATTGTGCAGAATCGCCAAAACGCAGTGAGAAGGATGGTGATCAATGCTCTTTATAAGAAGAGGCATTTGTCCTGCTGCTGGATAATAAAAGGATGATATTTGTCGATATAACTAAGTAACTGGGTTTACTGTTGTGAATATATATAAATATAGTGTATTGACTCTCTGCTGTTACTCAAACAATAGAATCTAGGCAGATGATAAAGAGGATCTATCGATATTTTGGGAAATGTCGAAACCCCATCTCTACGGGAGTAATTTTATATTTCCCCAATTCGCTTTAGTTTGTACGGAGTGTGGTTTAGATGTATTTGAGCCGGAGCGCGGATCGGTCGCGGCCGGTCTAAATTTACTCTCGACAGTAATTCGTGATATTTCAAGTTAAAAATATAGCGTTTCTATTTTCAGTTCAGTGTTTTTATGTGTGTGGAATATGATTTTGAATTGGTAAGTGAGTAGTTTTTTTAACCTTTTTTTTGTGGTTTTAGTTTTTGGAGGACGGTTTCATTTGTTTTTATTTCGGCCGTTTTTAGCTTTCCTAGGAAAATGGTTCTGTCTTATTAGTATACCTAATGGCCATCATTAAAATCTGTAATTGTAATCATTATTTGACATTAAGGTGTTAAACACGCTATATAAGTATTTGAACAGCCGGTATTGTGTGTCCGTTCCCGCTTAACGGAAAGCTTTTCTTCATGTCTGTCTTATTTAAACTTCTAATAAATGTACCTTGTCTTTTGTTTGTGCACGTACTTATTTTATGTTCTTTCAAAAGTTATTATAATTATTTTAATGTGTAGTAAAGCTTTAGTTATTCGTTTTTAACGGACAGGCGATATCTTGCACACGGTCCTCTTCAACACGCCGCCTCACGTTGATAGGTACTTTTACGATTTTACAAATATACAGGGTATTAGCTTAAACTAGAAACATTCTTTTGCGGGAGTTGTAGCCTACTTATGAGAGTGAACTACTTTAAATATGAAACAATTCTGAAATTAAAAACGAAAATCTGCTGATCAATGGACAAAGTGAAGAACAGCTGTTTTTGAAGTTAATACTGCTTTGGGCGCGTTGAGCGATCTGTGGTAGGTGAAAATCTAATTAAAACGCGACACTGACGTGTTACTAAGGATGAGGACTGTTTTTTTTGTTTTTGATAAATTTGTTCACAATCTGGAATACTACACTCTCTTGCAGAATGTCACTCGTTTAAACTAACATCATCTATGAGTGTATACGTTTTTAATAAACGTAGTCTCTACATACGTTATTGTTGTATTTAAAGTTGTAGTTTGGCACATTCTCTGTAAGCAGGAACATAGTTTGTCAACTGTTAATGATGTTCCATTATTATTGTCACATTGTTTGGAGTAGAGTTTTTTCATGAAAACTTTGCATCTGCAAGTAAAATGCGTGTTTTGGAGTTTGAAAACTTAAGTTTTCATCCACAACATAGGGTTTAAAGAGCGTGTTCTCATATTTCGGAAACAATTACTTACTTACATCATAAGGACTAAGTTATTTACGTAAATTAATGTGCTAAAATCGTAAATTCGAAGCTTCTGAATTTTGTTTGTTTCTTAAAAGATCAAGGCGTTCTTGGCTATTTCAGTGATGTAAAATCTCGTTTTCGAATTGTTTTTGTTACCAGAACAAGATATTTAAGAAAAATGCATACCTACGTTTTCGTCTTTGAGAAAGTAAATTGTTTTGTTTAAATCGTTAAACATCTATAGCATTTTGTATATGTGTTTCTCAAAAACTGATGACGCTATCTATCTTATAATTAATGTGAAAACTCGTGAATTTCAAACCGTATTTGTTTACCGTATAAAATATCTATGAACAAAAATACATACTTACCTACATATAAGCCAGTCTGGCTGTATTAAGCGGCTCAAAGTAACAGGTGTCTATGTTTAGTTTTTGGAAAATTTTACACCTATTTACACCTTTTCTGTCCCACAGATGGGCAAAGATCTCCTCCATCTTTGTTTTGTCGTCTCCGGCGAATCCAGGAACGGATATAAAGGCAAACTGACACGACGCGACAACGCTACACAAAGCCACCGCTTATCGCGCGACACGCGGTACCTTTGTGTCGCGATGTCGCAACGCGCCAGTGTGAACGAGCCTCAAATCGTCACGTCGTTTCATAGGTCTGGCTCGGCGTAAACGTCTGATTATAAAAATAAAGAAAATAAAAGAACAGTGAGAAGCTTTCTAGGTAATTGACAACAGCGCATCGCGGCAACAAATAAGGTTCAAAACAGCGATGCATTTGATGTTAGTTGAATCGAACGACCACCAAAATGAAAGTAATTTTTCAATTTTAATTAAATAAAAAAATAAAGGCATGGCTCAGTGGAATAATTCTAGATATTTCTTTAGTTGATTGGATTCCCTTTATTATCATTACATTAAATGGCATAGTTTTCGCTCAAAATTTGAGAATAATGTGATGAAAATTATTTCTTGCGTTTTTTTTTTTTAGGATACTATTTTATACTACTGGCTTTTCTTTGAACATTTGAAAATACACGTTTGGGCAGCGCCTTAATATAAAAGATATGCGAGTTATCCCATTAAAACAATGTGACATTCTCCACTTTTAGTAGGTATAACTACCTATGTTTATTCGTCAAGCATTTTGAAATCTGTCGTGTCAAACCTTCGATCAAATTCTTAGCATACGATTTAGCTGAATGTTGCTTGAACTTTATAAGTTATTGTAGAGAGAGATATATAGTTGCAGTAGATTGAAGATGTCCAGTCCATTCAAACTATATGGCGGCTCGAAACGTGAGGCGAGTGCGCAGTTAAAAATCCAAATATCGGTGGGGTGAGGTATTGCGCAGTTACAAATTCAAATGTCAGTGGGGTTGAGAGGTGAGGTACTGCTCAGTGAGTAGCGCACTTTACAGCCGCCATAAAGTTTGAATCCACTTTGAATCGGACTTTATTGTACCTCTCGACAGCAGCAACCTTATTGCAACAGCTATAAAGATCACTGTGATTTTGACAGTGATGCATACCCAAAGAAAAAAAAACTGTGAACGGACTGTCCACTCTGTCTTTTGTCTTTCATTTCGCCTACGGTGGTCAGATGATTCTTGTAATGGGTTTTATGCCCCAAAAATAGGAATATCAATAGTGTCGGTTACAAAATTAAAGTTTTCTGTATTTACAGGCAGGCAATGAACAAGTTAAGCGCCTTAAGTTTAATTAAAATAATACAATGAGATACACATTACAAAAGTCAACTATAAATACATTATAAATTACAATTTGACAAATAACAAAAAGAGACACTATATGTTTCATCTGAGTCTAAATTAGGTTTGGATTCGGAGTGCTCAACATGCAGCCTGGTCCAGTACCGCATTATTGGGCAATCCAGATCCAGATCCATCCTCCATGCGAGCAGCTGAAGGTAGCGTTGGAACTGCTTCGTATGCGGCGCATCAGGTACACAACCCTTTTGCGAATAATCGCCGCAAATCCATCTATAATTGCGCCCGCAAACGTACTTGACGCCCTACAGTAGCGAGGCAGCTTCATCAGCACTTTATTAAAGTTCCGACCTAAAAAAACTAAACCATTGTATGATCATTATTTTGAGGTTTTTACTTGCATTTTTTTTTTCGGAATAGGTACGTACTGGCAACCTTTTAAACCACTCAGACTCAATTAATTAGTTTAAATTAAAACATTTACAGGACTTTTTGAGATGTCAATGGGACGTTCGGTCAGAAAGATGAAACTAGTTGCCCATTCCAAAGCGTAGTAGGTTCCTATGGAGAAGAACAGGCAATAAACTCCATGGACACTGTTAAAAATGACATTTCAAAAATATGAAAGGCGCCCGTTAGTTAGGTGGGGAAGGAATGATGTTTGAAAATTTATTTACATTTTCGCTCTTTGACCGTACATTTGTTTAGGTTAATTTGTACATTTACCTCGGCACGGACACAAGTTTGCGTAACACTGACTATACATTTATTTTGATGTTTCGTTCATTTCTGGACGAGTTGCTAGGCTTGGTTTTAAATGTCAACGTTGTTACGTAGTTACTATATTTACATGTTCTATACGTTTTTTGGGTTTGTTAGATGTTATTTTAAATACAGTAAAGACTTTTTATTCGTCAGTGTTTTACAAAGCTACGGTACTACCATTTAATTGTTGATCAGAAAAAATATAAAGGAACTTTTTTTTTATTTGATACATATCATGAGGAATGGAATTCTTTCTTTAGTCTGACAAAATTATTTATTTTGTGATGAATTAGCATGGAAATACACATATCAAATTTCTAATTTTACGCGTAATAGTTTTGATAATTTGATTTGGAATGAATCATTCTGTGGTTCGGCGTAGCACTTCGTAGCGCGTCGTAGTAACCTCGTAGGCCGTAGAGGCCGCAGGGAAATTGATACCTACATTATTTAGCCAGCCGTTTCGAAATTGCTTTTTTGTTACAAATCCTCAAATACTTTCATATGCATTTGTTAAAAGCTGTTATTTTGGCATTCCAAACAGACACTTTTTTTGTATTGCATATTCTTTTCAATTCTCAATTCTTAATTGCGTGCCATAATGTATATAGTTGATTGGTGGTTCGCTGTATTTATGTATTGTATAGATTAACAATTAATTTGTCAGTAAGTCACAGTTGTAAATATTTCCATCTTTTTCTTTATTTCAGATCTTTAAACATGGCATACATATTTTCTGTCTGTATTTACAAAATAATCTTAAAACGATATAGACCGGAAATTATGAATCATTTCAAAGCGAATAGGAATCGTAGGAGGCTGGGTGATCAACCTGCAGTGTTGGTATTAGGAACACGTCATTCACTCCCAATGGTGCCAAAGTTCGAACTAGAATTCACGAGTTCTGGTAAATTTCAAATAATACATTTGTGGCGGCATCTACACCGCCACATGCGAACAACGCATCACACTGTCATCACACAAATCCTGAATCAGAGTTTACCGCGCAGCTAGCATATATACAACGTCCTGACATCAATCGTCGGGCAGTTGCCCACCAGATACGACATCCATCTGGTCGGAGGATCCTCCTATTTCCAAGAGTATGAGTGAACTTTACACCCTGCTCCTCATATCTATTCACATTTATATAAACTTACTCCTTTTTCCTGTGGGAGTAGGCAGAAAGTGCAGTCATCTGCTACGATTCGTACATATCTACTTCAATTGTTTCGTTTACGTTCATATCTAAATCAGCGAGGTAACTTGGCATTACATTGAAAATAGCTGGGAAAATAGCTGGGTCCGCTCATTGGTCCGGTCCTACCGCACCCGAACGGAGCTCACTAGATCGTCTGATGTAGACCCAGATAATGCCTTTAATTTTGACTGTTCAATTACATTGATTGCGATGAATACATTGTCGAGCAGACGAATTTTTCAAACGTATTTATCAATGGATTAGGAATTTTCTTCAGCAGCGGCAGTGCATCATGACTCGCGCTATTTGGTACGCCATTTAAAGTCAAGCCTCGTAATCACAAGGAGACAATTTTTTCGCGACACGTGTCGTTAGAAATGTCGGGCAACGTCAGACAATACGGACAAATGTCGCCAGACATCTTGCCTCACAACTTTTTTAACCCATTTCGATCGTCCGACATCTTTCGACTTCGCCCGACTTCTTAAAGACACGTGTTGAAACATTTATCTTCTAGTGAATACTTGGCTTAACTTGGCTACAAACTTGAACTATGCTCTTCAAACCGGAACACAGTAATGCTTGCCGATACAGAAGTCGCAATAAACCATTGTAATTTTACATTAGGAATTCCTCAGTAACATTCCGGAGTTTGCAAGTTGACGGTGTGATACTCCTGTGCCTCGGTGCGCACAATAAGCTGTTGGTCCTGCGCCTGGTCGTGTTGGATTGTCGTCCTATCAGTCTATGAGGGAAAAGACAGGGCACCTGTGTCCGCACATACTTCTGCACTATAATATCTCCCGCGCCGAAGGCTAGTCCGCTGAGATTGGTGGCCATGGGCGAAATTCTTTCTGGAAGACTATTAGTAATTGCCAGGACAAATTGTTTTACAAGAAAAATGCATCTGAATAATTATCAAAAACTCACCTACTTTCACAGAAATATCAAAAGTTTTTACAATTCAAAATGTTTAGCGAGTTGGTTGAGCTATTTATACTTGCTTGTTAAATGACTTTTGGCAAATAACATAGGTTTTTTTTCTTTCGAGTATCATTCAACACATCTTTATAATACGTGGCAGAAATAGGGTAATTCCTAGGGGAATTCAGGTACAATCTTTCTTCCGTATTGTTTTGCCTAGTTTAGGAAGGTCCAGGTAAAAATACCATTTCCATTCATAACTTATCATAAATCACATTCTAAAGGGAGAAAAAGAAGAAGAGAAAAAAAGCTTTAGAAGTTGCGCGGGGGGGAGTCGAACACCTCATTCCCCCCGCTAGACCAGACGGAACATGCAGAGACGGGCCGGCACTATTCGGGGCGGCGTTAAACTGTGCTCAAGTGCCCCTGTAGACCCCGGTGCAAGTGTGCGAGGGAACAAGGAATTGTTTTAGTCAGTAGAAGTCTGACAGACCCCCTAAATACATGTGTATTTTGAGTCCGTTACAAAAAAAAAAAATTGTACACCCACATTTCGCTAGTTAGTCTGAGTCGGAGTGCCCGAAGTCCCGAGCTCGCGTCGCTCTTGCATTCTATGTTTTCATTGCCTTTCACTAAGTCCATTAGTCCGTATGTGTATAATGGCATAAGGTAGTTAGTTCGGTCACTACGAAGTGTACGCGAGAATTTGCGTTGCATACTTCTCTTGTTATAGATTGGAAGACTTTATTAAAAAAGTGATTTCCAATCCATACGCGATTAGTTCCACACCCTTTCGTTCCGGCCTTGTACAGAACGTGCCGCTGTGTTCTGGTCTGTTCTGGCCTTGGGAAAGACGTGGCTACCCTACAAACATGTGTTGCAGCTGGGTTCGGACGCACTATTACTGCTTTATACCATTCGCAAGATCATGCAGCATAGACTGGTGTGGCAGCTGCCTTTGTGTTTTCGCGAACGGGTGAGCCTCACGTATCTACAGTTACATAAAAGCATGGAAACTTGTAGTGACTATTTTTATTAGGGTTTCTTTAAAAAAAAAGTACCCCTAAGAGGCTAGACGACTTAACATCAAACGCTCGTTCTTTGTCTGTATGAGAAGACACATTTGTCCTGCGGGACAGTTAATGGTTCGGTGAAGCAGTCTTCTTCTTATATACTTCTCTATCAGTCGTCATCTCGTTATTGCTCCCTTTCTATCCACATCATCTTCCACACAGTCCGTCCATCGTTTCTTTGGTCTTCCCCTACTCTTATAGCCATCCACATTCATACTGTCTATATCTCTTCTTCCATAGGTACTTCTCTATCAGTAATCATCTCCATATAGTCACCTCCTTTCTATCCATATCATCTTCCACACAGTCCATCCATCGTTTCTTTGGTCTTCCCCTACTCTTATAGCCATCCACATTCATACTCTCTATCTCTCTTCTTCCATAGGTACTTCTCTATCAGTCGTCATCTCAGTAATCTCCCCCTTTCTATCCATATCATCTTCCACACAGTCCATCCATCGTTTCTTTGGTCTTCCTCTACTCTTATAGCCATCCACATTCATACTATCTATCTCTCTTCTTCCATAGGTACTTCTCTATCAGTCGTCATCTCAGTAATCTCCCCCTTACTATCCACATCATCTTCCACACAGTCCATCCATCGTTTCTTTGGTCTTCCCCTACTCTTATAGCCATCCAAATTCATACTCTCTATCTCTCTTCTTCCATAGGTACTTCTCTATCAGTCGTCATCTCAGTAATCTCCCCCTTTCTATCCATATCATCTTCCACACAGTCCATCCATCGTTTCTTTGGTCTTCCCCTACTCTTATAGCCATCCACATTCATACTCTCTATCTCTCTTCTTCCATAGGTACTTCTCTATCAGTCGTCATCTCAGTAATCTCCCACTTTATATCCATATCATCTTCCACACAGTCCATCCATCGTTTCTTTGGTCTTCCCCTGCTCTTATAGCCATCCACATTCGTAATCTCTATCTCTCTTCTTGCATAGGTACTTCTCTATCAGTCGTCATCTCAGTAATCTCCCCCTTTCTATCCATATCATCTTCCATACAGTCCATCCATCGTTTCTTTGGTCTTCCCCTACTCTTATAGCCATCCACATTCATACTATCTATCTCTCTTCTTCCATAGGCACTTCTCTATCAGTCATCATCTCAGTAATCCCCCCTTCCTATCCATATAATCTTCCACACAGTCCATCCATCGTTACTTTGGTATTCCCGTACTCTTAGTGTACACAAGTGCTTCTGTTAGTTACTGGGGTTGCCACAATTCATATATGACACAATTTTTCAAGATAAATAAATACTTTTGTATTTTGTATTTGTATTGTATTTATAGCTATCCAAATTCATACTCTCTATCTCTCTTCTTCCATAGGTACTTCTCTATCAGTCGTCATCTCAGTAGTCACCCCCTTTGTAACCATATCATCTTTCACACAGTCCATCCATAGTATCTTTGGTCTTCCCCAACTCTTATAACCCACATTCGTACTCAAAACTACCCTCATGTCCCTTATTTCCTTAGGTCGCGAAATGCATTCGAAAAGTTCCTAAATAATTAGTGGTCTTCTTCTTTTTCCATACTTTTCTATTTGTCGTGATCTCAGTAGTCACGTCCTTTCCAGCCATATCATCTTTCACACAAACGATCCATCATTTCTTTGGTCTACCTTTTTTCATATAGTCATTCATATATAACATTTTATTGTCACATTTATTTGTGGTTATCGCAGCATGGCTTCTTCTTCCATTCTTCTCTATCAGTCGTCATGTCAGTAGTCAGCCCCATTTCTAGCCTTATCATGTATAACACAATCCTACACAACGTTTCATACACAAGTCTGCTGTATTATTTACCAACACGATGATGTAGCCGTCACACAAGACACAACAAATCGTTCTGAATTTGATAGATTATCAGCAACTGACTTTTCTTTAAACCTACGTATACATTATTTTTATCTCATTTAGCGAAAAACGGTGAAGGAAAACATCGTGAGGAAGCCGACATGTCCTAGTATCAAAAATTTGAAGACATGTGACATCTACCAACCCGCACTAGGCCCGCGTGTTGGATTACGACCCAGTCCCTCTCACAGCATTGGAAAAGTAGGGTGATTATATCATGTATGAAGCGAATCGCGCTTTACTTGTGGTTACGCGCTGTGTATGTGTGTGAGCGCAGGAGTTCTCGGTACGTCCGACACAATGGCGAAGTTGGAAGTGTGTGTGGGTACATTCGTGCGGGTGTGATTTGCTGACACTGGCTAAAGAATGTTATTTGTGAATAATAGAGCTGTTGTGTGTTGTCACAAACGAAATATGACAGGGATTTATTATTTGTGAATTGTTTTTATTTTATTTTTTATTCTTTTGCATCGTAACTGTCTTTTGTGAAGTAGTTGGTTGTTTTGTTTGGAACTGTTACTTGTTTGCGTATATGTAGATAATACTCGGTCCTCGGCCACTTTCATCCATCTGCTATCAGCCACCCTGAGATAATCGTTGCTCTACGCGTACTATTATTGTTTTATTGGTAGCATATCGTAAAGACGTATTCGTTTTACGTGAATTTATGTTATTAGGAGTTTGTTATTTACTTATTTCTGCACAAAATACCAAGGTCTCGAGAACTCGAGAATATACGGCCGAGAAAAGTTGGGAAAATCGATGCAATTTTTTCTTTGCCCGACGACGCAATGATTTTGAATGATGACAGTATAATCCGTAGGTACGTTATACATATTAATGTGTGGTACAAGTAATATTGCCGCGTACTATCGTTGCCACGAATCAGCTTCAGTCGCGAACTCGCGTGTTTTTGCCAAAACTATGAACAGCCGTTCTTCAATTAATTATATCGTTTTGAGCGACTTTTTTTCTGCCCTTTCTTAATAGCTTTGATGGTTATATATATACAAGTATCTTTTATATCAAATCTGTAATACTTTGTAGGAGTTATTGGTAGATTTTAAACATATAATTCCCAGCACTCAACATAAAACGAAGTTTGCAAGGCACCAATTTTATGTAATTTGTAAGTACTCAAAATTATAACAAATCCCATAGAAAGCTAAATATTCTCGGTCTCCCCAGGTTTAAACTAAAACGTACAGTAATTGAATGGCTGCTAAAACATAACTATCATGGAACGGAATCTCTTTTAACCTAAATCACCTAATAAACATCCACTCCCTAAGTGTAATCCGCCTATTTTTGCTTAAGCGTTAATCACTCCCACATCCTTAACACACTAAATGCATGAACTCACTTAATTCACTAAACTCAACACTATCACAAAACATCTCTACAACTTCAGCTCTGGCAAACAATTAACGAAATCACACAATTTAAAACCCCCAAATCAGCCAATTCAAATCTTATTAAAATCACACCACACCCTCTCGATTCTTTAAACCGTATTAATCAGTTTTTCGTCACAATCGGTAAAACATTAGCGGAAGAGATAGTAAAAAAATCTATGTTCTCTAACCTTAGCTCTTCATGCATAAGGAGTACACAGCATACTACATCATTTGTACTGCTTGACACTGACCCGCAGGAAGTGGATGGCATACTCATGGGTCTCGACTCTGGAAGCTCACCGGGCTGGGACGGTATACCTACAATTTTTTTGAAAATATCTAGGGACTTCGTGGTCCCTTTAATAAGCCAACTGGCTAACCTGTGCTTTAAAACCGGGATATTTCCAGCTGGTTTTAAGCGATCTTTGGTTACGCCTGTGCACAAGGGGGGGGACCAGAACGATGTCAATAACTACCGCCCTATATCGGTTTTAACATGCATCGCAAAAATTTTAGAAAAATTGCTAAATAACAGACTAATTAGTTACCTTAATAAACATAATATTTTATCTACTTCACAATATGGGTTCAGAAGGGGTATATCTACACAAGATGCCGTTAAGGCTTTAACTTGCGATATAGTCTATAACGTAGATAAAGGACTGAAATGTCTTACAGTATTTTTAGTCCTAAAAAAGGCATTTGACACCGTTTCTGTCCCCATCCTTCTTCACAGACTTGAAACAATCGGCATAAGAGGTATGGCTCTATCTCTTTTCGGAAGGTATCTATCTAACCGTAAACAGCAGGTTAAGGTCGGAGACTTAACTAGTGATGAAGAAACTGTGTATTTTGGAGTACCGCAGGGAAGTGTACTCGCCCCGACGTTGTTCCTGATCTATATAAATGAGTTATGTAATATCAGGAACAGTGCCGGACGAGTATTTTCATATGCAGATGACACGGCAGTTGTTTTCGTCGGTGACTCATGGGCTGCTGTGCGTGCTGCTGCTGAACGTGGATTAGCGGTAATAGCAAGTTGGCTAAACGCTAATCTTTTAACCCTCAACGTTTCTAAAACGAACTTCATCTGCTTTACTCCAAACCAGAGGACACAGCCAGGTGCTGATTTTGGGATCGTGATCCATGAGTGTGCAAACTCCCATTATCCTTGCAATTGTCAAAGCATAAAACAAGTTAGATTCACGAAATATCTTGGTATAACAGTTGACCAACGATTGTCCTGGCACACCCATATCGAAAATACCATGGCCAGAGTCAGAAAACTTATATGGATTTTTAAAACGTTGCGGCATGTGATGCCACCGTTGCTACTTAACAAAATATATACTGCTCTGGCACAATCGGTCATCACATACTGTTTACCGATCTGGGGTGGGGCCACCAAGACCAAATTTCTAGACCTAGAAAGGGCCCAAAGGTCTCTCATCAAAGTTATGTATTTTAAACCTTTCCGATATCCTACATACAACCTTTACAAGATTAGTAATTTGCTCACTGTTACGAAATTATACATATTGAACATAACCATACTTCTGCATAAGACTCTCACATTTGATCCATCAAATCTCGATAAAAGACGTAAAGATATTGTGGCCCATTCCCCTCCGGTCCGCACGGTTTTCGCCAGGCGGCAGTATAATACTCAATCAACTTATATTTATAATAAATTGAACCTTAAATTGAATATATACCCCATGTTGCGGTACGAATGTAAAAATACTGTAATGGAATGGTTAAAATCACAAACGTATGATGAAATTGAATTTATTTTAACTAGAATATGCTAGTGAACAACCTGTACCTAATCCAGTTATTCCATTCATTCACACACACACACACACACACACACACCTATTCACATACATACACACACACACATACACACACACAAACACTCTGTAGAGTACACACCTGAACATGCTACAAAAAAAATTGCAACGTCCTAAACTTTTATTTAAACTTTTATTTTTGCTTTAGTTTTTTAATTTTATTGTTTTGTTTAATTATGTCTTCACCATTTTTGTTAGCAACCACCACCATGGGAAGTTGCGAGGTAACCCCATCACAAGTATCCTTATAACTTACTGGGGCTGCCTCAATTTTGTGCTGTAGAACAATGGTATGAGAAACAATAAAAACTTTATTTATTATTTATTTATTATTATTATTATCACACAATCTTCAAACATTTACTCTTATACAATACAATTTCATACTTCACTTTCTCACTCATTTTTAAAGTTTACCACAAGAAAAAACTGCACCCACTTGACACAGTCCAATCATATAAGCATACCCTATAACCGGGCACTGCCCCATATTATACAGGCCTAGCCTAGTTCGGAGGACAGGGCTGAACCTATTGTACTTATCTACCTAATTCTAAATTAAGAACTTTAATCTGTAAACACTGCAATGTACTTAAACTTTGTGGTAATAAACAAATTATAAATTTTATTTTTAAAAGTTTTTTTTTTTTTTTTTTAAGAAGGTTTGACTTAGTTGTGGCATCTGATGCATTGGTTGCATCAGATACCACATGGTCTGAACATAACATGACGCCTGTTATCCGCGAAGAGTTAGACAGAGGTATGTATTGTCATAGGTCCTTGATTCCAAAAGTGATTTGAAAAGATGTTGAGGCATTTTCGATGGACATTTCAATCGAACCACAAATAATTCCCATTTTAATTTACTCTTTTATACTCACTGATCGCCTTTTTGTGTTGTGTTGTTGTCTGCCTCTAGTCCAGTTACTACCTTAACCGACTTGGATGAATAACGCCTCGCGCGTGGTTGGTTAAACTCAAAGCATTTATTTCAATTAAACCATTTACAGGCACTTTTGAACTGTCAAGGAGTCGGTCAGTCAAAAATATGAAGCTACTTGCCCATTCCAAAGCGTAGTTGGTACTTATAGAGAAGAACGGACAACAAACTCCATGAACACTCTTTTAGATAGGTTACAAAAATATAAGTTACATCATTAATATTGATCTTATAATTATATTCGATGTAAAAAAGACGTACACGATAAAAGCGTCCAGAGCACAGCAAAAAACAAACTAACCTTAGCCGTCGGGTTGGTCTAGTTTGGTTACTGCGACCAACATTAACGTTATAAATACTCAAAGACCAGAAACTTAAAAGAAGATCAGTAAGTAAAAATTGCAATAAACATTAGAAAAACAAAAAGTTTTAAGAGGATCAATTATAAATGCCCAAATTCGATGCGCAGCTGGTTTAAAGAGAACAGAATCCTATCTGAACTCTCAGCCGTTGGCTTGTGATGCTATTTGTTTATTTACAAGCATACAAAATAATTAATCATATCAAATATGTACTACGTGTTAAATCTTCCAGCCAACTGTGTTTAATAACTTGTGCGCACGTTTCAGTGCGTCGTATTAGAAAATATTCAAGCTGTGATCAAACTGAGACGAATCTCTCGCGGGATCGTCTACTTATAATTATATAACTAATGTCAATATACAAAGTTTTGAAAACATTTTTAAAGAGTACCTAACCGTGGAGTTTCTTGCCCAGTCTTTTCCATACAAAATTTTTGGAGGTGGTGACTAGAACCAATTCTATTTTAATGTAAATGTTGACGTTCCAAAGTGCCCTTATGTGCCTATTTGAAAATAATGCTCTCTCGCTCTTGTATAACATAAAAGATGATTAAATTCTTGGAGATAATGTCGTCTTAGCTAAATGACAATACCCCCACGCTCACACGTGCATCTGAAACATAAAACTAAATATAAACTTAAGTAAACATATATGCTCTTTATAATACGCCGTTGCACAATTTACAAAGAGTGTCCGTGGTGTTTCTTGCCCGTAGGTACCTACTACGCTTTGGAATGGGCAACTAGCTTCATATTTCTGACTGACCGACCCCTTGACAATTCAAAAGTGCCTGTAAATTGTTTAATTGAAAGTTATGCTTCGAGTTTGAGTTTGAAAAAACGAAACACTACGACGACAGCAAAAGACACAGACCACTAATAAATTCCTATCTTCACTAACTACAAGTTTGGCAATGTCTAGTTTCGTAAAAGAGCGACCGCAGTGACAGCTTTCATGAAAATGACGGCAGCGAGGTTTGAGGTTACGGTGCCAAGGAACGCTCTCTAGAGAAACATTAACTTTCTTTCATAAATCACGTTTCAGTGACTTAATTTTCCGGTAATCTTCGGACGCTATGTGGCGGGCATCGCTCTTGTAGGAAACCGTAGCTGTAGCAAGCGCTGGTTTTAATGGAAAACTATGTTGTGTAATGTAGACGTTGGTAGGACATCGAGTTAGTTGTTCGAAAATTAAAATCTTCAAACAATTAATCTTTATTAAGTATTTCAATGTTATGGCCCATGTGTTGGCAGCCATTTTTATCTTGCATTTTTCTGCAAGTGACTTTAATGACTTTTGCAAGATAGGAACCATCTGATGTTTAATTCTAACTCCTATAATTACGAAGTTTACAATAAAGTATTATAAAAACGACCAGCAGTTCACGTTAGCCCTGGATTGCAAAGAACTGGAAGTAATGGGCTAAAGGCCTTTCAAAATCAATAGACATTAGTCATTCAAATAACACTTTTTGAACGTCAAAATGAAATAAGACAGTCCCCCGACACCACTTCCTAGTGCTTTAGCTGGGAAGAAAAGGTGGCACAACAAATTCTCCCACATCCCTTAAAGTTCAGGTGATGCAGTCTAACAGTTATATTAACCCTACTGATCTCCTATCCCCTCTTCGTTTACCTGTGTGCGTTCATCCAAATCTGTTCAGCAGAGTAAAAGCGTGATTGAGGATTTAAAGGCTTTTGAGAAACATACATTCTAGCCACACTGCCTGTTTAGTCTAGTTGTAGCAATTGTCCTGGGTTCGATTTTGCAGGTCGGGCAAAGTGTTATTGGGTTTTTCAATTGGCATTTGGAATTCCTCAGTGGCATCCTGGAGTCCGAATTTTTGACTAGTTGATGGCAATAGGGCCCTTTTACAAAGGGACCTAAACATAACTGTCGAAATATCGATGAAACATAGGTAGGTACACTTCTCTCAGGCGTGATGTAATGTTTATTATTTTATCCCTATCATCACATTCGGGCTGTTTCAAAGAAAGTGCATAATAACAATTTATTTTCAGCCAGAAATTCGTTCAAGCGTGCAGTTTATTCTCGATCCAGATTTTATTCATTTACGTCAGTGATGTGTCGTTATGCATTTATGTCATGGCTCGTGGCTCGAGGCTCGTGTAACGTTTATAATATCCTAATTGACTACTCACTGTCTTTATAAATTCATCACAATAGTGGCTATGTCCAATTGTGACGAAGGGAGGACGGAGATGTCAGAATCAGAATCAGAATATTTATTTGGAAAACTTAGGTATTTACATAAAGGTGTTAGGTTAACATATTATTTGGGCGCTATGTTTTGCCTTGAATGCGTACAAATATTAGGCACGATGTAAAAACTAAAATACTTAAAAATTTAATAAAATAAACGATAAAACTATACAAAATAAAATTAAAAAATTATAAAAATTATCATTTACAAAATCTGGAACAGTATAGTAACATTTTTCTATTTATTAGCGAGTAGAGAACTTTCTTAAACTTTGATAGTGGCATATTTTTATATTATTGGGTATTTTATTATAAATTTTCGAAGACATTCCAAAAAAAACTCTTTTTCATCAAAGTGGTTCTGCATGTTATGTCGCACAATTGATTTATGTATTGCGAACGCATGTCGTAAGAAACGTTTAATGTATGCATATGGGTGGCCAGATAAGACTAGGGAAAATCTAAAAAACTATGGATGGATT